>CM076578.1:795649785-795967568 GCA_034641835.2 Pinus albicaulis | reverse complement strand
GAAGATCCAACTATATCGGGTTGTCAAAGCTGGCCAACTCTTGCACCAAATAAAGTGGTTCACCAGGGACCAAGTTCAGCAGAAATTTCCTCATCTCATGGAGGAACATAACGCAATGGGGACCATTGCTTCCTAAGGGGGGAGGAATGATC
The DNA here is from genome assembly GCA_034641835.2 of Pinus albicaulis. NCBI lineage: Eukaryota > Viridiplantae > Streptophyta > Pinopsida > Pinales > Pinaceae > Pinus > Pinus albicaulis. Next base: position 795,967,416 of record CM076578.1, on the reverse strand, counting down.
CATGTGGATATTGGTGGTCACCCACCTATTCCACTTGGGGCTCCACCATTGTCTATTTCAGTTTTTTAGTTTCGGCACAGTTTACTATTTTTAGCAGTTTTTCGGGTCCTAAACTTCTGGAGACGTTTTGAGGCCCTAAACGACGTTTTTTGGGAAAACGGAGAGCAACATGAGACCATGTTGCTTGTTCCAAATTTTTAGTCCTCGGATAGATCTTTCTAACGAGGTATGGTACGCGTCAAACGGAGATCGTATGCCAAAGTTACGCCCCTGGGAAGTTGAAACACCAATTTACCCAAACGGGGCCCATAGTTTTAGCACTTCATCTCCTAGGGTTAGGGTTTTGGATGTTTAGGATTTCCCATTGTTTCTAAATGATAAATAGGCCCTCGAGCCTCATTGTAACTCAGTTCAGAGGCCTGTAGCCGCCACATCTCTTCTCAGAGATAGCTACCAATGCCCTAGCAAGTTTTATTTCCATTCTGTCTGTAAGAAAATTTCAGTTCTTTGATATTAATGAAATGAAGTGTTATTTCCACTGCATCTCTGTATTTATGTTTATATGTTTATTCTGTTGCGTTCCTGCATAAATTCGGATCAAGACTAGAATTCCTTCACGCATAAAGAGGACTTTCAAATCGACTCAATGAGAAATGTGATTTATGGTCAGGGTGAGAGATGGAGGCTCAAACAGACACCACGATGATAGTTCGACAATCCTAAAACACGTAAAATCCAAATAAAATAGCAAGCAATCAGACAACAGGATGAAAAACTGAAAGACGAAAATAACTCATACACAACTCAGAAACTCAGTGAACATGTGGCCGAATAAGAAATCAAATATACCTAGAAACCCTAGGATGACAAGCCACACTGATCAGATGAGATATAATCAACTGAAAAGAACAAGATAGGGAAGTAAAAAACAATCCAAGTGGACTAATATAGGGAGGAAAAACCAATCTAGAGGGTAATATGCACTGGAAAACTCAGGAAGGAGGAATAAACCCAAACCTACAGGATTCAGCGCGACTGTTCAGCCGTAATCCGCGCTGAACAAGGGAAATCGCACCCATAAAACATGAAACCCATGCATATTGGCGCGTTTTTTAGGGAAACAACAATGTTGATGCAGGAGCATCCGAGCACCCTTCATTAAAATTGGAATCCAATGCTGTGAAAAGAGGAAGCATGGCATGAGGACGAGATTTACTCAAGTTTTGTTGAGTTTCGTAAATTGTTCATTAATGAATAATTTCTATTGTTTGCGATTGTGAGTAAGGTTAGGGATTTGATCAGATTTGATTTGATCTAATCCATATTGTATTGATCTATTTAAACTGTAAGGGTGAATGCTTAGGGTGGCCAATTGTGTGAGAATTGGTTCAACCATGGCACCATACATAACTAGGTAATTCTAATGTGTTTGAAATATAGTATGGATTTCTCTGATGAGTAATTTTTGTGTAATTCTAGTTTGAATGGGATTCATGTTTTTTTTATGTTCTCGTTCAAATATTATTTTTGTGTTTGTCTCTGAATTACGATAGTTTATGAGCTAACGAGAAGCGTATCAGAATTAGATTGAGCCGCATTGATTGTGTAAATTTGTAGTTTTCTTGCTGGAGTATTGACAGCCATTTTTTCACGAATGTTTGATTCTGGCGTGCACGGCGTAGAGGAGATGGACTTGTTCTACGATATTGTTTTATTTCTGTGTAATGAATACATCATTGGAAGTTTACCAACGAACGTGAAACCCGCTGAGTGCCAAGTGTGTGGCGCAAATCTGCCTACGTTCTCATTGGATTCACATTCCCTCACTTATCGTCGATCAATTGATTCATTTTTGAGGTTATGACTGTGATGATATTTGGAAGCTTTCACGGCATTAAGGAAATTTTATCGCTACATAGTGAAATTTTCATGGGCCCATAACCCATCGGTCCATGAATTCGGAAATTTGCAGTTTTGCTACATCAAATGTTGAGTAAGGAAACCAAAGAAAGGATAAAATGAAGCTAAGAAAAGACCAAGATTAGCAATCTAAGAGTAGGTGAGATGGATTGAAATAGTTAGATAAAAAAAAAAATCAAAGAAATAGAACTACAACTAAAGTCAAACAGACAAGAAAATTTCCAAAATGAATCAAGGAGAGACGACAGACACACTAATCCCCAGTATGGTCGCGAACTTGTTGAGAAGGAAAATCCCCTCTTCGGATAGAGGTGTTCCCTCTAGTCCTAGGGTGGGTCTAGCAACAAGGGAACATGCCGGACTCCTAAATTCCTATCTTATAAATGAAATATGGAAAGGAAAAAATATCCTACCACGATCCAATGCTTTTGTTGTGGCACGTAGCAGTTGATCCAATTTCATTCTCTACCTATCTACTGATTAGCCAAGATTAAACAATTTGATAGATCTTTATTCTCTAACCTATCAACAGAAATTGAAAACTATCCAATCATGATTAAACTATATGACTAGACAAACTTATCTAATGAGTAGTGGCATTTTAACTTACAACACTTTCATTTTTAATTCTTTTTGGGTTATTTTTTTTTTTTCTCTTTTTCTATTTTTTATACCCTATTTTCTTTCTTTTCACACACACAGATATATATATATATATATATATATATATATATTTGAAATCATTTGAATTTTGAAAAGCCTTTCAATAATGAAAACTTGCAAGAAATTTGAAGTATCCAGTCACCTTAAGATCCTATAATTTATAGGGTACTAATAGTGGCTCCAACTTTGGATGGTGCTTCTTGAAAATAAGTGTCAAGAACTTGAGACCAGTAGCCTTGGATGGCTCATTTTTCTACAACATTTTTAACTGATTTCTTTTATGTTTTCATATATGCTCATCAAACTAGGCTTAGGGCCATTACTTTGGGCTTCAACCTTGTCCAATGAATTATTGAAAATTGTAAGACTGTGGTATTTATAATTATGATAATTCAACCTGAATTTTAAAAGAAATAATGTTTCAACATTCTTCCATTGACAGGACCTCCATATACTTCTGTACCATCCAACTCTTTGAGAAAATAAGCATTATTTCCCTTGAAAGCATCAATGATGTATGGCCCTTGCCAATTTCCCATGCTTGCCTTTATCCTCTCTTTTGAAATCCCATTTCATAACTTTATCTCCCAAGTTTAAATCTTTGGCCTTGGTTCTCTCGTCAAATATCTTTTTGATATTCTCTTGAATTACTTGTGTTCTGTTGTAAACCTCCTCTCTAGACTGCTGTACTTGAATGGTGCCATTTATCCTCCTTTCAATGTCATTGGGTTCAGCTTGAATCTCTTGGACCATCTTCATTACTGGAACTCCCAAGGAAGAAGAAAACATGGCATCCATTCCATAGACCAATTGGTATCAAGACATGCCAATTTATTTCTTTCTGGTGAGCCTATCAACCCAAAGAGCATTGATAAACTTATTGTGCCATGATTTCTTATTCTCCTCCAGAATATTTTTTATGATGTTCACCTGGATTTTATTAGAATATTCAGCCAGTCCATTACCTTGAGGGTAATAGGCTATTGAATGCCCCAATGTTATATGATACCTGTGATAGAAATCAACCATGTTTTGGGACCTAAACGTTGTTGCATTATCTATAATGATTTTTCTAAGACAACCAAATCTAGAAAGGATGTTGGTTTCTAGGAATTTTATTATGACAGAGTCAGTGGAATTTCTATAAAGGGTGGCCTCTATCAATTTGGGGAAATAATCTGTAGCAGTGAGGATCGATTTATGTTGGGAAGAGGATGGAGGGTGAATTTCTGCTATGAAGTCTAATCCCCATTAATGGAATGGGCTTTCCAAAGAAATAAGTTGCATGGGTAAGGGCGATAGCTTTCTCTTTCCTTCAAATATTTGACATTTATGAAAAGAAGTAACCATCTTATGGACATCGAGAAAAAGGGTGGTCTAGTAAAGACTAGCTCTCATGATCTTGTTAGCAGTGGGTTTCCAATAAATATGGCCACCACAGTCACCTCCATGGAGCACCTGTATTGCTCTATCTGCATCATCCTTCAATAAACATTTAAGAAAAATACCCCCAGTATCTTTCCAATGCAAAACATTGTCCAAAATGAAAAATTTAACAACTTTAAGTTTCATAAATCTAGCTTTTGTGTTAGACAAATGAGGAGGAGCATTCAAGTTTGAAATTACATACAAAATATGCATTACATGGAGAATTCAGGAATGCTTCATTGATCGGTGGAGTCGCCAGTTCCTCTTGATCATCTAATGAATGTAGCAAGTTGATGTCTAGTGCATGAAAGTTGGATTCTTCCATCAATTTAGCTAATCCCAGGCCTTTAATCAACTTGGTAGGCTTGATTTCCAAATCATATTCTAAGATCACTGCAATCCATTTTCCTCTTTTGCCATCAAGACCGTTTTGTGTTAAGATATCTTTGACAATCGCATTTGGAACATAAGAAATGATACGTGGATGTAAAATATAGACTCTAAAATATTTCAATGCTTTAACCAAGTTAAAAGCATGTTTTTATATGATATTATATTTCAATGATGCATATATTAATACCTTGTTGAAAAAAGATATTGGCTGCTCATTTCCTTCAATATTTTTCTGTAATAAAACAACAACAATAGTATGTTCAGAAGCAAAAGAAAAAATGATGAAATATTTAGTAAAATCTGGACTGATTAGTACTAGGACCTTTGTCAATGCTAGCTTGACCAAGTCAAAATATTATTTAGCTTCTATACTCCATTTTATTTTTGATTCCTTCTTGAGCATATTGGTAATGTTCCTTAAAAGTTATGCTAGGTTGGGTATAAATCTCCTTAGGAAATTGATTTTACCAATGAATGATTGGAGTTCTTTAAGATTTCTAGGATGGCTAATTTTTAATATTCCTTCAATTCTTCTAGGGTCAACTATGATTCCATCCTGAGAGATAAGTTGACCTAAAATTTTTCCTTCTTCCAATCCAAATAATGTCTTCATAGGATTCAGGGAAATTTCAAATTTTCTGCATTTTTCAAAACCTCTTCTCAAGTATGCTAAATTTTCTTCATTAGTTTTAGAAAACACAGTGATGCCATCCAAATAAATCACAATAAAGTGGCCAATGTCATCCAAATGCAATGTCCATGGCCCTTTGAAAGGTAGCTCCAGCATTAATTAAACCAAAGGGCATTTTCACATACATGAAAGTCCCCCAAAGAGTTATAAAAGTTGTCTTATCTTGGTCATGAAGGTGTACCAACACTTGATTGTAACCAAAGAAACCATCTAACAAATATATCCTAATGGAACCCACTAACCTTTGCAATATGTGATCCATTTTTGGTAAAGGGTAATTATCCTTAAGAGATACTTTACTAAGATTTCTAAAGTCAATACAGAGTATAATTTTGCCTATTTTATTTCTAGTTGGGATAATGTTGGAAACCCATTTGGAGTATCTGAGTGGTACTATGATTTTTTATTCATACATATTTTTAATTTCTTTCTTAACTTAGGGAATCAAAACAAGATCTATTCTTCGCAATTTATGTCTAAATAGTTTTTTATTTTCTTTAATGGTAATTTTATGTTGAATGATTCTGGTATCATAAGCCTTTCAAATCCTCATAGCTCCATGCAAATACATCAATAAATTCTTTGAAGAGGGCTATATATCTCCTTTTTGTAATAATAGGCAGATATTTAGGCAATTTGATGATTTTTCGATTCTTTTCAGTGCATATATTACATTACTAAATATTTTCTCCAGTTGGTTCCATATTTGGTTTCTTTTCCACATCATAAAATTCAAATAATTCCTCTAAAGGGACCAAACCTCTAGGCAGATTATTGTCTTTGAGTTGGAGTACCTCAAATTATTCTTTTTTTCGGGTCTTTTTTATTATTTGTATTATGTACAGTTCTGTCAGCGGCACTATTTACATTGGTATTTACATCTAAAACATCAGTTTCTAAAATGACAGTTTCTAAAACAACAGTTTGTTTTTCTCAGTACTTTGTTCTTCATTAAGACTGTCTTCCTCACAATCCATGTCTATCTTACTATCTCTGAATTCATATTTATATTGTAGGAAGTTTTCGATTTGTTTATAACTTCCAAAAACCTACCAGTATCTCATGTTATCTGGAACAGAGGGATGATGTTTGAACTCAATCGTATGATTTTTTTTTGGGTGAGGTAGTTTGCAGGTACTTGCTGACAAAGCTAGGCCATTTTCTAGGACATTCTGATTTCTAGGAATTATTACTAAATCATATTCATCAAAAGTTCTCAATAAATAAAGGAAAACATTTATATAAGCTCTTAATATAGGGTGTTTTGCTGCATATAGTCCTTTAACTTTTTTTATGACCAACTCAAAGTCACCATGTACAAAAATCCTTTTTTCTCCTAATTTTTTCAGCATTTGTAATCGCAAAAGCAAAGTTTTATATTCTGCAATGTTGTTTGTGCCCTGAAAATTTAATTTGTATGAATGACCTTGTGCACTATTGTTTCTTGCATTATAAACCCAAATGCTTGCCCCTTAGCCATATTTTCCACATGAGCCATCAAAAATCATGTTCCAAAGAGGTTCATTTGTTGGATCTGGTTGTTATGTTTGTATTTGACTGTCATTATTTTCTGTGGAATCATTTTTTATATGGGAAACTTGTGAATCAATGATTCCATCATTATACAAAATGAAAGAATCAAGGTTAGTGTGCACATAGTACAAAGGGTACTTGTGAGGTTTCTCTTCGCTACTTACCATGTACTTCATTAATGTTTCCCTATATATTCTTCTCAGTTGACCAAACATAGGAATTGTGGTGTATGTCATGTCCAACTGCAGGGTCCCTTGTAATTTTTCTCCCCGTGAGCGAGATAAGAGCATTCCATATTTAGGGGGAATTTTGGCTACTACAATGCCCATCACTAAACTCTTTGAAGGTATCTGAGCTAAGGTGACACAAATATCTCTGATCGGACCTAGACACCTAACTTTACTGGAGTCAAAAAAGTATAAATCTTTATAAGATCTAGTGATTTCAAGGCCAAGTTTCTCCATGACATCCTTTGGCATAAGGTTGTGTGATGCATCTGAATCCAACATGGCATTGTGAAGAATCTTGTCATGAATGTTTAAACTGACATAAAAAGGAGGGACACCTCCTTCTTGGGGTTTTCCATCAACTTCTTGCCCAAACAAAATCTCAAGCTGGTCATCATTTAAATTGATAGTATCAGTAACCTCCCATATATTTAACACTTTTAGTACCTGAGATCTATAGACATTTGTTTTGATCAATTCAGTGATAGGGATAGATTTTTTCACTTTTGCAAGTTCACTCTCAATACTAAATGGTGTTTGGGTTTTCAATGGGTTTGACGGATCAATTCTTTCAGCCTCTTTCTTTGGGTAACTTTGGTCTTCTTACTTGTACTACAAATGTTTGTCTATGTGTTCCTGGAAGGAATATCTACTTCTTTCTTGGCGCTATTTTCTGTGTTTATCTTTTCTGGGTTATTTGCATTTTCTTGTTTTTTCTGTTGTTTTCTTGACTTTAGATTCAAACACTTTCTTGGTAGAATTTTTTGAATCCTTCTTATTAGAATTTTCTGAATTTTTCTTGACTCTCAAATTGTATTGTTTGTGGACCTCCATAATGGCATTCTAAAAACCTAGTTTGTAATCATCAGATTCTTCGGATCTGAGGTCTGTTTGGGTTAGTGAAAACAAGTTTTGTTCTTCTTCAGTGAGAAAAATGGAATCATCTTCATTATTCCCATAAAATTAATATGATTTTCCTCAAAGTCCTCCACTATTCCTTCATCTTCATCAACATTGTTTTCTTGAAAAGGAGGCCTAATCTACTGATCAGGACCTCTTTTCTCTCTCTATCTAACCTATGGAGGCTTTCTTGTTGGGTTCTGATTTCTATTTTGGGGTACTGATTGATTTTCTCTGGGTATTTCTCCTTCATTCAGACTCATTCTTTCCATCATCCTTTCCATAGTCCTTACCAAATTGTCAATTTTGGCATCAGATGTAGAGGCTATAGGCTCTTCTCTTATTTTGACTCTCCTCTTAGCCCTCATCCTAGCCCTTTTGGCCAATAAATTAGCCTCTACACTCACAACATCTTTTTTCATTTCCTCTAAAGTTGATGAGTCTCTTTCCCTAGGCTGATAGGACATGTCTGGGTCAAATCCATCTGGTAATTTAAGTAGAACTATCCCTTTGGGTGGTTTCATATTAGCATCGAGTGTGTTGTATAGGTTTTTAAATCTGCTACAATAGTCTTGCACACTCTCTTCTGGAGATCTCTTAATAGTTTCATATATTGATAAAATATGTAGTGGATTTCTCTTGACTTCCCATCTGCTTGTAAATGTTTGGTGAAAATCAAGGAGATCGTGAATGCTATTAGCATTTAGACCTTTAAACCATTTTCTGACTTCACCCCCTAAACTCTGGGCAAACATTCTCAATTTGACATTGTCATCATCAATTTCTTGTAGGTCAAAGCAATCATTCATTTTATCTATGTTTTGTTGGGTAGTCATAGGACTGGTGTTATCAAATAGTGGAATCTTAGATTGGTAATCCTAGGGCAAAGGAGGTAAAGGGTTTGGAAGCACCAATGGGGCATACATGGCTGCCATGACTAGTGGAAGTGGTGGAAGGGGATGAACGATGGGTGAAGGTGGATGGGTAGAGGTATAAAATATGGATTGGTGAAAAAATGTAACGTCGGTCCAATTTTGAGATTTAGTTATGAAGAGACCTTGTTCAAACTGCAAATCAAATTGAATGTCTTGCAAAGTGTCAAATTTATCAGGTAAGCAGTTATACCTGTAAAGAATTATGTCACTGGTTTGACTGTCTGTTCTAGGAGTTTTCCTCAAGATCTTCTCAGGATTGTCTACAATAGGATGGGGATTTGGCTCTGTATGGGATATGGTGGATATTCTTTTGGGACCCAGATTTTGGTTCAAAATCACAGACGCACTGATTATTGAAGGCTGAAAGAAACCAATCTTTAAAAGAAAGTTGTATCATACAATGCTTTTTAGCTAAGGTTTTCTGAATTCGGATGAAAATTGAAATTGTTTAGCTATATTTCCCCAGTATGGTCATGATCTAGGTGGATATCGGTGTCCACCCACCTATTCCATTTGGGCCCACACCATCAATTCTTGCAACTTTTCACTTTCAGCACAACTTACTATTTTTAGTAGGTTTTCGGGTCCTACACTCTCGGAGCAGTTTTGGGGCCCTAATGATCTAGGTGGATATTGGTGGTTGCCCACCTAATCCATTTGAAACACCACCATTAGTTCTTTCAGTTTTTCAGTTTCAGCACAAATTACTACTTTTAGCAGTTTTTTGGTTCTTGAACTTCTGGAGCTGTTTTGAGGCCCTAAACAAATTTTTTTGGGCATCGCTTCTTCGACATATATTATTCCATTTTGGAATTGATATTTGCAATCAATAGTTGTAATGCTCGGATAGATATTTCTAACGGTGTATCATGAGCATCAAACAAAGATGGTATGCCAAAGTTATGACCCCAGGAAGTTGAAACACTAATTTACCCAAACGTGGCCCTTGAGCCTCATTGGAACACAATTCAGAGGTTTGTAGCCACTACATCTCTTCTCAGAGATATGCTACCAGCACCCTAACTATTTTATTTCCATTATGCCTGTAAGCATATTTCTGTTATTTGATATTAATGAAATGAAGCATTATTTTTGCTGCATCTCTATGTTTATGTATATTTCTGTATTTTATTCCATTCCTGCATAAATCCGGATCAGTGGTATCAGAGCGGTCTACTATTTCTCTGTTTTTCTTTGCATGTCCCCAATGCGGTCAGGGTATAAGGAGTTAGGGCTCAATCTAGTTGAACCCTTGCAAGATCAGCCTCACAAACCCCGAAGACCTCCCATGGAAGAAGAAAATAAATATGAGGGAGAAGGAGATCCTATCGAAATATTGCTCGAGGAGGCCCTCGAGAAACAAAGGAACACGATGATGGATAACTTTCCTCAGATCCTTCAACGACTGCCCACCTACCATTAGGGGAATTTTGAGGTCTAAAATAGGCCTCCTAAGATAAATGTACAATCAAAATAAACTTTACAAGAACCAATAGGATTGAAGATGATGATGTCAACCATGGGGGATGATTCACCATTTTTTAAGTAGAAGGGTAAAAAGATTAAAAAATAATAAAATGATAAAAGTCTTTTTTCCACTCGTATTTTCAACTTATCTCCCAAAGTTTTTACTAAAATTTCGAGCAGGAGTACGTGATGGATGAAAAATTTATTTTCTCATCTAAGGAGTACCCATGTTGCATACTTTTGATGGACCCCGCTACACAAAAAATGAGAAATACATGAAAAAACGTGATTGCAATCACATTTTTCATGTATTTTTCATTTTTCATGTACCCATCCATCAAAATTATGCAACATGGGTACTCCTTGAAAGAAGATTTAAATTTTGCATCCAAAAATTATTCCCACTCGAAATTTGAGTAAAAAATTTGGGAGATAAGTTGAAAATACGAGTTGAAAAAGTAGTTTTTTCTTTTTCCCTCTAAAATTTGATGATGTAATAAAAAATTATTTTATTATTTCCAATATTAATTTATAATTTCCCTAGGAGGCCCATTTTAGATCTCAAAATTCCCCTAATGGGCACATCTGCATCCAGGAGCCACTCTGGAGGCACCACTCCCTTCAAGGTACATGTAAACTTTGAAATTCCTGTATTTGAAGGCCAAATATATGCAGACGCCATAGATAGATGGTTTAATTTGTTGGAATGGTATTTCTCGATGCATGATTTCTCCGACCGAGAAAATATTATTTTTTCACTCCTCAAATTTCCCCCCCATGTGAAAGAGTAGTGGGAAACCTACTGTGAGCAAGAGGACAAGATGAAACCCTCTCTTTTCTCGGCCACACCGACTTGGAATTCATTCCGAGACGACATCAAGTAATAATATTACTCCATGGGGAGATATGAAGACAGGTACATCCAATGGACCACGCTGCGGCAGCAAAGTGATCAATATGTGCATGAACTAAAGAATTTGTTCCATACCCTACACACAAAGTTCAATATTAAATATTCAGAGAGACATTTGGTACTCAAGTACCACAGCTATATCCATAGACACATTCAGGAGGAAATGAAATTCCTCGACATTACATTGTTTGGCATGGCATATTGTTATGCCACCAAGATTGAGCAGAAGAAGTGATACTTTGGATCTGTGAATCTGATGCCATGGAAAGGCGCCCTCGAATCACAGAACAAGGGGCAAGTCCAAAGCGGGGCAACTCATAACAACACCAAAAATCCAAATAATGACATAGCTAAGTGGTGTGAATTTCATAACAGCCCCACTTAGAGCACAAGCGAGTGTTGGGTCAAACAGTAGTTGGTGGCCAAACTAAAGACACCTGAATCATATGCATGTTTTGATCATGAGTCAGAACAAGACGAAGGTAATGAAAAAGGGAAGAAGATCATTGATGTATATCCCAGTGCCATTTTTGCCACCACCAAGATCCAGAGGGAGGATCTCGAGGATCCAAAGGAGGGAGAGGGCCTCTTCCATTCGTAGATGTGGGTGAAGGGTTCTCCACTGCAATTCCTTGTCGATAGTGGAAGCCAAAAGAACCTCATTTCAGAAGAGGTCGTGAAGCGGCTCAACCTACTGACCATAGCACACCCGTAGTTGTATACCATCAGGTGGCTTCGCCCAGGGAGAGATCTTCACGTCCGCCAGTAGTGTCACCTTCTGTACAGTATCAAGCCATTCACAGATGAGGTATTATGTGATGTTCCTCCTCTTAATGTAGCTGATGTACTATTGGGCCAACCATACTTATGGAGGCGATATGTTGTATATGAGTGTAGGCCTTGTGTTGTTATTATTACTTTCGGAAATAACTTGTACAGGATACCAGAGGTAGTACTACCTCCTATCATCTCCTTGACTACTGCAAAACAACGCAGTAAAATTGTTTCCCAAACCAGGAAATTTATTTTCCTTACCACTTGCTCAAAGTGAAAGAAGAATATTGTGGCCACAACCTCGAAATAGGGCTCCCCTAAATGGTTGCAGCAGATGGACAAAGTCATGGAGGAATACGAGGACATTTTCTCCTCACTCAGAGAGGTTCCTCTACACTGTTAGGACAACAACTCCATTGATCTAACCCCGGATGCACCGCCACCTGATTTTTCCATACCTCATGTGACTACACAGATAGAATATACACATGTATTATCTGAGGTTGATAAAGAAACCAAATTTACAAAACACATCCAGCATGTCCGCCCACAAGTCCATGACATCTTCGACAAATCTAATACCCAGTTCAACATAATTTTCCTCATCTCATGGAGGATCTCAATGCAATGGATGCCATTTCTTCCAAATGATGGAGGAATGATCCAAGTGGATATCAGTGGCCAACAACCTATTCCATTTGGATCCACGCCATCAATATTTGCAGCTTTTCACTTTGAGCACAACTTAGTATTTTTAACAGTTTTTCGGGTCCTGCACTCCCAGAGTCGTTTTGGGGCCCTAATGATCCAGGTGGATATTAGTGTTTGGCCACCTACTCCATTTGAAACACCACCATCAGTTCTTTCAGTTTTTCAGTTTCAGCACAACTTACTATTTTTAGCAGTATTTCGGGTCCTGAACTTCTAAAGCCATTTTGAGGTCCTAAACAATGTTTTTTGGGAATCGCTTCTCCAGCTAATATGATTTTGTTCCAAAATTGATATTCATGGTCAGAATTTTTAGTCCTCATATAGATCTTTCTAACGGTGTATCACGTGCGTCAAACGAAGATAGTATGCCAAAGTTATGACTTCGGGAAGTTGAAACACCAATTTACCCAAATGGGGCCCATAGTTTTGGTGCTTCATCTCCTAGGGTTAGTTTCTTGTATGTTTATAGTTTTCCATTATTTCTCTATAATAAATAGGCCCTCGAGCCTCATTGGAAAATAATTTAGAGGTCTGTAGCCACTACATCTCTTCTCAAAGATACGCTACCAGCACCCTAGTTATTTTATTTCCATTATGTTTGTAAGCATATTTCTGTTATTTGATATTAATGAAATGAAGCATTATTTCTGCTGCATCTTTGTGTTTATGTATATTTCTGTATTTTATTGCGTTCCTTCATAAATCTGGATCAGGTCACCACTATGTTATCACTCTATAATTTACAAGATTGGGAAGAGTAAATTATAAAGAAAAACTTCAAAACCACTTGAAGCCTAGGATCTAGCCCTCCTAGACTCAGAGACAGATATATCTATAATATTTATATTTGTTTAGGCTTTCTCATATTATTCTAGTTAAATTAATTGTGAGAGTTGTTTTGTTTGATTATTCATGGTTGGATCTAAGGGGTTTCTTTAAATAGTTTTCATTGGGCTATGGACTCGAAATAGGTTGGGTGTATACATCAACTTCCCTGAACAAATGAAAGGAAAGCTAGTAGTGAATGTTGGTGTTTATAACTGAGTGGAATCATGAAATGGAGAAAGATGATTTCAGTAATGAATGAGAGCAACTAAGAATTCTTAAACCATACAACAGAAGAAAACATTAAAATTGTAAATACAGTCAGAATTAAGGTACTCTGAGCAGTAAATCTTAATCTAAATTTCTTGTTTTACAAGTAGAATTTAAATGATGCACATGAAAATATTACATCGGGGAAAACATTAAACATGCAATAAGGAAAAACATCACTAGGATAGCACAAAACATGAATCTTGTAGACTGATCTCTTTATTAATGCTCCAACTTGGAAATTACAAATATGTGCAATGAAAATCTCTTACAAAAGTAGGGTACAACCCTTATTACTGAATAAAAAAAAATATTTAAACTACTTGTGATTTATTGTCTTTATCAAAAGGGAAATCAGTTTTTTTATTACAAAGTAACTGAAATTTGGGCTATGCATCTCAACCATGGACGCAATGTGGCGGCTTTGTAATAGATTTCTAAACCCACTATGAAACTTTCACTCATTTTAATGGCCTTTAACAGATGTCTAAAGTCGTTATCCAGTGCTGCAGAGGTCTTTTGTGCAATAGAATTTGAAACTGCTGAGATGTTCTGATACACTGGACCTGTTGATGTAGATAATTCATTGAGCTGCCTCCTTTTTCATTATGTTGAGTTTCCATCCTCCCTGGAGTCCACATAAATGTTTCCATTCCTCTTGAGTCAGAATCTTAGTTCTGTTCAAATTTTTGTAGAATTCATCAGTCTCATTGTACTTCACAAATATAGGCCTCAACTGAAAAATGTGCCAAATCTCATCTCGTATGAAGACATCATTGCTACTAACTTCATAAAATACTTTCCCATTCATAGCGTTCTTCATATTTGTAAGCTTGGATGCACCTTTTGAAATATTTGTGAGCCTTTTTATATAATATTTCCTAGGCATCAGTTTATTGTTGATAATGAATAAGGAGGGAAATTCCCTTTTGTTCAGTGGCTCGATCCTATTGAACACCCTGCTCACTCCAATATCCAGTTTATGGCATATTTCCTCTAGATGTGTAACTAGACTCTTCTTTCTCAACACCTTTTTTACCTCTAGTATGGTGGTTGTACTCTCTGCCACTTGCAGTTGTTCCAATTCTTGACTGCTTTTGGAATTCAGGAATTTGATGATATTGTTGGCAGTTTGGGGCTTGTCCCCAAGTTCATCATTTTTTTTCTCAATGGAAACTTTCACTAAATAAATTAAATCCCTCTGTTCAAAATTCATTTGAATTGACGGCCATATAAATTTCGTGGATTCAATTATATCTAACCAAAAAAAATTCTTCACTCTTCCTACCATGTTTCCAATGGAGGATTCCTGAAGGGACTTATGCAAACTTTCATTTAGATTTTTACTGATCTGTAACTCTCTGGAATGTGCTGAATCTTTCCTTTTAAACTTCTCTTGTAGGTGACTGAGTTTATCTTACAACGTTTTGATTCCTGCTGTCTGTAAGGACATGTTCTCCATAGCTTTAGCTAAATGCTCAATGCCTTCACCTAGTGTACCTGTTGTTGATGTGGATGCTGGAATCACTATAAAAGGGACTGCCTATAGTGGAATAATGGCCTTATTTTCTTCTCTTGTTTCTCCCTTCACTACATCTTTAATTTATTTCTATTTGTCCTTTACCATTTTTTCCATCTCATTCTCCATTTCCTTGATTTGTTCAACTTGTTCTATGATTAGCTGCATGATTTCTGACTTCTGTGTCTCAAGTGCTTCTATCTCCTTGGCCATCAGATCTTCTGTCACTGGCATCTTGAGTTGTCTCTTCAAAGCAACTATGTGTTATGGGAAAAATTTAAAAAGGCAATCTGGTCTCCTAAAGGCCTATATCATCTACTTCTTTAAGGAATTTATCCTCGAGCCAGTCGTAGACATCAAATAAATCGAAGTCTCACTCTATCTCATGGATTGTGTAGTCTCGATCCGCCAGGGCTATGTGATATAAATCTACCTGAGGGTAGATAATAGGGTTGAAGGGCTCGTGGTCTCTCTTGGGACATATCTTATGTCTTCTATAAACTAGTTTTCGATCCTCCATGAATAATGGGATGTAAGAAAAAGGCAGCAGAGAAGGGAAAGTGATATAGATCGGCACTGGGGAAGGGGAATAATACAAGTGGAAGAATGAACAAATCTGAAGAACTGATAAGAATCCGTGATAGGAGTTGTTGTGAGTTAACACTTTCTTTTGATGAACAACAAATTCTCTTCAATAAGGATTGACTGCTTCTTCCAGTGAATCAAATACGTGCAAGTTTAACGGTATGAGAAAAGAAAAATTTTCTTCTCTTGTGAATTCAGGCTTCAACAGGTAACTGGGGGTGACCATTGAGCTGGCACAGGTCCATTGGATCACGACCCAACCATTTATGGTGCAAGGAGCAGCTAGCGAGAAGAGGTTTTATAGGGCTGAGGGGACATATGATGTTGGAAAAATATTTAACATTAAGGGGATGTGTGATGTGGTGGTGGGGAAAGGGTGATGTGGTAAGAAGGTGGAAACCAACTTATATCACAAATCGTAGGTCGAGGAGTGTTTTTATGAGGAATGGGGTGTAAATGTTAAGATCTGTGATGCACGATTTACGACGAGCGGAGAGGTTGGTGATGCAAATATTTAAGGAAAGTGTCAATGAGATAAAGGTTGTAGGGGGGATTTGCGATGTGATATATCACAATCATAGGATTTAAATCATCTCAAATCACAATCTTTAAGTTTTCGCAAATCGCAATATCAGGGACTGGGGAAAATGAGGTAAGTAAAATGAATGTAAGGCCTTAATATTTGCGATATGCCGATGCGAATGTTGACAGGGCAGGGAAATGGGTCCGACTGACATCGCATCGAGAGATTAGAAGCAGCAAATGGGAATGTGAAAGGTAAGTAAAAAGTCCGACATTGCGATGTGAGTGAAAGGTAAAGGGTCAAGGGGATAAAGGTTTTCTGCGGTTGGGTAAGGTGTGAGATGGTTAGTCGTGGATATGATGTGGTGATGGGGATGGTGGGGTTGGGAAATATGAATGTCGGAGAGTAGTATAAACTTTATGATAGAATAAAACGCGAGAGTTTGGAGGTTAGAACAAAGGGAATATTAATACTTTGGAACTTAAGATAAACTTTAAACATAAAATATGCCCAAATGACTTGGAACCTAAATTAGTTTCAAACTTTAGAATCCAATTCATTTTTCAAAACTTTGAGTGTGAACACTCTTTGTTTTGATTTTCTTCTTGCAGCATAGGAAAATAAAAATTTTATGTTGTATTTTGTAGAATAAATTTCATATCTTCCTTCCATTTTTCCTCCTCGGCATATCTACCTACCCAAACTAATCATTTAACATTTCTTCTTCCTTTTTCAGGGCGCATTTGGACTAGAAAACCCTTAAATCATTTTTATTTTGAATTTCTATCCTAACACCTATCCTTATTTCAGCCATTGGCTCAATTTAAACTGTTGAGCCAATTTCATTCTCTACCTATCTTCTGATAAGCCAATATTAAATAGTTTGGCAGATATTTATTCTCTAACCTATCAATATAAATTGAAAATTGTCCAATCATGATTAAATTATATGACTGGAAAAACTTATGTAATGAGTAGTGCCATTTCAACTTGCAACACTTTCATTTTTATTTCTTTTTGGGGTTTTTTTTCTCTTTTTCTGTTTTTTATACCCTCTTTTTTTTGTGAAATCATTTGAATTTTGAAAAGCCTTTCAATAATGAAAACTTGAAAGAAATGTGAAGTATCCAATCGACTTGAGATCCTATAATATATAGGGTAATAACGCAATCCACATAAATTTCCTGTCTATCGTGTGTTGCCTTTAGATTCTTCTTAATTAATTGCATTTCCTATTCCATTTCTACCAACATATATGGTAATACCCTGTTGACTGCATTACTCCAACTAATAGGAGTATTACAACTCCGACCATAGAGTGCCTTAAATAGACTCATCCTCAAGGACTCCTAACACCCATTTTTGTAAGTGAACTCTAGTAGTGGGAGATACTCTTCCCACTTTCGTTGTTGGTGCATCACTTATAGCCTCAACATTTCCTCTAATATCCTATTGACCCTCTCCATCTATCTGTCTGTCTACGGATGATAAGTTGTTGTAGTATACCTAGGGGGGATAATATGGGGTAGAGAGCGAGGTACCCAAGGGAATAATGTAATAATGTGATGGGCCATATTTAATAAATAAAGTGGTTAACCCACATTATGTAAGGGACCACAAGTAATTAGGGAATAATGTGATGGGCCATATTTAATAAATAAAGTGGTTGACTCACATTATGTAAGGGACCATAAGTAGTTATGGAATAATGTGATAAGCCCATGGTAATGGATGTATGGTATTGAGACATATATGCATCCATTACCCTAGGCTTATCACATTATTCCCTAACTACTTTTGGTCCCTTACATAATGTGGGTTATGTTAGAGTCCTATAATAATAGGATTCATAATTTTGAATTGACTTTTATTAGTCTTGTAATATGTACATACTTTGCTTTCTGCAAAATTGTTTTCCCATATTAAAAATAAAAAATGTAAAGAGGGTAAAAGTCCTAAAAGAATAATCAGAGGACTTAAAGAAAAAAGATAAAAAAGAATATAAAAAATGAACCCCAAACAAAAAAGAGATAAAAATAGATCATGAAAGTGATTCAAATTCAAATGCCACTACTATTTACTTTACTTTTCAAAATAAAGATTGTGTGAAGCTTGTCAAAAATGCCACAATCCATGAAGGTCAAACTGCTTAATCTTGACCTGTCATGCTTTAAATTTCATGCTGATAGATAGAGAACAAAGATCTAGCCAAATTGTTTAATCTTGGCAGATCAGCAGTTAGGTATAGAATAACAAATGTGATAAATAGTTTAATCTGAGCCATTGGAAGAAATAAGGATAAAATTAGATATTTTGTTGTTAAAAAAAAAATGAATAAAGGTCTGCAAGATCAAATGCACCCATGTAAATGAAGAAAAAATGTCAGGGTAGTTGATGGGTAGGTAGAAGAAGTTTTCACAAGGCATGGATAGCAGAAGGTGATCAATTCATACTTACTAATTTCCATCCAAATTCATTCCCCTTTTAAAAATACTCCTCCCCCTTCGTTTTACTTTTTCCCCTTCACTTTTTTTTCCCCTAATAAAAAATCCCTTTTCCCAAGTTAAAATGCATATTTTCCTTTGGAAAAGTAAAATCCATATACTAATTTCCTTTTTATTCATAAAAACCCTAAAATACACTTATCCTAGGTCTAAATTATTAAAATAATAAGTCGGGCCCCACTGCTATAAAGTCACCCGATATTATTTTAAAATCCCTCCTTAGTGTATTTTTACATTCCCCCTTGTATTTTACAATCCCGCGCTTATTAAAATTTCAGTGTACATTATTAACATTTAACTTTATTTATTATCTCCCTTTATATTTCATCTATCCCGTATTATATTAATTCCCTTATATATAAATCCCAGCCCTTATGTTAATTAACATATCATATTATTATATTACGTCGCCTATACACAGGTCCCACTTTCCCTAACCTCATCGGCCATGTATTAAACTCTGACCATGTCCCATCGCATAGTTTAAAACCCGGGCCCCACGCCTATCCAAACCCCAACACTCATCACATTCGCCCAGCCATAAGATCAACACCCATCAGATCTGACAATCGACAAGCCTTTTCACATCCCCGAGCATCCAATCTTTAACTACACCCTGAATTTGTGAAATGCATGATTTACGGAGTTTCATGCCTGGCTAAGTGTCAGTATTTGATTGCATCGCATATTCATCAAAAATACCGCCTACCACCTTCCTCTCATGTGAAAACCATTGGGTTGTATTCTTGCTTATTGTGAAAACTAGCTTCCCATTTGAATTAACCCCGAGCATTCAATTTTAAAACATTGTTGGTTAAAAACCCATATAGCAGCCCTTTTGTGCATTTTTCATCACTTTCTATTATCATTTGTGTAGAAGGAGCTATTTCCGACCTTATTTTAGGGATTTTTTTACCAGAAATCAACATCATTTGCTTATACAGCCATTGCATAACATGATTTGAAGTAGTATAAAGATTCGTAAAGCCTCAGAGAACCTCTGTTTCCTCAGAAACCCTCTGCAAACTTGAAAATATTCATTTTATACAGGTATTATTCAAAGAAAATACTTTTGCTTAATCTAAAGAAAGAATATTAAGTAATTGAATCATTTAGGAGCCTCTGTAGACCTGAAGAAATCCCTCTTGACTTCCAATCCTTTTCTACAAACCCTAAGTCTTCTTTTCATAGAATTATGAGGTCCTAAGACTGTATTGTATCACAAAGAATACAATTTGATCAGTTTAAACCTTTTCAAACCATAGATAAGCCCCTATTTCATCCTAAATCAGTCTGAAAACTGTAATTATCTTTCTGAGGTGCTCATAAAGACCTAAATTTGTTTTCCTAAGTCAAATATTAATCAACTGAAGAAGTTTAACAAAATAATGACTTCCAAAAGCATTGTATCTGTCAATCCTCTGTAATCTCCAGTTATAGATGTAGAACACACTCCCTTGGCTGACAAATATTTTAAAATTAATGACACAATCATTAAGTTAATCTTCTTGAGCTCCACTTATGGAGCCATGACAAATCCATAGATCAAGTTTATGAGGTTTACATTTGGGAGTCTAATTTTCCAAAGTATGTAGTCCCACAGACTTTCTAGTTCCCAAAAGTGATCAAAGTTTGCCAATATTTCTATTTCCCTGACCAAAGAGCCCTAATAAACCCTGGAAAAGAAATCTTGTTTACTATTACAGCTGAGTCAATCAATGAAATGCTGCAAATCCAACCTGGGCTAGATGAAACCCCTTTGTCCATTGAAACCCTTACTCATCTATACCTGAATCTAGACTTCCCCAAGAGGTTTCAGATATTTCAAAATTTCATGCCTTCATTTGTGGAAACTCACAAGACAAACCCTCCTTACCCATCTGCAATATTTTCTGAGAGAACCAGGAATATCATCGCAATTTTGTCCTACATTCTGGGTTATTTTACAGATGAACATGTTGATGCTGAAATCTTAGGTTTCTTATCTACTTTCACACTTGGTCAGCCTCCTGCTACCATTTTCAATTTTTCCTAGTACCTTGCTCACTCAATTCATGAAAAAATTGTTAAATTTCTTGAAGAAGGTGTTTTCAAGTATTCATCAGTCCTATTCCACATGTTTCTATATTTTCAGTCTAAGAAATTTACCATTAACCTTCAAAATCTTGATGTTGAAGGTAATCCACAGATAGTTATATTTTGGACTGCAATTATCAGAAAATACTCCACACAGTCCACCTATACAGAATTCATTAATTCTTTCATCCATCCTATGTCAACATGCTGAACAACAGTAGTCAACCAAGAATTAGTGAGGAAATTAAGAAGGTCCTGCAATTCAAAGCATAATAGGAAAGGAGATTGGTACTTGTATCAAAACCATACATAGATTAGGGTATATGGATCTAATCTTCTTCCATATAAACTGCCCAAATACCACCCAATGAGGCTATTTTCTCTTGAGTATATCAGACAAATTCTTAATTCGAATGGAATCAATTTCTTGGTAGCCAAAAAGAAGACACAATTTAAGCTTAAGAATCAGGTTGGCCATTTTATTTGTAATAATAAAGATGTAGGTCCAGAGATGAAAATTATTTACAAGAGTTTAAATTCAGTCACAGTTTTCTATGTTATTATGATCCTTTAGGAGTAATAAGAAAATTGAGAGTTAAAAAAAATTAACACCTTATGTGCATGAGAGAAAACAAGACATTGAGAAGTACTCCAATTAGTCTAAATGGTTGGAGAACACTTTGACAGAGGCAGAGAAGCAAGGTGATACTAGTCAAATCTTGCAAACTCCAGCCCAAGAAGATAGGAACTCAAAAAGAATTAGAGACGAAGGAGCATACACTGCAAAGACTACAACTAAAACCAGATTTAAACTAATGTACAAGAAGAAGCCAAAATTAAATCCTGTAAATGAGGAAGTAGAAACAATTGAGGTAATGTTGAGGCCTCGGAATTCCACTGCCAAAACATGGGGGAAAACCACCCAGTCCAGACCCTAAAGCAGCTCCTTTTCTGTTTGGTGTAGTGGCTCCAACTAGGGATAATGGGACCAATTTCCCAATAAGGATGATTTTTAGGGTGTTGTGAATATAGCATGCAAATGGATAATGATTAATCTATATGCATCTATCTAAAATATTAATCTAATGTATACCCGGGGTGTTTTTCCTTTATGCGATCTAAAATGATATCTTTCAACTATCAGTAATATACATCATTTAACAGTTGAAAGAGATGAAAATTATGTAAAATGATACTACTAACAAAGTAGTTTGCATAGAAGAATTTTGAAAAAAAAATCTCATTTATCAGTGTGATTACATATTCAATAAGAAACCATAGCTAAATATTAGAACAGAAGTGCATGTAATATTTATATATGATGATGTGTCAAATATATAATGCAATAAAAATATGACTGTCAATCTATGAAGTAAGACGTAATACAAGTGAATAGAAGTACCATATGTACAAAGTTCTACTCATGTAAATTGATAGAAATGAATCTGCTCCTTCTCACTTTCAAGCAATTTAAAGAGTACAGTAGTGCAACATCAGTTAAACAACTTTAATTTTCAAAAGATAACAAATGTGTTCCATTAATTCATCAAAGCACTCACAAACTTACAATAGTGCATTCTTTGCAAATGTTTTTCACAAATTTCTGGACCCTTCTCTAAATGCATGAGAAGGGTTTAAATACTAAAATAACTATAAACTAAAATTAATTATTACAAAAATATAGAGGAGGTTTCAAACAACCCGTTACGAATATGTAATTTGCAATATTGGCAAATACAAATCGCAGAGACAACACTATTTCAACCACTTTGGGATTCTAAGATCTAGCCCTCCTGAATCCGGAAAGGGATCTCTCCAATAAGTGCAAAGATGAATTTATCTTTTAAAGATTTTGGGTATGATATTAGGCTAGTTATGAAGTCTGAGGGTTTTTGTTTGTTTTGGATGGTTGAGCATGATTATTATTTGAGTGGAAATTTCTAAATGGAAAGAGTTTCAAAGGTGTGAAGTTGCAAGCAATCAGAACAAGCTTTGGCTGGAAGATAGATATAACGCTAGTTTTTAGTCCATTTGTCTATGGAGTCATAGGAGGATTTAATCGAAACAACAAGGTTCAAGAGTGGTCCATGGGGCAAGACATCTATGTCTAAGGATCCATTTAAAGTTGATTTTATGGAATGGAATGATACAACAAGAAGAGAAATAAACAAATGAAGAACAAAGAGCAGCCTAAGATCAGGTAATTACTTTGAAACTATCCTACTTTTGGCATACACTTAAGAGAGACATAAAAGTAATCTAAGATATGGTAAGTACTTCAAAAATTTCTAGCTTTTGATGCACTTTCAATAGAAAAACATTTTAAACACAAAGGGAAACTTTTAAAAGCAATTGTTGGAGAAGAAACTAGAGGACAGGGCTCACCATAAACTTCCCTAGTTCTGCTATACTTGGTAAACTTTCAAGAAAAACACATAAGATAACAAAGAATAGTCTAAGATCACATAAGGACTTTTAACCTAGCCTTCTTTCAACACATTCTTAGGGAAACTTTCAGATAGTTTTTTGGGATAAGACTAAAGGACAGGGCTCACCATCACTTCCTTAGTTCATCTCTACTTAACATAAACTAGAAATAACATTCAAGAAAAACTTTTAGCTTGGACAGTAGAACGAGGGAACGCCATCATTCCTAACTTCTTAAACTGAATTAAATCATTCCTAAACAACACAATTTGGAAGAAAACATATAGATAAAGCTTATCAGTCAGAGAAGGGTACTGATATACAGTAAATCCTAACTCTATGCTTGTAGTTCTTTATCAAAGAAGATGGACAAAGCGAAAACAGAAATAAAATAACAATTTACAATAAGAAATAACATCACCGTCGACATAGGCCAGGATCCCATAAATCAGCGTGTATTGATGCTTCAAACCAATTACAATCTTCAAGTCCAATGTTTCAGTTCAACAATCATCTTCACTTCTCAGCCTAACTATTCTATCACAAACAGAGCTTCCGGAGCCTTTGAACACTATTTACAATTAGAAGTTTCGAGCACAAGTATATTTCAAAGTCCTACAACCAATTTTTACAATGAACTCCTCAATAGGATTTTATAGAACGATGAGGAGGTCGAAAGAGAAAACATCTAAGGGTTCAATTAATACAGTTAATGCTTCTCAACCTTTAAGGGGCTCAATAGAGAAGTTTACAGATATTTTCCTGTATTAATCGATTCACATTAAGTATTTAAGCTTGGTGGGATGATTTTGTTGACTTCGAGGCTCTATGTCATGTTGTAATAACTCTGCTGATATTTTTTGCATTAAGTTCCTTTGGCTGAATTAACTATTCGGCTACATCGAGGCAAATATATTCCTTTCTGATCATAACTCGGCCTCTGTTGAATGCTTTGAGGCTACAGGTGGCATTGGGTAGCTGAGAGGAATAAATTAGCCTCTGATGTGGTAGTGGAGGCTCTTTCTGACTGATAAATATTCTTATTTGTCTTTAATTGTGTTTTAATTTGGAGGATTAGGCTATTTATTTTTTATCTTAGCCGTAATCCTCCAAAACTGTGAAAAAATTCTTCAGTCCTTCATTTCTGCTGATTTAATCTTCAACATTGATACTCTTTTAGCTTTGATTTAATTGACAATGTCTTGTTGATGTGAAGGTGCCGCAAAGGGTCCATATGGCATCAATGCCCATGAAGCATCGACGAAACATGGCGTTGAACCCTGAGGATGGCTTCTCTTTTTGTTGGCAATATGATGCAGAGTGTTGTCCTTGATGGCAATCCACCTAATGAAGTTATTCTTGACTTGATGAACTTGGTAAATGATGTAAATCTGATGTGATATGATGTTTGTTGACAATATGATGCTGAGTACCCACTTGATAGAATGTTGTCCTTGAATGGCAACCCACCTGATGAAGTTGTGCTTGATAGAATATGTCTTGATGAACTTGTTTAAAGATGTAAATCTGATGTATCTACAGAGAGTACAGAAGGTAATGAAGAAAGGAATTAAATATGTGCTAGATCCATGATGAAAAGAGTATGTTTCAAGGAATACGCGGATTTGTCTAGGAGAAGTCGCGTATGCACGCGGTTAAGTACGTGCCAAGTCGCGTATGGGCAAAAGCGCTCAAAAAGTGCAAAACCAGGGGTAACCACCATTGTATTGACCCATTGTATTTGGTAATGATTCGTCTAAATGACCCTATCTATGAATACCATCGGATGTAATGTGGTTTTGGCTCATGGTATTGAAAAAGGGTAAACCTATATAAAGAGAAGAAATTCACTGTGCAAATCATGAGTGGGGGTGCAAGATGTCTGAGCTTGAATGAATACTTCTCTCTGAAGTATATCTGAATGGAAAGGGTTACAGTTGAATGATAGATCCGATTGCATGATGCACCAATGATGAAGAAGGGTATCTAGATCGGAAATGTACTTGTATTTGCTAGATCTGTTTAGGGGATGATTAGATCTGAGAAGAGGCGAACATCTGTCTGAAGTAAAGGGTAAAATCTGAGTAATGTATCTGTTCTGAAGAATTGCAAACCTGAATATCCTCAGAACCTACACGCTAGTTCGTCGCAGAAGAAGCACGTTTATACGCGGCTTTACCGAAGAGAAAGCGCGTTGTGCACAGAAATCGCCCTGGTGAATTTTGCCGAAATATACGCAAGTATGTATCAGAAAGAAGACAGGGTTTTAAAGGAATGAAAAAGTAAAAGTTTGAATATGCAGTAAATACTGATTCACCCCCCCCCTCTCAGTATTTTTCCCAACAATTGGTATCAGAGCGTGGTCCTTGTGCAGAAGCTTGATCGCTTAAAGGAGATCCGTCGCAATGGGAAGTCAAGAAGGAGTAATGTCTATAAAGCCACCTCTATTCAATGGAAGCAATCTGATATTCTGGAAGGTACGAACAAAATCATATCTGCAAAGTCTTGGTGCATATGTATGGGCAATCGTGGAAGAAGGTTATCAATACCCGACAAGTATTCCTACTAATGCAGCTGAAAGGAAGAAGTATGAAATCAATGCCAAAGCAGTGAATGTATTATTAGGAAGCATGTCTGAATCAGAATTTTCTAAAGTGATGCAGCTACATCCAGCAAAAGAAATATCGGACAAAATCATTCTGAGCTATGAAGGAGATACAAAGGTAAAAAGTGCAAAACTCCAAACTCTTAGAATCGAATATGAAAATTTGAAGATGCATAGTGATGAAAGTGTTGCCAGTTTCTTTCTTCATCTAGATGATATTGTAAATCGGATGAGAAATTTGGGTGAAACCATAACCGATACTACTCTGGTGGAAAAAGTCTTAAGATCCTTGACTTCAAAATTTGACTCTAAAGTTTCAACTATTGAAGAAAGGAAAGATCCGCAAACTCTTACTATTGTTCAATTACATGGTATTCTTACTACTTTTGAAATGAGACAAGGAGGTCCTTCTCAAATCAAAGAAGTTGTTTTTAAGGCGTCTGCAAAAGGAAAATAAAAGGAAGTTGTCAAAGAATCCAGCTATATATCTGAAGAAGAAGAAGAAGCAAATTTTGTGAGAAGACTCCAACTAGGAACCGGAAGGTTCAAAGGTAAGCTTCCTTTCAAATGTTTTGATTGTGGAAGAGTTAGTCATTATGCTGCAAAGTGTCCTTATAAAGAAACATCGGCTAAAGGAAAAGAAGTGGCAAGAAGGAATAAGAATCGATCTAGCACAAGAAAAAGTTAGTATACTAATGAAGACAGTGATGGGTCATCTGATAGTGAGGAAGAATGTGAAGAAGATTTTATACTTCTCATGGCATTTGAACAAAGAGAAGAAAAGGATACTTTTTTGGATGCTCTAGAGGACAATGATTTTCTTGAAGAAAACAATCAACTCAAAGTAAGCCTAGAAGAAAATAACATAATCATAAAGACTCTTGAAAATCAGCTTGAAGCAAAGGAAAAACGCATTGAGGAATTGGAGTGTGAAGTAGTAAGTCTAAGGAAAGATAATGAGAAAGTGAAGACTCTCAATCTTAGATTTGCTAAAGGTTCAGAAACCTTAGATGAGACTATCAAGATACAACGGTCTCCTCTTATAAAAACAGGTCTTGGATATACTGGGGAATCTTCCCAGACTTTAGCACCAAATGATCTAAAAGCAGCCACAACTAGTTCACTACATTCAGCCACTCAGCAAGGGAACAAAGGATCTTTACAGGTAAAGCATGATCATCTCAATTCAAGGAACACTAACAAGGAGATCTTTCAAAGAAGCTACAACCAACAGGTAAATTCAAATAGAAGATTTCATGATCGCAGAAATTTCTACTTCAATGGACAATGTTTCTCATGTCACAATTTTGGTCATAAATCTGTTCAATGTGTTGCATATAAAACCATCATGACAAGAGAAGCAAGAAAGAAAAAGATGAATATTGAACCAAAGAAGAACACCTATAACAAATTTTCTCCTCTTCAAAACAAAGTTGAATGTACTTATTGCAATAGCTTTGGTCATGAAGAATCTGAATGCAGGAGCAAGGTCCAGCCAAAAGAACATGTTCCCTCAAGCTCTAAAGTGTGGAAAAAGAAAGAAATACCAGTTGAAAATTGTGGGATAGCGTTATTTGCAGAAGGTGAAGAAAATCAATGGTACATTGATAGTGGGTGCTCAAGACACATGATAGGTGACAAAAGCAAAATCCTTACATATAATGCTCTAGAAAAGGAAAAGAAAGTTACATTTGGAAATGATACTCCTGCTGTAATTAAAGGAAAAGGGTCAGTGTTTCTAAAAGAAAAGGTGAAGGCTAATGACGTCATGTATGTGGATGGATTAAGGCATAACCTGTTAAGTGTAAGTCAAATGTGTGATCAAGGAACATAAGTGGTCTTTAGTTCAAAAGAATGTGTGGTTCGTGATCTTGATACAGGTAAAATCATTATAAAAGGAAAAAGAAATCCAAGCAACCTGTATGTACTGAACGGCATAGATCAATGTTACTTGAGGAAGTCTTCAGAAAATTGGCTATGGCATAGAAGGCTGGGGCATCTGAGCTTCTCTCAAATCAACAAAGCTAGCAAACTTCAAGCTGTTCGTGATCTTCCCAATGTTAATCTACCAGAAAATATCATATGAAAATCTTGTCAATTCGGTAAGCAGACCAGAGTACGATTTAATGCCAAAGAAGGATCATCAAGTAAGCCTCTTGAAATCATTCATACTGACATATGTGGTCCTATGAGGAAAAAGTCACCACGTGGGGAAGAATACTACATCTTATTTATTGATGATTACTCTAGAATGTGTTGGATCGGGTTCATTATACACAAAGATGAAGCATTTGAAAAATTTCAGAGCTTCAAAGCATTGGTAGAAAATGAATTAGATGTAAAAATCAAGTGTCTTAGATCTGATCGAGGAGGAGAATATACATCAAATGAATTCTTTGAATTTTGTAAACAACATGGCATAAAAAGACAGTTCTCTGTAGCAGGCACTCCACAACAAAATGGCGTAGCAGAAAGAATGAATAGAACAATTCAAAAAATGGCTAGAGCTATGCTTGATGATTCTGGAACTCCTGACATGTTCTGGGGTGAAGCAGCACATACAGCAGCTAACATTCTCAACAAGGCTCATGTTCGGGTAAATAGTGACAAAACTCCATATGAACTCTGGTATGGTAATTCTCCCTCCGTGAAGCATTTTAGAGTTTTTGGAAGTAAATGCTTTATCAAAAATAATTATGAAAAGCTTGGCAAGTTTGAACCTAGATCAGATGAAGGGATATTTCTTGGTTACTCATCTACAAGCAAAGCATACAAATGTTACAATAAAAGGCTTCGAAAGATTGTTGAGTGTATTGATGTTGTTATTGATGAGTCTCCTGCAGCTCCTAAAGAAGAAAAACAAACAACAAAAGAATATGATGGTGACTTATGTCCTTCTACATCAAATAGAAATGATATAGACAGTGGATCAAATGAAGAACCTGAAAATGATCTATCTGATAAAGCTCCATCCAGATATGTTCAAAAGAATCATCCTGAATCTCAAATTTTGGGAGACAAGGAATCAGGTGTACGAACAAGGAGAACTCTTTGGGATCTTCTAGTCATCTAGCATTTCTATCCACAATTGAACCACACAATGTCAATCAAGCTAGCAAAGATGAATGTTGGAAGCAAGCCATGAATGAAGAGCTTGATCAAATTGAAAAAAATGACACTTGGGAATTGGTACCAAGACCACATGATAAAAATGTCATTGGAACTAAATGGATTTTCAAGAACAAGTTAAATGATAATGGGGATGTTGTAAGAAACAAAGCTAGACTGGTTTGCAAAGGGTATACTCAACAAGAAGGTATAGACTTTGAAGAAATGTTTGCTCCTGTAGCTAGACTTGAAGCCATAAGAATGTTTCTTTCTTTTTCAAGTTATCAACAAATCAAAGTTTATCAAATGGATGTTAAATCTGCTTTTCTTAATGGAGATCTAGAAGAAGAAGTATATATAGAACAACCGGAAGGATTCATTTTGGGAAATGATGAAAATCTTGTTTTTAGACTTAAAAAGGCTCTATATGGTCTCAAACAAGCTCCAAGGGCTTGGTATTATCATCTTGACAAATATCATCATCAACAAGGATTTTAAAAGGGGAATGCTGATAGCAACTTATACACAAAAGTTGAAAATGATAAACTATTGATTGTGGTTGTATATGTTGATGATATCATTTTTGGGAGTAACGACGAATCTATGAGTCAAAAATTTGCTTCTGTCATGCAGCAAGAATTTGAAATGTCCTTACTTGGGGAACTAACATTCTTTCTTGGCTTGCAAGTGCATCAAACTGCAGATGGCATATTCCTATCACAAGCAAAATATCTTAAGCAAATTCTGAAGAAGTATGGCATGGAAGAATGCAAACCTGTAAGTACACCAATGATAACCGGATGCAATCTCAGTTCTCATGATGATTCTCCCACGGTGAATCAACCAGAATACAGATCGATGATAGGAAGTCTACTTTATCTCACTGGGACTAGACCAGACATTATGCATGCAGTTGGGATTGCTGGACGATTCCAAGCTAATCCAAAAGAGTCTCACCTTCAGGCTGTTAAAAGAATATTCAAATATCTACAAGGAACTCAAGACTTTGGTCTATGGTATCCAAAGAATGCCGATCTTACTCTTCATGCTTACACTGATGCAGATTGGGCTGGAAGTGTTGATGATCGGAAAAGCACTAGTGGTGGTGCATTCTATATGGGACCCCGGTTAGTATCTTGGTTCAGCAAGAAGAAAAATTCTATTGCCTTATCTACAGCAGAAGCAGAATATGTGGCTGCCGCATCTTGTTGCACTCAACTCCTTTGGATGATGCAAACCTTACAAGATTTTCAAATCAAATGTAAACCTCCTGTCCCCATTAAGTGTGACAATACAAGTGCCATCAGTATTTCAAAGAATCTTGTTATGCATTCGAAGACCAAGCACATTCCCATCAAGTATCACTTCTTACGTGAACAAGTGCTTGAGAAAAAGGTGAAGATGGAGTATGATCCCTCTAAAGAACAAGTTGCTGATATATTTACCAAACCTCTGCCCAGGGAAGCATTCGAGTATCTAAGACAGAAGCTAGGAGTGTTCTCTGCCAGTCAAAAGAATAAATCTTCTTAAATTTAGAAGATGGCATTGGATACGCGGATTTCCTGAAACACAGTCGCGTATATACGCGAGTTAATGCACAGCAAACCGCGTATGTCTGATTGCTGACAATTTTCTATTTGGAGTCAGCTCTCTTCAGCACAGCTGCATTGTTGTTTGGTATCTCTGATACTGTTTGGTATCTCTGGTGGTGTTCCAGTTCTCATAATTCTATTTTTAATGTTTTGATAAAGATGCCTTGATGATTTGTTGGTAAAACTGTTCAGGATGCACAAACTAAGGGGGAGCCTTAGTCATATGGAAAGGTTGCTTGGATGCACAGTTTCAGGGGGAGCATTGGCCTTGCTGAGTATAATGCATTGTTAGCATTATGTTGATTCTGAAAAATGATCTCTTTCTTGAGGAATTTCTGGTGTTGGTCATAAATGGTCATATGTGTAATTTGATGAAAAGGTATTGTTGAGACCCATGATGTGAAATTGTGATATTCACCATAGGGGTAAGGGGACTTGTCAAATTTAGTAAACCCTCTTGGCTGGGTAGTTGAGTCAAATTGTGCAAACCCACTTGGTTGGGTATTTGAGTCTCATATGTAAATCCACTTGGTTGGATCTTTGATGTAAGTATGAGTCCTTGGTGATAGGAAGGTCATAGAGTCATGTACTTCATTGAAAAAATATGTTTGAAGATTCAGCATGAACTCAGGGGGAGCATGGTAGCTTCAGTGCACATCAAATCTACAGCGCTCTTCTATCTACATGAGGAGAAAACAACCTTGCTTTAGTTTTGATCCGCCCTTTGCCCTTGATGTCAAAGGGGGAGAGTAACAGGGTGTTTGAATAGGGGGAGAGCATCATTGTGTTTTTATAATGGTTATAATCAATGTATCTATCTATTGTGGTGATCAAACACCATCACAGTTGCCATCAAGTCCAAAGGGGGAGATTGTTGGCCATATGATGCAGAGTGTTGTCCTTGATGGCAATACACTTGATGAAGTTATTCTTGACTTGATGAACTTGTTAAATGATGTAAATCTGATGTGATATGATGTTTGTTGACAACATGATGCTGAGTACCCACTTGATAGAGTGTTGTCCTTGAATGGAAACCCACCTGATGAAGTTGTGCTTGATAGAATATGTCTTGATGAACCTGTTTAAAGATGTAAATATGATGTATCTACAGAGAGTACAGAAGGTAATGAAGAAAGGAATTCAATATGTGCTAGATCCATGATGAAAAGAGTATGTTTCAAGGAATACGCGGATTTGTCTAGGAGAAGTCGCGTACGCATGCGGTAAAGTACGTGCCAAGTCGCGTATGGGCAAAAGCGCTCAAAAAGTGAAAAACCAGGGGTAACCACGATGGTATTGACCCATTGTATTGGGTAATGATTCGTCTAAATGACCCCGTCCAGGAATACCATCGAATGTAATGTGGTTTTGGCTCATGGTATTGAAAAATGGTAAACCTATATAAAGAGAAGAAATTCATTGTGCAAATTATGAGTGTGGGTGCAAGATGTCTGAGCTTGAATGAATACTTCTCTCTAAAGTATATCTGAATGGAAAGGGTTACAGTTTAATGATAGATCTGATTGCATGATGCACCAATGATGAAGAAGGGTATCTAGATCTGAAATGTACTTTTATTTGCTAGATCTGTTTAGGGGATGATTAGATCTGAGAAGAGGCGAACATTTGTCTGAAGTAAAGGGTAAAATATGAGTAATGTATCTGTTCTGAAGAATTGCAATGACCTAAATATCTGAAGAACCATACGCTAGTTCGCCGCAGAAGAAGCACGTATATACGCGGCTTTGCTGAAGAGAAAGTGCGTATGCGCAGTGAAATCAGCTCTGTAATTTGTACAGAAACATACGCGAGTCTGTATCAAGAAAGTAGCGTATGGGTTTTAGAAGCAAGAAAAAGTAAAAGTTTTGAATATGCAGTAAATACTGATTCACCCCCCTCTCAGTATTTTTCCCAACACTTTTGTGAACAAAAGGCGTGGGGATCGTCATCCCCGGCCTTTGATTTTTCTTTTAATAACATGGAAAAACCATTAAAATTTGAAAAACACAAAAAAAAATTAAGAAATCCTGCATTATTGGGTAAAATTGCTTAGGAGGATGTGGTTAGGAGCGTGGTCATCAGATGATGGCATCCAATGGTGAATATTCGCTGCATAGGTGAAAAGGAGGTGACTTGGAAGATGCAGTGGAGATTTTAAGTCAGGGTCGTTGATCTTGCAGAGATCAACGGTTGGGAGCTATTGTAATGATATAAAGCAAAGGGGTCATATTATAATTACAATAAGCAAAAATGCGAAGAAATACAAAGGAAAAGGTGAAAAATTCCTTTGGCGGAGGAAATCTTTTAAGAATTGAAATTGGTGTTTAAGGATGATCGTGGGCCATCGGATGATATCAGGCGACGAGATCAATGACGGAGGTTGCACATTGAAAAGCCCCTTTGGAAAAGGTGGAGGGCGGTGGTGTATGGACAGATTAGATCTGAGTCGTTGATCTGCAGAGATCAACGGCGGGGAGCGCACGCGATAAATCATAATAGAAATGGAGAAAAGGTGGTTTTGGTGGAGAAAAAAACGTATTTCGTGCGACGAAAGGGGCAGGTAGGTGGTTTTGACTTTTTGAACGCAATATGCATTAGAGGCTGCCACGTCTCTTTCCAAAATAGCTTGTATCGCGTAAATTTTGTTGATTAACATTCGTGCTTGAGGTTACGTGTTATGGAACATCGATCGTTAGATCTAGGGCCTTGGATCTAATGGTGGAGGAGCGAGATTGATATTGACTAGATGTGCGGCGGATAGGAGATAGGGTGGTTTTATGATGGACTGTCAGATCAAAGATTGGATGGCTGAGATTAAAAATTAAGGAAAGCGGGACCCATAGGAAGCGGGCCTGTCGGGGTTAATATGAACCGTTAGATGTAAAGGATCAACGGTCAGGATTGAAAATGGGTTTAAACGAAATAATACACAGGGCGGGGAGAGGTTTAAAAAGGACCATTGATCTGCAAAGATCAATGGTGGTGATTGGCCAAAAAAACTTTATGAAGAGGGGGCATGAATTTAACCAAAGTCGGGAGATGCAATCTGGACCGTCTGATCTGGACACGTGGATGGCCCAGATGCAATCAGATGCATGCGATCGGCAGGGGGAGAACTTGAATGGTGTCGATGCGATTGGTTGTGGGCCATCGATCTGCTGATCAGTTCGACGGTGGAGGATGGATCAGGGGAATGGCCAATCAGAGGGGAGGTAATAAAATATTAACGCGCCCAATGAATTTTTCCCAATGCGATGTAATGCGATCCATCTGATCACTTCAGATCGATGGTGGAGATTATCTCAACTATTTAACCGGAAAAAACCCTTTAAAACACATGAAAACCAAAAATTAATAACATACAAAGGTTTTGGTGGCTCGGCGGGTTATATAAAAGGCTTGGCGCCTGACTGCGGGGCCATTGGTTCATATGAAAAATTAAAAGGCCCAGGGCTTACATGTATAAGGGCTAATCACATCAGAAAGAAAGGTTGGGCTTTTCAATCAACCCATTTGAATTTCTCCGATGCAATTAGTGCTTTCAGGACTTTAACTCTTGGTCTCGGGCGTAAGTTTATATAGAGAGAGGTGGAGGTTTAGACCAAAACTTAGGAAAAATTGGGTTTATGAATTTACAAAGGGAAATATGCATCGGATATGGGTTTATACAATGTTTAGCGCCTGAATGTGGGCCCAAGGGTTATATGAAGTGGCAAAAAGATTAGGAGCTTACAACTAGAGGCTAATCACATTGGAAGTCTTATAAAGGCCCAAAGACTTGCATTCATCATTTGTTGCCGATGCGATAAGCGCCGAAAGAGTTTAATGCTTGGTTTTAGCACCAGGGCACATGTGGGGAAGTGGTTTAGACTTAGCCCAAAGGGGCTTAAGCACATAATCTAAAAAAATATTTTTTTATGAAAAATTTCACAGTTTTTGATGGATTTGGGGGTTTTGGCAAAGTTTAAAAGTGAGTTTTAAACTTTGTAAAATGGATCTTATGAAGGGGAAATGGAGAAAAATGGAAAATAGAGGAATTCCATGGGGAATAAAAGGGGTAAAAAATGAAGGTTAGTTTGAAGTGAAAGGAAGGGAAAAATGGTGTTTTACAACAGTATTTTCTCTATGAAAACAACATAATTTCAGAGTCTAAAATGGAAACAGCAATGAAGATTTAAAAAAAAGGGAATGATGTCTTCACGAGTCTTCAAGAGATAACATTTTTAGCAATAAAACTTGTTTCTTGAAGGCTCCAAAAATGATTTAGCCACCTTTTGATATAACAAATTTTATAGGTGGCTAACAGTGGCTCCACTTGGGGATGGTGCCTTCTTGCAGGCATCAAGAACTTCAGACTTGCATTCTCTGGAGGTTGATTAGTGCCTTATCCATTGGGTTGATTTTTCTTCATTTGGATGTTCTTCTTTTGCTCTGGAAAATGTTAGCAGCCACAAAAAACAATGGATCTTTATCAACACAAGCTTTCTACTTACCCAATCCTACTGATCTAACATTTTTTCTTCTTTAGAGTGCACTTGGATTGGAAAAATCTCTTACAACATTTTATTCTTTTGAAAGCAAAAAATCTAATCTATTTTTACTCCTTATTTCTCCATCAACTCAGATTAAACAGTTGAGTTCATATGCTTCTCTACCTAATCTACTAATCTGTTAGGATTAAACAGTCTAACAAATTTTTATTCACTAATTTCTAAAATAGAAATTTAAAAGCATACAAGTCAGGATTAAACAGTCTAACTTGATGCTGATCTATGGCATAAAAAAAAAGCTGCTCATAGATATTATTTTTCAGAAAATTAAATCAAAATGGAAGGCTTTCAAATTTGAAAGTTCAAGCATGGCCTTCTCTTTTCTCAGCTCTTTTTTTTTTTTTTTGATTTTATTCGAGTTGTTTTTCCTTGTTCTATGGTTCAGATTTTGAGCTGATTAGAACCAGTTTTTTTTTTTTCTTTGACTCAAAATTTTAAAAATGATTTGGGCCATTCTTCTTTTGGAAACCGAGGTTCAGATTTTGAGCTTTTTTGAACCTTTAATTTCTATCCTAATCTACCTATTGATAAGCCAAGATTAAACTGTTTGGCAAATCAAATTCACTAACCTATCAGCACACAATTTAAAACTAGTTAGCCATGATTAGGCTGTATGACTAACTAGCAGTGTGTTTTTTAGGAGTGGCATTTGAGCTTGCACACTTTCAGAATTTATTTCTCTTTTTTGGCATGGGGTTGTACCTTTATTGTTTTTACAGTCTGCCCTCTTTTCTTTCTTCTATTGTTTTTGTATTTTTGATTTTTCTAACTCTGAATGAAATGATGGATGAAATATTTATAATGGAAAAAAGATAAAAAGGTTTCAAAACATGGCATGGATCAAGAAAAGTAATGTTTGAGCATCCTGCCATTGACAGGACCTCCAAACAGTTCAGCTCCATTCAATTCCTGTAAAAAATAGGCATTGTTACCCGCAACTGAATGAATGAGATAAGGGCCAAGCCATAAGTTGTCAAATTTTCCATGCTTGCCCTTGTCTTCTCTCCTTGAATCCCACTTTAATACTTTGTCCCCAACATTGAAATTGCTGGCCTTTGTTCTTCTGTCAAAAAGCTTTTTGATGTTGTCCTGCTTTTGTAATGCTTTGTTATAAACCTCCTCTCTGGTTTGCTGAAGGTGAATGGTCTAATTTATTCTTCTAATCATGTCATTATCTTCAGTTTTCAACTCTTGAATCAAATTCATAACTAGTACACCAAGGCTGGTTGGAAAGATTGCATCAGTACCATACACCAGCTGGAAAGGTGACATTCCAATAGATTTCTTCAAAGTCAATCTGTCAGCCCAAAGTGCATGATCTAGCTTTGTGTGCTAATACTTCTTGTTGTCCTCCAATAGCTTCTTGATTATGTTCACCAAACTCTTGTTTGAGGATTCTGCAAGTCCATTACCTTGAGGGTAATAGGTCGTGGAATGACCCAATGTTATTTGATATTTGTGACAGAATTCAACCATCTTCTTTGATCCAAATGCTGCTGCATTATCAGTGATGATCTTGGTAGGGTAGCGAAATCTAGAGAGAATATTAGTCTCCATGAATTTTATAATGATAGAATCATTGGCTTGCCTACACAGGATGGCTTCTATCCATTTGGTGAAGTAGTCTATGGCAGTGAGAATCCATCTATGCTGGGCAGAGGATGGTGGATGGATTTCTCCTATGAATTCAAGTCGCCACTACTGAAAAGGGGTTTCAACAGTGATTGGATGCAGAGGTAAGGGTAGCAGCTTTCTTTTGCCCTCAAAAAGTTGGCATTTATGACAGGAAATTATCATCTTGTGTACATCAAGAAAGAGAGTGGGCCAATAGTAACTAGCCCTTAGGATTTTTTTGGTTGTTGTTTTCCAGTAGAGGTGGCCTCTAAATTCTCCTTCATGGAATTCGTGCTTAACCTTCTCTGCATCAAACTCAGGCGAACATTTAAGCAATATCCCACTTGCATTTTTCCAATAAAGACATTTATCTATAATGCAATAGTTTACAGATTTTAACTTCAAAAACTTTACCTTTGTTTTTGATAAACCAGGAGGTGTATTCAAATTAAGAAAAACAAATAAAATATCAACATACCAAGGGGAATTCATAAAATGGTCTTCAACAATGGGAGTTGAGAATTCTTCTTGGTCATCTAAAGCATTTATCATATCAATATCAAGAACTTCAAAATTTGATTCAGCCATTAATCTAGCTAGACCTTGGCCTTTGATGAGTCTAGTGGGCTTGATCTCTAAATCATATTCAAGAATAACAGCTATCCACTTAACTCTCTTACCATCTAGGTCCTGTGTTAGAATGTCTTTCACAACTGAATTTGGGACAAAGGCAATGATGTGTGGGTGAAGGATGTATACTTTGAAGTCTTTCAAAGCTCTAACCAAAGCAAAAGCTTGCTTTTCCATAATGTTATACTTCAAAGGAGCATCCCTCAATGCCTTGCTAAAGAATGCAATAGGCTACTCTTGTCCTTGTGGATTTTTTTGTAAAAGGATAGCAGCTAATGTATGTTCTGACGCAAATGAAAAAATATAAAAATCTCTTAAAAAATCGGGACTTATTAGAACCGGTGTTTTGGTTAACGCTTGTTTTACCATCTCAAAGGACTTCTTTGCTTCCAAGGTCCATTTTACCCCTTGCTCCTTCTTTAGCGTTTTTGTTATGTTCCTAAGGAGCTTAGCCAAGTTGGGTATGAACCTTATCAAGAAATTAATCTTTCCAATGAAAGATTGGAGTTCCTTAATGTTTCAAATATGAGAGATTTGCAATATGGCCTCAATCCTCTTTGGATCTATATTTATACCCTCGTCAGGAGTAATGTTCCCAAGAAGTTTACCTTCTTGAAGACTGAATAGTGTTTTCTTAGGGTTTAAAGATGTCCCAAACTTTCTGCATTTCTCGAAAACTTTTCTCAAATGTTCTAAGTGCTCTTCATCTGTCTTTGAAAACACAGTAACATTATCAAGGTAAATAATGATGAAGTAGCCTAATTCTTTCGAGAATGCTATGTCCATGGCTCTCTGAAAAGTTTCTTCAGCATTCATTAGACCGAAAGGAATTTTCACATACATGAAAGTGCCCCAAGGTGTGGTAAACGCTATTTTTAGTTGATCATCAGGGTGGACTAAAATCTGATTGTACCCTGAATAGCCATCAAGCAAAGAAATTATTTTTGAACTACCCTTTGTAATATATGTTCCATCTTGGGTAAATCGTAGTTTTCCTTGAGTGAAGCTTTGTTTAAGCCTCTAAAGTCTATACAAAGCCTAATCTCTCTTTTTTTCTTCCTAACTGACACCAGATTAGACACCCACTCAGAATATCTAATAGGGACAATAATACCAGCTTCATACATTTTCTTGATCTCCTTCTCAACCAAAGGTAATTGAACAGGGTTTATTCTATGCAGATTCTGTTTGAATGGCTTTTGGTTTTCCTTGAGAGGGATTTTGTGTTGAATTATTTCAGTGTCATAGGATTTAAGATCTTCATAACTCCATGCAAAAACATCAAAAAATTATTTAAACAGCTCTATGTGTTTGAGTTTAATGTGAGCTGGTAAAGTCTTAGATATTTTAATCATTTTCGGTTTAATTTCACTGCCTATATTACACTCTTCCACTTCAGTCTCTACAGGCCCTAGTTTTGGCTTCGTGGCCACATCGTTGAAATCAAACAACTCTTCTAAAGGAGACAGACCCTTTGGAAAAATTTCATCATTAGACTGCAGAGTTTCTAAGTCTTCTATTTCTATTCCTGCAACCATTTCTGTTTTGTTTTCAGGTTTGCTTGACAATAGATTTATATCTGCAAACTCAAGAGATGGTTCTTCTTCTCCAAGAAAATTTTCTTCACTAGGGCAGTCTGTCTCATAATCTGAATCCCAACTGTGAAGTTCAAATTCATTTATGAACTGCATGAAGTCTTCTATTTGTTTGTCTCCATCAAACATTTGCCAATACTTTTTGTTATCAGGGACAGCTGGTCTGAATTTTATTTGAGTTATACATTCTTTGGTTTCGTATGGCGTTAAGCATGTTCTAGCAGCAAAAGCTAAGCTGTGGGCCATGTTATTATTTCTTCTTGGGACAAAAATCAATTTGGACTCCTCGAAATTTTTTAACAGATCCACAACATCGTTTCGGTAGGCCCTTAGTCTGGGGTGATTAGCATTGTATTCCCTGTTGACTTGCCTAATGATTAATTCTAAATCCCCATGCACTCTAATTCTTTTAGCTCCTAATTTCTTCAACAAATGTAAGCCTAAAAGCAGGGATTCGTATTCCACTATGTTATTCGAACACCGAAAGTTTAATCTACATGAAAGGCTTTATTTGTGGTTATTTTCAGTGTTGCGTATCCAGACACCTGCACCAGCAATTCTCCTAGTGCAGGACCCATCAAAATACATACTCCATAGAGGACTAGTTTCAAGTTCTTTCGTTTGATTACTGTCCTCTTCAACAAGTGTGCTTTCGGCTCTTTCTTGAATATCAACAGTCTGTTGTATTTGTTTTAATTCCTCAAGTTTTTTTTTAAGTTGAGGAATGTTTTCTTGACTATCAAGGTTTAAAAGCAATGGATGCATGATTTATAGTTCAAGACCCATGTTTGGTTTGTTGTAGCTTACGGGTTCAACAAAATGTTTTGACAGTTCTGTGGCCTTTACCTCCTCCTCTCTCTTTTCCATTAACTCTATTAAAGTGACTTACTCACTGAATGATTCATCGTTAAACAAGATAAAAGAATCGAGGCTTGTATTTACAGAATACAGAGGAGAGTTTTGTGGTCTGTCTTGACTAGTCACCAGGTATTGCATATGGGAATCCTTGTATAGTTTTCTTGTCTGGTTGAAAACAGGAATGGTCACGTAGGTCATGTCCATCTGCATAGTCCCTTGTAAATTATCCTCCCAAGACCTTGATAACAACATTCCATACTTTTGGGGGACATCAGCCACAACAATATCCATAACAAAACATTTGGCTGGAATCTGGGCTAAGTTAACGCAGAGGTCTTTGATTAAACCTAAACATTTTACTCTGCTTGAGTCAAAGGAGTAAAGGTCTTTATAAGGTCTGGTGATTTCTAGACCCAGGCTCTCCATTACAGCTTTTAGCATTAAATTGTGGGAGGCTCCTGAATCATGCATAGCGTTGTGAAAAATCTTGTCATGAACGTTTCAACTTACATAAAAGGGAGGAACTGGTCCCTCTTGATATCTACCTTCAATCTTGGGACCAAAAATGAGCTCTGGCTAGTCATTGTTAAGATTGACGGTGTCATTATTATCCTCTATGTTTAAAGCCTTCAAAATCTGGGTCCTATATACATTTTGGGCAGCTAACTCAGAGAGAGGAACATAGATTTTAATTTTGGAAATTTCCTGCTCTAAACTAAAAGGAATTTGAACCTTTGAAGTGCTTGTCTCAGCCTTATTAACTGCCACTCTGTCAGCAAAATTTGTTTGCTGATTTGTTCTATTTACATTTGACAAAATTGTTTTAACAGGAGTACTAGCTGAAGTGTTAGCACTACTAAGGTTTGCACTCTGTTTTACATTGTTTTGAGTGCCTTTCTCTTTACCTTTATCAAAATTTCCAGCCATTGGTTTGTCTTTTTGTTTTACAATTTTTGGTTTGTTTACATTGTTTTTTTGTGAAGATTTGTCAGAGGTTTTGCTATTGGGAGTTTGTTTATTGGTTTTACTTCTAAGGTCATATTCCCTTTGAGATTCTATGATGACATTCTCCATGTCTTGATAATAACTTTCATCATTATCTCTTTTATCATCATAAGGTGTGTATAGACCTTGTTTTTTATCATAATGAACCTCAAAGTCATCATTTTCTACTCCCAGCATGTTGATATCATCTTCCTCTATTTTCTCATCGGTGTCTTCAACCTCACTCACATAGTTTTGATGAAAGGGAGGAGTGATCTGTTGATCATCTTCCCTTGGTCTATTTTGAGGCTGATTCCTTCTAAAATTTTTATTTTGGTTCGAGTTCCTGTTTTGAGGAGCAGTTTGGTTTTGACTTGCTTGTGCTCTCTCAAGAATGCTCATTTTCTTCATCATCTACTCCATCATTCTTTCCATATTTGAGATGGAA
Organism: Pinus albicaulis; assembly: GCA_034641835.2. NCBI lineage: Eukaryota > Viridiplantae > Streptophyta > Pinopsida > Pinales > Pinaceae > Pinus > Pinus albicaulis. The sequence goes on along the minus strand of CM076578.1, from coordinate 795,926,145 downwards.
GTGGAAGGTGTAGATTCCTCCCTGAAGGACACTCTCTTCTCATTCTTCATTCTTGTTCTCTTCTCCATTAAGTTAACTTCCACAGCAAGAGATCCTTTTTGCATATCTTCAAGGGTTAGAGGATCTCTTTCTCTCAGCTAATAGGCCATTTCAGGGTAAAACCCTTTAGGAAACTTGTTTAACGTTGAGCCCTGGGGAGGTTTTAGATTTGGGGCAAGTGCATTATACACACTGTTAAATCTAGTGTAGTAAGCTTGTACACTTTCCCCATTGTTTCTATGGAGGTTCTTTTAATCAGAAAGTATTTGGAGAGGATTCTTCTTTACTTTCCATTTGTTTAAGAATGTCTGATGGAAGGCTTGGAGATCATTAATACTATAGGGGGCTAAGCCTTTAAGCCATTTTCTTACTTCTCCCCATAAAATCTGAGCAAATAGTCTAAGTTTGACAGAATCATCATCAATTTCATTTATGTAAAAGTAGTCATTCATTTTATCCACATGTTGTGATGCAGTTGTAGCATTACAGCCATCATACAATGGTATTTTGGACTGATAGTCTTGTGGAATATTTACCAAGGGTAAAGGAAGGACTAAGGGAGCATACCATGCTGCCATGATATGTGGTGGGGGTGGATTTACAAGAGGTGGATTAATAAGAGGAACAGTGGGCTGAAGTGGAGTGGTTTGGACAGTGGATGTTTGGTGAATAGATGTGGATGGAGCAGGAATAGATTGTTGAGTTGATCTTGGATGAGAGACACCTAAATTGTGAAGGAAATGTAAATCAGGTGGTGTTGTTTCTCTACTACCAGGATGTTCACTTGTTTCCAGGGATGAAAGTGAAGACTCAGAATCTAGCTGATCTAAATCATCAAGAGACCTAGTTCTAAATGGATTACTTAGATCTACTTGTGATTTTTGTAGAGCTGCAAGATTTTCAGGAATTGAATTAGCACTCAAGGGTGATCTGAAAACAGTTGAAAATTTTATCTTTGGAGACTTCCTAAGGATACTTTCTGGGTTATCAACTATCTCAGGTGGGTTTGGGTTAGGATAGGCTCTACTATGAATCTTTCTAGAAGCCACTATGTTGTGTTCTTCAGACCCTACTTAAACAAGAACAATTTAACCAAATATGACAATCTTCAAAAGCTTAACTGATCTATTTATTACACAAATTTTAATCCTACAGTCCTCTAACTGAGTTTAAATGATGTCATAATGATAATGGTTCTTCCCAGTGGAGTCTTAAGATCTGTTTAGGATTTTTGGAGCCGCCAAGTGGAAGCTTTTAGCTCTTTTGGAGGTAAAAGGTTTTATGGTCCACCACCATGTTTATTGTATACCAATCTGAAATATTTTTGGGTTTTTTTGAGTTATTTTTTAGTCCTATTGGTTCTTAAGAGTGTCCTAAATCTGTTTCACAACTTAGCTATGGTTATGAGACAAAGACAATTTGCTCTTACGGCTAAGCTAGCTAATCTTTCAAGGTTAGATAAACTCTTATGAGAATCCTAGGATTTGCCTAGTTTGTCACTGATTCAAACAAGTTTCATCATGATTACCATTTGTCTGGTAGTGCTTGAAAAGGGCGGCTTTTACTCACTACACCATGTTTCTTGAATCAACGGTTTACAAAGGCCTATGGAGTACTTAAATTGTCATTCAACTCAGAATTCCCCAGTGGAGTCGCGAGAAGATGTTAGGAATTTGTAATTTGTAAGATTGGAAAATACAAACTGTAGAGACAAAACTATTTCAACCACTTTGGGATTCTAGGCTCTAGCTCTCCTGAATCTAGAGAGGGATCTCTCCAATAAGTGCAAAGATGGATTTATCTTTTAAAGATTTTGGGTATGATATTAGGCTAGTTATGAAGTCTGAGGGTTTTTGTTTGTTTTGGATTGTTGAGAATGATTATTATTTGAGTGGAAATTTATAAATGGAAATAGTTTCAAAGGTGTGAAGTTGCAAGCAATCAGAAAAAGCTTTGGCTGGAAGATAGATATAATGTTGGTTTTTAGTCCATTGGGCTATGGAGTCATAGGAGGATTTAATCAAAACAACAAGGTTCAAGAGTGGTCCATGGGGCAAGTCATCTATGTCTAAGGATCCCTTTAAAGTTGATTTTATGGAATGAAATGCTACAAGAGGAAGGGAAATAAACAAATGGAGAACAAAGAGCAGCCTAAGATCAGGTAAGTACTTTGAAACTATCCTTCTTTTGGCATACACTTAAGAGAGACATAAAATTAATCTAAGATCTCGTAAGTACTTCAAAACTAGCCAGCTTTTGATGCACTTTCAATACAAAAACATTTTAAACACAAAGGGAAACTTTAAAAGCAACTGTTGGAGAAGAAACTAGAGGACAGGGCTCACCATAAACCTCCCTAGTTCTGCTTTACTTGATAAATTTTCAAGACAAACACATAAGATAGCAAAGAATAGTCTAAGATTAGGTAAGGACTTTTAACCTAGCCTACTTTCAACACATTCTTAGGGAAACTTTCAGATAGTTTTTTGGGATAAAACTAAAGGACAGGGCTCACCATCACTTCCTTAGTTCATCTCTACTTAACATAAACTGAAAATAACATTCAAGAACAACGTTTAGCTTGGACAGTAGGACGAGGGAATGCCAGCATTCCTAACTGCTTAAACTGAATTAAATCATTCCTAAACAACACAATTTGGAAGAAAACATATAGATAAAGCTTATCAGTCAGAGAAGGGTATTGATATACAGTAAATCCTAACTCTATGATTGTTGTTATTTATCAGAGAAGATGGAAAAAGTGAAAACAAAAATAAAATAACAATTTACAATAAGAAATAACATCACCGTCGACATAGACCAGGATCCCATAAATCAGCTTGTATTAATGCTTCAAACCAGTTACAATCTTCAAGTCCAATGTTTCAGTTCAACAATAGTCTTCACTTCTCAACCTAACTATTCTATCACAAACAGAGCTTCAAGAGCCTTTGAACACTATTTACAATTAGAAGTTTCGAGCACAAGTATATTTCAAAGTTCTGCAACCAATGTTACAATGAACTCCTCAATAGGATTTTATAGAAGGACGAGGAGGACCAAAGAGAAAGGAGCTAGAGGTTCAATTAATACATTTAATGCTTCTCAGCCTTTAAGGGGCTCAATAGAGAATTTTACAGATATTTTATTGTATTAATCATTTTACATTAAGTATTTAATCCCGGTGGGATGATTTTGTTGACTTTGAGGCTCTATGTCATGTTGTAATAACTCTGCTGATATTTTTTGCATTAAGTTCATTTGGCTTAATTAACTATTCGGCTACGTCGAGGCAAATATATTCCTTTCTGATCATAACTCGGCCTCTGTTGAATGCTTTGAGGCTACAGGTGGCATTGGGTAGCTGAGCGGAATCAATTAGCCTCTGATGTGGCAGTGGAGGCTCTTTCTGACTAATAAATCTTATGATTTGTCTTTAATTATGTTTTAATTTGAAGGATTAGGCTTTTTATTTTCTATCATAGCCGTAATCCTCCAAAACTGTGAAAACAGTCTTCAGTCCTTCATTTCTACTGATTTAATCTTCAACACTGATACTCTTTTAGCTTTGATTTAATTGACTGTGTCTTGTTGATGTTCAGGTGCCACAAAGGGTCCATATGGCATCAATTCCCATGAAGCATTGACGAAACATGACATTGAACCCTAAGGATGGCTTCTCTTTTGTGAATAAGAGGCATGGGGATCATCATCCCCGGCCTTTGTTTTTTCTTTTAATAACATGGAAAAACCATTAAAACCTGCAAAACACAAAAAAAAATCAAGAAATCCTGCATTATTAGGTAAAATTGCTTAGGAGGCTGCGGTTAGGAGCGTGGTCATCGGATGATGGCATCCAATATTGGAGATTTGCTGCAGAGGTGAAAAGGAGGCAACTTGGAAGATGTGGTGGAGATTTTAAGTCAGGTCCGTTGATCTTGTAGAGATCAACGATCGGGAGCGATTGTAGTGATATAACGCGAAGGGGTCATATTATAATCACAATAAGCAGAAATGCGAAGAAATACAAAGGAAAAGGGGAAAAATTCCTTTGGCGGAGGAAATCTATTAAGAATTGAAATTGGGGTTTCGGGATGATTGTGGGCCGTCGGATGAGATCAGGCCACGAGATCAACAGCAGAGGTTGCACATTGAAAAGCCCCTTTGGAAAATGCGGAGGGTGGTGGTGTATGGCCAGATTAGATCCGAGGAGTGCACACGATAAATCATAATAGAAATGGGAAAAGGTGGTTTTGGTGGAGAAAACAATGGATTTCACACGGCAAAAGGGGCGGGTAGGCGGTTTTGCCTTTTTGAATGCAATATGCATTAGAGGCTGCCACGTGTCTTTCCAAAAAAGCGTATATCACGTAAACTTTGTGGATTAACATTCGTGCTTGAAGTTACGTGATATGGAACGTTGACCATTAGATCTAGGGCCTCAGATCTAACGGTGGGGGAGCGAGCGCGATATTGACTAGATGTGCGGTAGATAGGAGACAAGGTGGTTTTATTATGGACCGTCAGATCAAATATTGGACGGCTGATATTAAAAAATGAGGAAAGCAAGACCCACAGGAAGCGGGCCTGCCGGGGTTAATATGAACCATTAGAAGTAAAGGATCAACGGTCATGATTGAAAATGGGTTTAAATGAAATAATACACAGGGAAAGGAGAGGTTTAATAAGGATCGTTGATCTGCATAGATCAATGGTAGTGATTGGCCAAAAAAACTTTATGAAGCGGGGGCATGAATTTAACCAAAGTCGGGAGATGCAATATGGACCGTCCGATCTGGACATGTGGACGGCCCAAATGCAATCGGAGGCATGTGATCGGTGGGGGAAAAACTTGAATGGTGTCGATGCAATTGGTTGCGGGTCATCGATCTGCTAATCAGAACGACGGTGGAGGATGGATCGGGGGAATGGCCAATCGTAGGGGAGGTAATAAAATATTAATGCGCCCACTTAATTTTTCCTGATGCGATGTAACGCGATCCTTCTAATCACTTCAGATCGACGGTGGAGATTATCTCAACTATTTAACTGGTGGAAACCCTTTAAAACACATGAAAACCAAAAATTAATAACATACAAAGGGTTTGGTGGCTCAGTGGGTTATATAAAAGGCTTGGCGCCCGACCTCGGGGCCATTGGTTCATATGAAAAAGAAAAAGGCCCAGGGATTACATGTATAAGGGCCAATTGCATTGGAAGGAAAGGTCAGGCTTTTCAATCTACCCATTTGAATTTCTCTGATGTGATTAGCACTTTCAGGACTTTAACTCTTGGTCCCAGGCATAAGTTTATATAGAGAGAGACGGAGGTTTAGACCAAAACTTAGGAAAAAGTGGGTTTATGAATTTACAACGGGAAATATACATCAGAGATGGGTTTATACAATGTTTAGCACCCGATTGCGGGCCCAAGGGTTATATGAAGCGGAAAAAGGATCGAGAGCTTAAAACTAGAGGCTAATCACATCGATATTCTTATAAAGGCCCAAAGACTTGCATTCATCATTTGCTGCCGATGCAATAAGTGCCGAAAGAGTTTAGCCCTTGGTTTTAGCACCAGGGCACATGTGGGGAAGTGTTTTAGACTTAGCCCAAAGGGGCTTAAGCACATAATCAAAAAATTTATTTTTTTATGAAATTTTTTAAAGTTTTTGATGGATTTGGGGGTTTCGGCAAAGTTTAAAAGTGAGTTTTAAACTTTGTAAAATGGATCTTATGAAGGGGAAATGGAGAAAAATGGAAAATAGAGGAATTCCATGGGGAATAAAAGGGGTGAAAAATGAAGGTTAGTTTGAAGTGAAAGGAAGGGGAAAATGGTGTTTTATAGCAGTCTTCTCTTTATGAAATTAGCAAAATTTCAGATTTTAAAATGGAAACAGTAGTGAAGATTTAAAAAAAGCGCATGATGTCTTCATGAGTCTTCAAGAGATAACATTTTTAGCAATAAAACTTGTTTCTTGAAGGCTCCAAAAATGATTTAGCCACCTTTTGATATAACAAATTTTATAGGTGGCTAACACAACCTTCCTCATAAAGCTAACTTAAACTATATTCTAGGAAACTAAACTAACAATTATAATTTATGAGTTATGCCCTTCTTTCTGAATGTGGTCAAGAAGTTGAAAAATATCTAACATTGCTTTGAGCTGAGCTGGCTGCAGTATCCTTAATCGGATTTTTCCCTTGAAAATAGCATTTGAGAGTACTCGCTGGGATCTGTTTGGTGAATCTATAAGAGACTGTAGATTTTGATGTTGATGATAAGGTTTGATCAGAAAATTCCAGTAATTTTCTTCATCAAACTTATTTACCTTTTTAATAATTTCCTCCTCTATATCTGCTCTCTGTTTCCACTGTGTTTTCACCTGTCTTGTTTCTGAAAACACATCATACGTGTTTTCCTTGAGAATTTCTTCTCTAGACAGTTGCTCACACATGGATTTAATAATCTCACTTGATATCTTGGATGTATTTGTTGCTTCTTTCTCTGTCTGTTTGATTTGTGCTTCCCATTCTCTGAATAGAATTTCTTTGTGAAGCTTATCTACTTGAGGTAGATTAGCTTCCTTCCTCGAATCTGATACTTGCCATTGAATGTGTTCTTCAATCTTCTTCTCTAGTATTTCACATTCAAGTTTCTGGATTGCTATCTGCAAGATCAGTATTTTATTTGAATCACAATAAGAGTCAATTATAGAAGCTTGCTGACAAAACACTTCTTGTTCTTTCTTTAACTTAGTGTTTAAATCCAATGCTTCTTTGATAAATTTCTCTAATTGTGGTTGTCTTTGTAACTTAGTCATTGCTACTTCCAGTTGTGCTTGTTTTTCATTAATCTCTATCTGATGCTGCAATTTGAGGCTTTCAATATCTTTATGAAATTAGGTTGTGTTTACATTGACTTAATGACTAGAATTACATTACTCTTCATTCAAAAACTTCTCTAGTTCTTTTACTCTAGCTTCCTTTTGGTTTAAAAATACTCTAACCTCACTAGCTTTATCAACAGTAGCAGTAGAATATGCCCCTACATACTGTGATAATTTGGTTAGATGTTCAGTAGGATCATCTGAGGAATCTTTCCATAATACATCAACTGATTCTTCTGTAGGCTTTGAAGTTGTTTCATCAATTCTCCTCCTTTTGTTTCTTTTAACTACAGCCTTATAACTAGGACTATAGAAAATATCCAATGAAGGAAAATCTTCAATTTGTAGAACTATCTGATTTGCAGGGTAGGCTGGTATGATTTCTTTATCATGCATTGCTGGAACTCTTTGTAGTGGATTAACAGTCTCTAGTATCTTCTAGGAGTGTTCAGGTGTCTGGAAACTCGTTGCCTGATCAGTATTGGGATTCTCTTTAGGAGTTTTTATTTCTTCATAAAAATCCTCCCATTCTTTTATAAGATATTTTCTTGTGGTGAACTGGACTGATCTAGCATATTGTGACTATGCTGAACTGTTTGAGAATTTGATTTTGTTCCATTATTTCTCGTTTCCTCTAGCATCTCTATCTCATGAATTACTTGGCCAATTATCTTTTATGATCTTTCCTTTTTAGATTCAGATTCATTTTTAGAGTGATCTGAATCATGAGATTTTTGCTATGACTGACCTGATTCATCTTCAAACATATCTTTTACTTCATCATCCAGGTTAACACTTGGAGTGCATTTGTTTTCATCTTCAATAGTTAACAAATTGAGAGGGACTTTCTCTAGTCTCTTGTTTTTGTATGCTTGGAAAGCTTCAAAATCATCTCGACTTAGTTGACTATATACATACTTGATAATATCTGAAAATTTTTCCATGCCCTGGAAAAGATCATCAAATCCATATTCTTCCTTTACAAAAGGCTTTCACTTAAGCTCTGTGATGTAATTTTTAATTACATCATTTGGATCATATAACCTTTTTGGCATTACTGCCAATTTCAATAAATGAATTTTGGAAACTTCCTTGCAAGTATGGCCGATGTTACACAGTGGAAAAGTGCCACATTGTACAGGGAAATTAGGCCAAATAGCCTTTTCAGCATCTTTCAGTTGTTTCGTAACACCGTTAGCAAGCTAATAGACTATTTCTTTTGCAAGTAACTTATCGGGAATGTAACAGGGTAAAACATGGGGAGAATCATAACTCCTGAATACTCTAATATATGTAAAATTCTCCTTTGCAAACCATCTAACTACAGGAAGAATGTCTTCATTGGCTTCTTTAGAAACCCTAGGGACCCTTTTATTGAAAATCATCTAGTGCATAGGCAATATAACTTCGTAACAGATTTTATAGAACTGTAGATGGAAGTATGAATCCCAAAGTTCTCTGTGGTGAATGTGAATTGGGGTAGGGTCTTGGGTAGTCCATTTCCATCCCATGGTAGGAAAACTAGAAGTAAAACAGATAGCGTCCATGACATAGGCAGACATATAAAAGGGAGGTATCTCTCTGAATGAAATACTCCTTTTATTCCTATATTCGGTAATGTGTTTGGCTAGGTTATTAGATAAGATGTGTGCCCAATTCAAAATTTGTGAATTGACGATTGCGTCAGTTAGGGGAACCCATTTTTTTGAGAATCTAGTGCTATCAGGTTTGGAAAATTATCTACATAACATACCGGCAACACAACAGTAAGGATTAGGAATTTGGAAAATTGGGTACGTACCAAACTTATCTTGCTTCAACTTCCCTTGATTCTCCTTCCATTCTTGGATGACTTTAATAAGATCTGGATGTTCTCCTCTAAAATTCTGCAAAAATTCTTTGTCATATTTCTGCTGCAGGGGTGGTAGATGGTACATTGTTGTTAAATCTTCTGCCCTAAAAGAACCCATATTTTCTCCCTTCGAATTCTTAAACATTCTATCTTAAATATTTAAGTGATCTATTACCCACTTAACCATGTCTATGTATGGGAGAATATTTTTCCTTGTAGCTATCCTGTGGACGTATGAGCATGCAATATCAAAAATAGTTGCGTCGGAGGTAGATGAAGTGACTATCGAAGAAAATTTTGTTTTCACCCTTGGTGCTTCACTTTCAAAAAGCTTATACATTGCCTCCCATGTCTAACTGTCATAATATTTGTTGCAGACGGTATCTAAAAATAATGGAGACATCTCTATATCTTTAGTGGATGACGTCTAATAAATTTCTTTACCCTTTTTGCTCATTTTTCTCTTCCTCAATCCGTTAACTGGTTTCATGAAAATAGAGTGAATATCAAAGAGACAACTATATCATTTATTTCAAACACACGCAAGAAAATATAACATCAATCATCTTTCATAATCTTTGAATTAATATCTCATGCACCTTCACGCGTAAAATATATCAATCACTTTAAAGCCGTTAAGACCTTGAATTTATTTTTGATATGACACAAGTTGTTTCACATGCTTGGTCCATTTAAATGGCGTTGGTGCGCATATTGCAAGTTATAACTTATAACCATTCGTAATGTTTACCCTTAAATACTGCGAAATGCAATCTGCGCAAATCGCAGATCGCAAGTTTTATAGGATAACAATTTGGCGTATGTTATAATTTGTGCAAAATGTGGATTGTACTTTTTTGCAAAACTTAAGTGATCACGATTGCCAAAGGTTTTATATTCATTTCTTTATTTTCTCGTCGGTTCCACAGAGTCGCAACTTATATCAATTTGCTTTTAATGTTTTTTATTGATTAAGTGAGGTGTGATGTGATAAAGTAAATATAATGGTGATTGAAGTTTTTTCAAAGATCAAACATATCTTTGGAAAATTTTCAGCGCATATCGTAGCTCGCACATTTTAAAGTTTATGAGTCTTTGAAATTCATAATATATGTGATTTACGATGCGCTCAAGAAAAATAAAGCTGAAAACTTGATAGAGAAAATATTTATTTCCTAAGTTTTTTGTTTTAGAAAATTTAAAAGAATTTCTTTTTTATTCCTAAAGGGTCCCTATTTATAAAAATAAATGGGGGTTGTTGTATAGCACAACAATTGGCGATTCACTTGGGCAAACTAGATATCTCTAATAAAATCTTTGAAATTTCTATGCTTTTTAGAAAATAAAAATAGTTGTAGGAATGAAATTTCAAAAAAATGATATCTTACTAAGTAATGAAAGTTTTTCTTATTCACTATTCATAAGAATTCCTCTATTAAGGATATAAGTATGAAAATCTATATCAGTCCTTATTTTAAAAATATAAAGTAGGTGTCCTTTACAGATTAGCTTTATAAAAATTTACTCTTTTATCACAAATAGAGCCTCTGTTCTAATAGGCAATTTAAGCTTTTGGCAGGGTTACCTTTTACCTAGCAATGATTCATTGTCCCATCTAGTATTTCTTATAATTTTCAGAAGTAAATTCTAACCTTCGAGAATTTTCTTTTATATATCATTTTATTTACTTAAAAGCCATTGCCCTGGCTTGGTAACCAGATGATGACAATGCCACTCACTAGTAGTAATTAAGCTGATCAAGTTGGCTCTTGATGAGACCCCTTATCCTTTTGATATAATCTCAAGTCATTACCTTGTTTTGGTAGGTAGTATTGGTAATGTCAGTTTAATTATTTCCTTATGAACATGGTAAAAAAGCTCGTAATGAGACTTATTATATTTTAAGCTTTTCTTCTAATCATAATATTTTTTATTTTCATTTGAATTTCTTTCGAAAATTTATAAGATTTTCCAGATGGGATGAATCATTGGTCTTTTTAAGGTTCTTGATGATAATATTGAGTTTCAAACTGCTTTTATATAAACAGGTCTTTACTATGTTAAAGATTCTTTTCTTGACTGAAAATAGAATATTCATGCTATATAAAGATGAGAGTTCATCAAAGAATAAATGATTTCAGGGAAATTTCATTCTTTCGATTTTATTTCCTTAACATCTTTAATTTTTATAAGAGAAAATAAAAATCAAAAGAAAATCATCTGAGATTATATTTGAAAAGCCAAATATTAATACTAAGCAGCTTTTATTTTCTTAGAAAAGAAATAGAAAAAGACACTAGTATACAAGGATAGAAGGGGTTACCTTCTATGAGAAATAAATTTTTAAAATCTTCCCATTAATAGGCAAAGAATCCTTTTTGCTTGATAGATCTTGCAATAAAAATGTTGATGGGCCTATTTCTTCAATTATTTGAAATGGACATAACCAGAGTTTTTGAAACTTCGTGTGTTTACCTTTTTCCTCATGCGCTTTGTCCCATTTCAATACCAAATCACCAATTTGAAATTTTTTTGGAGTGACAAAAGTTGAATCAAATGATGCTTTTATTATTTATTGATGATGAGCGTGAGTTTGTTTGTCTTTTTCTCTTTCTTCTTCTAACTTAAGAATTTGACCTTGTCTAAGTTGTAAAGAAGAAGTAGGAATTTCATCAATCAATTGAACTAAGGAAAGAGAGGGAATAACTGCATTGGTGGGAAGTACAAATTCTTTTCCATAGATAATATTGAATGGACAAGTACCAATAGAAGCTTTTTGAGTTATTCAATCTGCCCAAAGAGCAAAAATTAATGACTTATGCCAATTTTTTTGATTTTGATCAACAGTTCTTTTGATTATTCTAATCATATTTTTGTTTGTAGATTCTGCCAAACCATTTCCTTGTGGATAATATTTTGCAGAATATTTTTGTTTAAAACCTCTTTAATTTCAAAATCTATCATAGTAGTTCCAAAGAAATAAGATGCATTATCAAACATCAAAGTAGTAGGTAAGCCAAACTTGGTTATGATATTCTGGTCAATGAAATCAATGATATTTTACGAATTAGCTACTTTTAATGCAATTTATTCCACCCATTTGGTAAATTAATTTGTAGCTGTGAGAATATATCTATGTTTTTTGGAAGAGTTAGGAACAATCTCACCAATTATATCTAATCCCCATTGCTCAAATGGTTGTTCAATATTGACTGGCTATAATGGTAATGTTGACTTTCTTTATTTTCCAGATGTACTTTGGCATACTTTACATCTTCTTGTATATTCATGGGAATCTTTGAAAAGTGTAGGCCAAGAGTAACCTGCATGAAATATCTTATGTGTTTTTGTATTTCCTCCAAAATTTCCTCCAACTAGTCCATCATGGAGTTCCTAGAAGACCTTCTCTGCTTCAAATTTTTCTAAGCATCTTAGAAGTATAGAATCAAAATTTATTCTAAATAACATATCATTGACTAACTCATATTGTTTAGCTTTTAATCTAAGAGCTTGTTTTGTCTTTTAACTAAGATGATTTGGAGCATATCCATCCTTCAAATAAAATATAAGATCAACATTTCGTGACTCTGATTCATTGAGGCTTACCTCTGATATTTGCACATGATTACCTGAATCTTCTTCTACTAGAAAATGTGAAGCTCTTGTAAGGATTCTACAAAAACCTTGACCTCTAATGATTTTAGAGGGTTTAATTTCTACATCATATTCTTGTAACGCAGTCACCTAGTTAGCTCTTTTTTCTCCTAATTATTTCTGCATCAAAATTTGTCTTACTGCAGAAAATGGAACTATGATTTTTTGTATGAGACTTTAGGAGAAAAGGTATAAAATTTTTTATGGCTTTGAAAACAGAAAATGCTTCTTTTTCAACAAATGTGTAATTTAGTTCTGTACCTTGTAAATTTGAACTAAAAAATGATATCGATGCTTCTATTTGTTGGTCATTCAACTGTGTTAAAACAATTGCATATGATGTATCCGATGAAAAAGTGTATAATGTAAATAGATTAAGAAAATTGGGGGTGTTCAAGAATGGAGCATTGATGAAAAAGTGTATAATATAAATGGATTAAGAAAATTGGGGGTGGTCAGGAAAGGAGCATCGAAAATTGATTTTTTAATAAATTCAAATGCTTATCTTTCATTATGTCCCCATTTAAAGGCATAATTTTTCTTAATCATGTTCTGCAACGGTAAAACTATCTGAGAAAAATCAGGGAAAAATCTCTTAACAAAATTAATTTGCCCAAGGAAAGATTGCATGGTTTTCTTGTTATGAGGGAAAGAAATTAATTTAATTTCACCAATTCTGTTAGGATCAATATATATACCATTTTTTGACACAATAAATCCTAAAAATTTTCCTTCATCTAAAGAAAAAAATGATTTCTTTGGATTTAATGAAATGCCATATCTTTTGCATCGTTCAAAGACTTGCTTTAGGTCATTCACATGATGAGTTCCCTATTTAGAGAAGACAGTAATGTCATCTAAATAAATAACTATTGTTTTATTTATGATTCCCCTAAAAGTTGTATCCATGGCTCTTTGGAAAGTGGCACCTGCATTAATTAATCCAAAATAAATTTTCTAATAAGCATAGGTTCCCCACTTAGTTCTGAACGTAGTTTTTAATTTGTCATATAGATGAACGAGAATCTGATTGTAACCTGAAAATCCATCTAGAAAAGATATGAGCTCAGAACCAACTACTTTATGCAATACTTGTTCCATGGTTGGTAATGGAAAATTTCCTTTCTGACAAGCTTTGTTTAAATTTATAAAATCAATGAAAATTCTAATATCACCATTCTTTTTCCTGACAGGTACCGAATTTGATACCCATTTTGAATGTCTATCTGGAAAGATTATTTTTTCCTTGAGAAGTTTATTCAATTCAGTTTTAATTTGATTTTACAAGTTTGGATGAATCTTTCTCAATTTTTTTTGTATGGGCTTTTCCTTTGAGATCATAGGAATTGTGTGCTGAATTTCAAAAGTATCGTATGTTTTAAGATCTGAATAATCCCAAGAAAAGAAAATTTTGTACATCCTAAACGATCTGATGAATGATAATCTTTCTTCGGAAGACAGACCAAGACCTAGATTTATATTTTGAGGTTTTTCTTCACTTCCTAGATTAACTAACTCAAATCTTAAGGTAGAACTTTGTGTTTTTGAGTTAGTTACTCTTTTAAACCCGTCCTTTAGATCGCATAAGTCTTCTAACTTGAGAGCAGATTTTGGAATAGAATTTTCATCTTGTTCTTTCTTAATATGAGTGTCATGTTCATTTTCATCCATGATTTGATTATCGTAAAATTATTTAGATGTTAAAAAGTCTATGATATCTGAGTCATTATTGAGTTCTCTCCAATTAGTGATATTATCAGGAATAGATGGTCTAAAAATCAATTCAATTGAAAATCTATCGGGACTAAATTCTTGGGATGGGATTAATTTTGAGGCTACATTAGCGAGTAAATTTGCACTAGCATTCTGTATTCTAGGTATAGAAGAAATGTTGAAGGCTAAGAAATGAGTAGTTAATTCTTGGACTAATTATTGATAATGTTTTAAATGTCCAGAATTATAATGGATAGTATCTCTCACTTGCCTAACTATGATTTCTGAATCTCCTAAAGCCTTCAGGTGTTTGATATTCAAATCAATAGCTTTTAATAAACCTTGAACTAATGCTTCATACTCAGCTACATTATTGGTACAAACAATTTCTAATCAGCAGGATAACATAGTCTTTTCGCCTTCTGGTTTTATTAAAATGCAACCTGCACCTGCACCATCTTCAGATTTAGAACCGTCAAAATAAAGGGTCCAAAACAAAGAATTAACTATTTTTCTATCTAAAAAAATAATACATCTAGAATTATCTTGCTGGGAAAAATTCTTAATCTGAGATACAACTGCATTATCAAAGAAAGGTGATGGTTGAGAATTAAAGTTTCCTAAAAATGACTCTACAGAGTAGTTTCCAAAAATGTTGTTATTAAAGGCTATTGGCTCATTAATTTCTTCAAGCTTAGTCACCGTATGTTTCATAAAATTTTCACGGTCAAATCTAATTTGGTTTGGATTTCCATTATGTGGTAACCACATATGTGACCAGTTTGTTGAAAAATAACCATGAAGTTTCTCAGACCAATCACGACTTAAACTAAACCATAAAATTCAGGAATATCTGCCACCAAAATATCAATTATCTGAACAACTTACAGATTTGATGACAATCTGATGGAAACAAAATTTAATTCTCCTACCACTTCTACCCTAGTTTTTTCAATTTGTACTATATGAACTGGAGAACTCTGAGGAGTTATGTTTAATTTAGCACAAACTGATTTTGGCATTATATTCAAAGAAGCCCTGAGTCTATTACAATTATGAACATTTTTTTTTATAGATCTCATTTGTTAAGAGAAATTGAGGAGTATGAGATATGGATCGATAACCAATTATAATTAAGTCTGAAGCATCTATTTTCATTGAAGGAGAAGGTGGCTTACCCATTTCATTAGCAGCTTGAACTCAGGTAAGTTTGAAGCAAGAACAACTTTTAAGTCTCTATGTAAGATTTGATGTTGTTGCTTCAATTTGGTAAGCTCATGAATTGAGATATTTTCCTTAGTCTTCTTCATGTCTTCAACTATATTATACTCAAAGGTATCTGAGACAACCATTGTTTTAGATATAAGTGGAGAGTCTGAGGTAACAGGACTGATTTGTCTTTAGGGGAAGTGGAAATATTTTTCTGTTGACTAGGCTGTGTTGCTTCAGCAATATTTTTTCTACGCGTACTGATAGGCAAAGCTTCAAGTTGTTCTTCATTTGATAGGATGAAATCCCATATTCCATTTAGTTCAACTTCTTCTTCTTTGTCATATTCTTCTTCCTTTGTTTGTTCTTCCTCCTCTTCTTGATCTAATTCAACATTAGATGAACATTTGGAGGTTGAGAATTAGAGGATTGTCTTTTCTTAAAATTCCTGAAACTCTTTTTTGAATTTGAATTTTCGGTGACTTGTTTCTTGATATCTACCATCTCGTTGGTCATGGTTTTCAAGACTTTTTGAAGACCTTCTACGTCAAATGGATATTTTGGTATATTTTTCTTAGAATCATCTTTGAAAGATATCTTCTTTGATTTTCAATCTTCCTGAGAATTAATTTTCTCAAGAGAATTTATGTGTTTTTCTACAGATAGAGATTCTTGCATATTTTCTGCAAGTGTTGCTTGTTTTTCTCTATCAACGAAAATAGCTATATTAGATGGAAGGGATGAAATATACCACTCAATTTTAACTTTTGCGCAAGGAAATGCTGTAACAGGAATTTTATTGAGTAGTTTATTAAATATTGAATTAAAATATTTTATCTTCTCACCTGGTTTAGCTTTAAGATTTGAAAGATCATTGATGAGCGTAGCAGTAGTTCTGTCATCTCCAAACTTAGCTAGAAAATTTTCTTCAAACATATTCCAGTTAATTATAGTGTGAGCAGGTAATGAAAAATACCAGGATCCTGTATATCCTTTTAAAGTATATGGAAATAATCGTACAACGCAATCCTCTTCAACTACTACATTCAGATTGATAGCCAACATAAAATTATGAATATGTTCTTATGTAGGAAGACCATCATCGAGATTAAATTTGGGTGGCCATATTTCGGGATTTTTAGGTAGAGCATGAAGAGGGGAGGGCATGTTTATAGCCCCTAGATTGCTCCATGGGTTTACATTCGGTGGAGGGGGTTGACCTGCCATTGGATTTTGGATGGGTTGGTTGGATGGATTTTGAATTGATGATGAGGCAGGTCGAGCACTAGGACTAGTATTTTGAGTACTGGAACTCGTGAAAGTGATATCGACTATTGGAATGAAATTTTTGGAAGTGAGTGGAGGTAATGGGGTTGAATGTGATAAGATATAGTTGGTGATTGACTTTGATTGAGTCCTATTTAACTTCTTCCGAGTACTACTGATAGGAAATTCAAAAGGGAGAATCCCTGTTTTTTGACTTTCTGATCGGGTTAATATTCTTCGATTCAGGATTTTCAACAGAAATAGATACTTTCTCTAAATTTTCTATCAAAGACTGAAATACTATAGATTCTTGGTGAAACTCAGGAAATAGTATGGTTTGAGTATCTCTAGGAGACTTAGGGGGAAGAATATCAAATTCATATTTTACAGATGAGGATCTAGATAATTTTCTAGAAGTTGATGGGGATCTAGAGGGAGAGAGACTTTTTGATTGATCAAACCTTTGTGCCTTTCACTTGGCCCTCCTTCTAGCACTAGTATGTTGAGGCCTCAGAATTTTTCTACCAAAACATGGGGGAAAACAACCCGGTTTGGACCTTAAATCAACTCCTTTTCCATTTGGTGTAGTGGCTATGAATGGGGATAATGGGACTAGTTTCCCAAAAAGGATGATTTTTGAGGGTGTTGTGAATATAGCATGAAAATGGATAATGATTTTAATCTATATGAATCTATCTAAACTATTAATCTAATATATACCCGGGTTTTTTTCATTTATGCAATCTAAAATGATATCTTTCAACTATCAGTAATATAGATCATTTAATAGCTGAAAGAGATGAAAATTATGTAAAATGATTCTCCTAACAAAGTAGTTTACATAGAATAATTGTGAAAGAAATATTGCATTTATCAGTGTGATTACGTATTCAATAAGAAAACATGGCTAAATATTAGAACATAAGTGCATGTAATATTTATATATAATGGCGTTTCAAATATATAATGCAATAAAAGGATGATTGTTAATCTATGAAGTAAGACTTAAAATAAGTGAATAGAAGTAACATATGTACGAATTTATACTCATGTAAACTGACAGCAATGAATCTGCTCCTTCCTACTTTCAAGAAATTTAAAGAGTACAATAGTGAAACATGAGTTAAATAGCTTTAATTGTCAAAAGATAATATATGTGTTACATTAATTCATCAAAGCACCCATAAATTTACAATAGTGCATTCTTTGCAAAAAATTTTGACAAATTTCTGGACCCTACTCTAAATGCATGAGAAGGGTTTAAATACTAAACTAACTATAAACTAAAATAGATTATTACAAAAATATAGAGGAGGTTTCAAACAACCTTCCTCATAAAGCTAGCTTAATCTATAATCTAGGAAAGTAAACTAACAATTTTGATTTATGAGTTCTGCCCTTCTTTCTGAATGTGGTCACAAAGTTGACAAATACCTAACATTACTTTGAGCTGAGCTGGCTACGATATCCTTGATCATATATGTGAGATATTGCAGAGTTTGATGCTGATGATAAGGTTTGATCATAAAATTCCAGTAATTTTCTTGATCAAACTTATTTACCTTTTTAATAATTTCCTCCTGTGTATCTGCTCTCTATTTCCACTATGTTTCCACTTGTCTTGTTTCAGAAAACACATCAGATGTGTTTTCCTTGAGAAGTTCTGCTCTAGACAGTTTCTCACACATGGATTCAATAATCTTACTTGATATCTTGGATGACTACCGCTTTCTCTGCCTGTTTGATTTGCGCTTCCCATTCTCTAAATAGAATTTCTTTGTGAAGCTTATCTACTTGAGGTAGCTTAGCTTCCTTCCCCAAATTTGATACTTGCCATTGAATGTGTTCTTCAATTTTCTTCTCAAGTCTTTCACATTCGAGTTTCTGGATTGCTATTTGTTGGATCAATATTTTGTCAATTATAGAATATTAATGTTTCTTTAACTTAGTGTTTAAATCCAATGATTCTTTGTTAAATTGCTTTAATTGGGGTTGGCCTTGTACCTTAGTCATTGCTACTTCTAGCTATGATTGTTTTTCATTAATATCTGCCTGATGCTGCAATTTGAGGCTTTCAATATCTTTATGAAATTGGGCTGTGTTAACTTTGACTTGCTCACTAGAATTAGATTTCTCTTCATTCAACAACTTCTCTAGTTCTTTTACTTTGGCTTCCTTTTGTTTTAACAACACTCTAACCTTAGTAGCTTTATCAACAGTAGCAGTAGCATATGCCCCTTCATACTGTGATACTTTAGTTAGATGTTCAGTAGGATCATCTGAGGAATCTTTCCATAATACATCAATTGATTCATCTATAGGCTTTGAATTTATTTCATCCATTCTCCTCCTTTTGTTTATTTTAACTACAGCCTTACAACTAGGACTGTAGAAAATATCCAATGAAGGAATATCTTCAATTTGTAGAACTATATGATCTGTAGGGTAGGCCGGTATGATTTCTTTATCATGCATTGTTGGAACTCTTTGTAGTGGATTAACAGTTTCCATTATCTTCTGGGAGTGTTCAAGTGTCTGGAAACTCGTTGCCTGATTAGTATTGGGATTCTCTTTAGGAGTTTTTATTTCTTCAGAAAACTCCTCCATTCATTTATAAGATCTTTTTCTTGTGGTGAACTGGATTGATCTAGAATATTGTGACTGTGCTGAACTGCTTGAGAATCTAATTTTGTTCCATTATTTCTCGTTTCATCTAGCATCTCTATCTCATGAATTACTCGGTCAATTATCTTTTCTGAGTTTTCCTTTTTAGATTCGGATTCATTTTCAAAGTGATATGAATTATGAGATTACTGTTGTGACTGACCTGATTCATCTTTAGACATATATTTTACTTAATCATCCAGGCTAACACTTGGAGTGTGTTTCTTTTCATCTTCAATAGTTAACAAATTGAGAGGGACTTTTCTAGTCTCTTGTTTCTGTATGCTTGGAAATCTTCAAAATCTTGACTTAGTTGGCTAGCTGCATACTTGATAATGTCTGAAAACTTTTCCATGCCTTGGAAGAGATCATCAAATCCATCTCCCTCCTTTACAAAAGGCTTTAACTTAAGCTCTATGATGTAATTTTTAATTACATCATTTGGATCACATAACCTTTTTGGCATTACTGCCAATTTCAATAAATGAATTTTGGAAACTTCCTTGTAAGTACGACCGATGTTAGACAATGCAAAAGTGCCACGTTGTACAGGGAAATTAGGCCAAATAGCCTTTTTAGAATCTTTTAGCTGTTTTGTAACACCATTAACAAGATGATAGGCTATTTATTTTGCAAGTAACTTATCAGGAACGTAATAGGGTAAAACATGGGGAGAAGCATAACTCCCGAATACTCTAATATATGTAAAATTCTCCTCTGCAAACCATCTAGCTAAAGGAAGAATGTATGCATTGGCTTCTTCAGAAACCTTAGGGGCCCTTTTATTGAAAATCATTTGGTGCATAGGCAATATGACTCCGTAATTTTTTTTATAGAAGTGTAGGTGGAAGTCTGAATCCGAGCATTCTCTGTGGTGAATGTGAATTGGGGTAGGGTCTTGGGTAGTCCATTTCCATCCCATGGTAGGAAAACTAGAAGTAAAATATATAGCGTCCATGAAATAGGCCAACATATAAAAGGGAGGTATCTCTCTCAATGAAATACTCCTTTTATTCCTATATTTGATAATGTGTTTGGCTAGTTATTAGATAAGATGTCTGCCCAATTAAAAATTGATGAATTGACGGTTGCGTCAATCAGGGGAACCCATTCTTTTGAGAATCTAGTGCTATCATGTTTGGAAAACAATCTACATAACATATTGGAAACATAACAGTAAGAATTAGGAATTTGGGAAATTGGGTACGTACCAAAATTATCTTGCTTCAACTTCCCCTGATTCTCCTTCCATTCTTGGATGACTTTAATAAGATCTGAATTTTCTCCTCTAAAATTATGCAAAATTTCTTTGTCATATTTCTGCTACGGGGGTGGTAGATGGCACATTGCTGTTAAATCTTCTGCCTTAAAAGAACCCATAGTTTCTCCCTTCGAATTCTTGAACATTCTATCTTCAATATTTAAGTGATCGATTACCCACTTAACCATGTTTGTGTACGGGATAATATTTGGCCTTGTAGTTATCCTATGGACGTATGAGCATGCAACGTCAAAAAGAATTGCGTCGAAAGTAGATGCAATGCCTGTCGAAGAAACTTTGGTTATCACCCCTGGTCCTTCACTTTCAAAAAGCTTATACATTGCCTCCCATGTCGAATGCTGCAATATTTGTTGCAGACGGTATGTGAAAATAATGGATACATCTTTGTATCTTTAGTGGACAATGTCTGAGAAATTTCTTTACCCTTTTTGCTCATTTTTCTCTTCCTCAATCTGTTAACTGTTTTCCTGAAAACAGAGTGAATTTTACAAGTATAGAGTATTAAAGAGACAAATCTATCATTTATTTCAAACACATGCAAGCAGATATAAATCTATGAATATATAACTTCAATCATCAGTCATAATCTCTGAATTAATATCTCATACACCTTCACATGTAAAATATGTCAATCACTTTAAAGCCATTAAGACCTTGAATTTTGTTTTGATATGACACAAGTTGTTTCACATGCTTGGTCCATTTAAATGGCGTCAGCATGTGTATCGCAAGTTATAACTTATAACTGTTCGTAATACTTACCCTTAAAGACTGTGAAATGCGATCTGCGCAATTCGTAGATCACAACTTTTACAAGATAATAATTTGGCATATGTTATAAGTTGTTCGAAATGTGAATTGCACTTTTTGCAAAACTTAAGTGACCGCGATTGTCGAAGGTTTTATATTCATTTCGTTATTTTCTCGTTCGGTCCACAGAGTCGCAAATTATATCAATTTGCTTTTAATGTTTTTGATTGATTAAGTGAGGTGTGATGCGATAAAGTAAATATAACGGTGATTGAATTTTTTAAAAATTTTAAACATATCTTCGGAAAATTTGAGCGCATATCGTAGCTCGCACATTTTAAAGTTTATGAGTCTTTGAAATTCATAAGATATGCGATTTGTGATGCGCTCAAGAAAAATAAAGAAAAAAATTTAAAAAGAAAATATTTATTTCCTAAGTTTTTTCTTTTAGAAAATTTAAAAGAATTTCCTATTTATTTCTAAAGGGTCCCTATTTATAAAAATAAATGGGGGTTGTTGTATAGCACAACAGTTCCTAATTTTGCTGTGAAAGACGTGCTAGTCCGAAGTGATATTGAAGGAAAAAGAGGGAAGTGGATAACAAAAATCCAAGAGTATGATTTGGACATCAAACCCACCAAGTTGGTCAAGGGATAGTGTTTAGCGATGTTGTTGACAGAGACAAATGTTCAAGCCTTGGGAATTAATCTGTTGGCACCAGTGGATGGAGTTGTTAATGTAGAAGGTAAAAGCAACTCCAAAATAAGTATTCAATACAAATTTTTTTTCTCTGATTGGTATAAGGATATTGTGCACTACCTGTGTTTCTTTTCCTATCCAACTTCACTAAATAGAACAAAATACAAAGCTCTCAAGCTCAAGTCTCAGCCATATGTTCTCATAGAAGCAAAGCTATACTGGAAAGATCCTACTGGTATTTTTCTGTTATGTTTGACCGAAGGAGAATCTATTGAAGTCACCAAAAAATATCATGAATGTTTGTGTGGAGGACATTATAGCTGGAAGGTCACTGCTCATAAGATTCATAATACAGGATTCTATTGGCTAATCATGTTTGCATATTTTTATAGATTGGTCAAAAGTTGTTAGAAGTGTCAATTATTTGCTGAAAAGAAAAAACTTACTCCATTAACTCTCATCCCAGTATTTATTGAAGAACCTTTGATCCAGATTTATGCGGGAACGCAAGAGAATAAAAATATAACCATAAATACAAAGATGCAGTGGAAATAACATTTCATTTCATTAATATCGAAGAACTAAAATTTTCTTACAGACAGAATGGAAATAAACTAGCTAGGGTGCTGGTAGCTATCTTTGAGAAGAGATGTGGTAGCTACAGGCCTCTAAACTGAGTTACAATGAGGCTTGAGGGCCTATTTATTATTTAGAAACAATGGTAAATCCTTAAACAGCCAAAACCCTAACCCTAGGAGATGAAGGACCAAAACTATGGGCCCCGTTTGGGTAAATTAGTGTTTCAACTTCGTGGGGACGTAACTTTGGCATACAATCTCCGTTTGATGCATACCATACCTCGTTAGAATTATCTATCTGAGGAATACAAATTTTGAGTGAGAAACATCGATCCATGAACCCATGTTGCTCCTAGTGTTCCCAAAAAATGTTGTTTAGGGCCTCAAAATGGCTCCGGAAGTTCAAGACCCAAAAAAATGCTAAAAATAGTAAGTTGTGCCGAAACTGAAAAAAAAAAAAAAACAGAAAGAGACAATGGTGGGGCCCCAAGTGGAATAGGCGGGTGACCACCAATATCCACCTGGATTAACCTTTCAGGCAATGGGAATTAGATTTTATTGGAGAGATCAATCCACCATCAAGTGGATAGTTCAAGTGGATTCCGACTGCCACTGATTATTTTACAAAATGGGTTGAAGAAATACCCACGAAGAAGGAAAATTACCAAGTAGTGATGAATTTTCTGGAGGAAAACATCTTCAGCAGATTCAGATGTCTAGCCAATATTGTGACTAAAAATTCTCAGGTATTCAACTCTGCTCATTTCATAAATTTATGTCAAACATATAATGTAATATTATCACATTCCACAGCATATCACCCTCAAGGGAATGGATTGGAAGAGTCCTCAAACAATACATTGGTTAGGATCTTGAAGAAGACAATCACTGAAAATCAGAAGGACAGGGATATGAAGTTGAAGTTTTCCCTCTGGTTAGTTCGAGTCACTACCAAGAGATCTACTGGAAAGTCCCCTTATGAACTGGTTTATGGAACTCAAGCGTTGTTTCCTACTCAGCTCGCCAAACAAGTGATTTATTTCCTTTAAGAAGCTTAGGAAGAGCCTAATGCTCTGGTAAGGAGAATGAACAAAAGAATTGAGTCAAGTGAAAACAGAAGCAAAGTCAGGGATAATTTGATTACTTATCAGGAAAGTATGAAATCTATATTTGATAGGAAAAGAAAAGAAGTTCTCTTTCAAGCAGAAGGTCTGGTACTGAGATGGGACACTAGACGAGAAGACAAAGGGAAGCATGGTAAATTTGATCCTCTATGGTATGGTCCATTCAGAATATCTGAGGCAAGGTAAAATAACACATTCATTTTGGAAGATCTAGATTGAGAGCCAATACAGTTGCTTGTGAATAGGCAGTATCTTAAGCATTACTTCCAGCATTAAAAGTCAACACTCCACCATTGTAAATACCAGATTGCTCATTGTTCATATGTCACCAAGAAATATTTGACTCCATGCTCAATGGATAAGGCACTAGTTTGCGATTCTTAGCACTTCTGTGGAAGAAATAACTATCCCTAGGTGGAGCCAGATGTTGTGGCTCATTTTCATTTACCTTCGAAATATTTTTCAAAACACCAAAAAAGCATATATGTTAGAAAATGTAAAAGTTTGTGTGTCATATAAGAATTTTGATTTATATGTTGGAACATTTAACATTACATAATGAGATGTGAAAGTGGGTCGATTCGGGCTTGGTCATGTGCATAACAGTTCAAGAGCCAGACCGAAGGGCGCATTCAGGAAATTGCACACCCGACAAGGTCAAGTCGGGCTCATTCACAAGCTTGGGAGGGACTAGCGTGGTAGAACACTGAATAAGTTCAAGAGGGTTATGTCGTTGAGTAAACAAAATTATTTCCCAAAGGAAGAGAAAGGGCGCATTTCCCTTAAAAACTTAAGAGTTCCTGAGGAGGCGTAAAGGGGAAAGCAGATGGTCGGGATCAAAGCGCGAAACCAAAGCGGAGAGATGGACGCGGAGATTAAATCGCAAGCCGCAAACCACAAGTTTCAAAAGACAGGCGTAGGAGGTAAATGATAAATTGGCTAAAGTACGATGTGCGATGCTCGGTGGGACCCGACCGCCTAGCGCACATTGCTAGTTTTAACAGTTAACGGCTAAGGTAAATGTTATACTCACCAAAGCGCGATGCGCGATGTGATGGGACCCGATCACAAAATCACAAATTGAAAATTTTAAAGGATAACCGAAATTGCGAATTTTAAAGGATAACCACGGAGGTAAGTGATAAATTCTCTAAAATCCAACGTGCGATGTCCAGTGGGACTCGATCGCATAGCACGCATTGCAAAACTTAGAATATAAATTTCAAAGACAAGCTAAAAGTAGCGAAATTCGATGTTCGGGTAGATGCGACACAATTTCAAAAATGAATTCCAAAGTTTTTCAGATCCGGAAGTAAGGCATTTTCATGCGTTAAAACATGTTTGAGGAATAAAAGAGGTTATAACGTGAAACTGGTGAAACACCTTGGCAATGAAGAAATAGGCAGAACACGACAGAGAAACTCGTGTAAGTGACCCGACGTAGAACAAAGGAGAAGAGGCAGAGTCGAGTAGCAGGTGATACAAGAGATAGGGTTTGAAGCACAGGGGCATAAGTAGATTCAGACAGAAAAGCGTATAAAAATACCATTAGGAGCACAACAGCTGGGTCAAGTTGGGCATGGAGGCATCGTTACAGAGCTATGCAGTCACTGCATCATGACCAGAAAGGCCACCTTGACACCGCGGGAGGACGCATCAACAAGATCAGATTCAGAAAACAAATAATATTTCCAGTTTGAATTTTCTCTCTCATGTATGATTGCACAAGTTATCTTAATAGCTTAGGTAGTTGAATAGTTTCAAGAAGTTCAACAATTGCGAACCACTGTGATGTATTTAAGAAGATAGAAATAAAGAAAAGTGGTTCCAAGTTTTGGACCTCTGGATGACTATTAGTTTAGGACTAAATTATCTTAGAAATTAATGAAAGAATATCAAGTTTCCTACACCTGTTGATGTTGATAGGTCTTTCCTGTTTCGCTCCGTGGCTAGTCCTCTTTGAATGAAGTTAAGTAATGTAACAGTTGGTCTCTTAATTACATTTGCAAGTAAGAGTTAAATAACCTTAATTTGCTCTCCTTCACGCCATCTCTTCTCTCTTCATAAACTCCTGATAGAACTTTAAAGTGATAGATTATGTGTTTACATCATATTATTTTAAGTTCTCTCTTCCTCCACAAATTTTCTCTAAAAATTAAAAGTGGTAGATTATGTGTTTTTAGCATATCATTTTGAGTTTCTCTTACAGTTATTCTTTTCATTCCATTCAAATATCAACAATTTATGGCATTGTGAAGGCTTTCATTATATGATCATATTATTGAGGGTATTAAGTAACTGAATTCCAAGGGTGTTAAACAAAGGCCATTTGATATCGTAATTGTGACATACATTTAGAAAATGTCTTAAGCATTGATTCCTTACCAC
Organism: Pinus albicaulis; assembly: GCA_034641835.2. Taxonomy (NCBI): domain Eukaryota; kingdom Viridiplantae; phylum Streptophyta; class Pinopsida; order Pinales; family Pinaceae; genus Pinus; species Pinus albicaulis. The sequence continues at coordinate 795,900,038 of CM076578.1, read as the reverse complement.
AACCAATGGATTGTTTCTTGAGATACAACACCTTGCAAGCTCCAAGTTTCCCTAGAACCACTCTGCCACCCTTAATTATTTTCAATGTATGACATGAAGGTCACTTCAACCACCTGCCTAGAACCACCCAATCACCATGAAAATGGTAGTAAAATAGACAAACAACTATGGGCTCTCATGCTAAAGATAATGACCCGCTTACAATGAATAAACCGTTGCAAAAGGATATAACAATGAAGCAACACAACCATTACTGTTGATAATATTCAGATGAACAACAATACTCAAACACCCTTGCAAAATGATATCACAATGACTTCCAACTACTTCAATACTGAATAATGACACATTGCAGTAAAAATAACCAATCTTTATTACTAGATACCTTCAATGCACTGTACCATCCAATTTCAAAGCCAATCAACTTCTAAATACATGAACACACTATTAAAAAAGGCTCACGATGATGGAACACTTATTATTAATTCATTTCTTCTTATCCTTACTGCTGCAAATAAAAACGATTAAGCTACCAAGGTAACACAATTATGATTTAGATGATACCCTTATAACCTGCTACCCTGTTGCAAATTATATAACAATGAAGGCCAACTCGATCAATTGCTTTTACTGGTAACAATGATGTTGAAAGTGACAAGGGATTTATTGACAATTACACCCTTACTCCTGTAGTGTTGTAGTGAAACTAGGGTATTGACAATGAAACCTTTGCACAAAAATGGAATGTTTGTTCTCAAGAAATAGGCTTAAGATGGGATACAAATTCATTGCATAGTTTTCCAGGATAAAAACACTTCTTTCACAAGCTAGGATTTTTCAATTACATTTAACGTACCTCCGTGAGCACTATAGAGTTAATTAATATGATGCCCATAGCTAAACATTCTTGCTGAAATTCAACACCTTCATATTTGTGTTTGGAGTAACTAGTTGAAAAGAAAGTGGAGATTCTGTAGGCCAAAATTTTCATAAGAGATGGGCCACAACTTCTATAAACTATAGAAATCATTGAACCTAATAACCTTGGATGCAATAGTATATTTTATAGTTTTTATGCCCTCCAATTAGTGCTCTCACAGGTTAGATTACAACATTTCACATGTATCTTGACAATTGATGCTTCAATTTTCTTAATAGCGGCTCAACATAGCTTAAGAACTCCTTCGAGCAATGAAAATTGACCTCCTTTAAGAACAATTAAAACCACAAAGAATGAATCAACAAAGTCACACATTTAATGTTATTAGGCCTCTGTCTTAAATGTATAACAAGCTGCAGATAATGTTGAAAAATCTTCGCTAGTCCCGTGTTTAAGTTTTCTACAAAATATTAGTGAATGAAAACATACCACAATAGCTTCAAAAAGGAAGGTTGAATGGCCTTGAAAACCATTCAATTCAATTCACACACATTTAGGAATATTTCCTCCACAGAACCATAGATTGATAACAAAAGTGCACATAAGTCTTTAATAACCAACGATATCAATTCAAGGTTTTAGCCACTGCTCTAGGATGATACTTAATGTGGGTTTTAGCACTAAATTCAATACGAGTTCTCTTGCAGCAGATTTGAGCCTCATATTTGGTTTATAATGGAGGTCGAAAGTTCAAGGTTGCCTGTAATTGAGCCTTTGATCAATCTTCTTGTTCCTTCACTGGTTAAGAGAAGCCACAAAGACAAATGATTTAATTTCTTATGCATAGTGATGTTGCCCTAACAAGGGCTGAACTCAAAGAGAATAGTTATGCCTTTAAGAAAATAATTAATCCCATAATATTATCCCAAAACCATTCCTCTAAACCTGCCTCCTCCTTAGGTTTTCAAGACTCTTGAAGGCTGAGAGTTTCAGAGCTCACCCTTGCTTTTAGATATTTGTTCAAGTACATACTATGGAGAGCTAAAAGAGAAATTTTTATATTTTTTGAAAGATCATGAATATGAGAAGTTGACTAGATGTTTGGATGGAAACGAATTTTGAAATTTAAAATTTGTTGTAGCCAGGGCTACTTCAAATTTAAAAATTTAAATAATTTTAGAGCCAAAACCCGTGAAAAACCCTCACTTATTTTAAAACTGAATTTTTGAAATCCCTCATGAACACAAGAATTTTAATTTACTTCTTGGAGAAAAGCCTTATTATCTTAACCAAAAGAAAGTTGCCACATTATCAACTAGACTGGGGCTATTGACCACAAGATAGGGCTTCCAGCTTTCAACAAGAATATTTCTCAAATTGTGAAGGCTCTTGTGGCGTGCCATATACCAATGGAATTGACTTGACGAGGAGAATCCAACAAAAACTATGATTTTTCATGTCATTTTGGTCAACAAATGTGGGGCTCTAGTTACTCTTGCTTAGGTTGACATCAATGGTTACCATAGTTTATCAATTATAAAGAACTAGAATCTAAAAATTTTATTAGACATGCTTTGCAATTCCTTCTTAATTTACTAAAAATTTCATACTATTAAACATCCTAGAAAAAGAATTATAGCAAACAATTCAAGACAACTTATTTGAAACAAATTTCAAATCCCAACCCTTCCACAACTTATATATCAGAAAATGTTAGACATTATTTTTATGTATATGGATGCTTATTAAGTTATCCACGATACTATCTTGACTTGGTTTCATGTTATTAACTAGTTAAAACATGGTCATGAATTACTCCTTAAAATAGCTTATTTTTTATGTTACAATAGTCGATGTTAGCAAACACTATTTCTATTTAAAATGCCATATTCACAACAAAATTATACACACCAAGGTGCATTTTCTAATTTGTTGATATAAATTACCAATGCTACAATGTAATAGATTAATGAAAATTGGTACTTTTCTATCAATATATCTAATGTTCTACTTTAAAAATTCAAATAATACAATTTAGTTAATTTTTTTTTTTTGTTTGAATTTACTAGTACTTCCAACTCTAATATATTTTATTATAATATTATTTTCATTTTTTTTTACCCTTTATTTAATATTTCAATTTTAAAAATAATATGTTATTATTATTTTCTTCTCTGCCTAAGCCAATCTTCTTCCTCTTATTATCTTATACATTTATTTAAAAAAAAAAACTAGAAATTGTCTCCATCTTATTATTTTATATGTTTATTTTAAAAAAACCCAATAATAAACTAATAATAAACATTAGCAATGCGAAACTTACGTTTTGCATAACTTAGGTTAGAACATAATGTAGGATTTTATTTTTAATAGTCTTAATGCTTCAAAGATTAAATCCATCAACTTCCCCATTAAATCAAAGTTTTACGATTGCCTTACATTACCTTTGCCTAAAGGCATGCTATTAAAAGTTGATCACTCTATTTGGAAGGGAAATCTGTAATTCATTGATCACACATGGAAGAACCCAAAACTCTTTTATTATTCATGTACCAAGCACTTGTATATACACTGATTCAATACAATTCTACACTGTGATTGGTTGCCCCTTGTCAAATTCCCAATGTGAAGCCTTTTTCTTTCCCTAAATAAATAGCCATCCTCCTCATTGGATGAAAACACTCCTTGAGCAATGTGGTTATTGTGCAATATTCCTCAAAAAATGTCGACAACATCTGAAACAAAAGCAAGTATTAATGGAATGAAAGTGATGGTGGGCACAGGAAGGAAGGAAGAAGATCAACAAGGAGAGAGGTCGGAAGGGGGAGACAGGAGAGTTTGAAGGGGCCCTTTTCCATTCTTTACTACCCATTCCATTTTTAGTCCCCATTATGTGTGAACCTCCAAATGAAAGTGCATGAACCACACCCCTACATATATATTCCATGGATATTGAGTTAAAAAAAATTATTATAATTTTCATCTATGCAATGATATGCTTTAATGCAAAGTTGAATGGGAAATGAGATGAGATTGTGTGAATATTACCTGGATTGTCTGCACGGAATTTTATAGCAGCCCAAACTCCTTTGGGAACTCCCACAGTGTTTCTCTCAACAGGGTCAATGAGGTTAAATTTTGGTGCATCTATTGATTCGTCATAGTTTCCAACACCTTGGCCCACCACAAAGGAATTGAAACCATAGAGATGGATAGGATGGTTTTCTGTGTTGAAGATGCTGGTGTCTTGAAGAATCAATTGAACACTTGTGTTGAAGGGCAGCACTTTCACTCTAGTCCCATTCACAGCCTATGTATTATTAGGTGGAGTGCCAATGTAATTGAATGGAAATGGAGGATTGTCTGGAAAATTAGGCTTATAGACTCCTTTCATCTGCTTGAAATAGTGGGACTGAAGAAGAGAAGTGTTTGAAAGAATAAAATAAATGTTGTTGAGAGAGGCAGTGAATCTTGTTCCATTGGGTCCCTAGAATGTAGCATTTCCCATCCCCTTTGGACATGGACTCAGTGCCAGACCAATTGTAAAGAAAATTTTCTTGTCCACAGTTTGAGGAACCAGTGCAAGGAATTACGAGGTAGCCAAGCTTCTAAGTTTTGCACTAAATTTTGCTACAAAGGAAGTGTTATTTAGGGTTGGGAGTTTGGGCATCATAATGGTGGAAGAGGTATTAGAGTTGGAAATGTTATAGCTCACAATTCCTGCAACATTGGAGTTATCAAATGCTCCACCACCTGTAGCAAATGGGCAAGCTACATTAACAGTAGCATTAGCAGTGAATAACACATTGGTGGTTTGGCTGGGTGTTATAACAAGAGTGTTTGTTTGGAAAGGCTTCACATATACTGCATCTACTTCGACCATAGTCATGTTGATTTTCAATGGCAAGGAAGAGCTCATCATTGAGTGCAGTGTTGATGATTCGAAGAAGATATGTCTTCCCAAGATTTAAATTTAGAACAAATGTATCTACATGAGATGCCATGGTTAGTAAATGGGTGACATCATATTTTGTAACCAACACATCAAATAAACAAAAAAAATTAGCATTACCATTGGAGCAGTTGTAAAGTGGTCTAGGAAATCCATTTATAGTGTAGGCATCTGACACATTTGGACCTCCTTCTGTTTGGAGGGACTGTTTAATAACCTTCTCAGTATCTGCATTCCACCATTCTCTTGCAAGGTGGTGTGTGTTTAAAACCATGAAATTCCATCTCGTATTCTCTCTGGCCATTGTTACAAGGTCCAATTTATCCATAAAAATAATTGAGATATATAAAATTACCTTGAATAATGGGGACTTATTCTAGGTTTCTTGGGAAATGGGTAGGGAACATGTGGCTTAGGATATATAATGATGGCACCGTTTACACTAGCTCTTAACCAAGAAATGTGTGTGTGCCCCCATACAGTTCCTCTCTGTCCTATGATGGTGAAGTTATAAACATAACTCATTCCAGTTTGAATTAGACATTGGGTGATATAACCAGGACCATCTTACCATCAAGACCTTAGTTGTCTAATCCCATGCTTGCATGAAAAAACATACATAAATAAATTATCTCTATAACTATTTACTAGCTGCAAGCAAGCTAAGCTAAGCTAAGCTAAGCTAAGCTAAGATAAATAAGTATTATGAATAAGAAAAATTAGAATAGCAAATGATCCTATATACTCTTAAGTTCATAATAATCATCAAAATACTTACTTTGAAATACATATCATACCTTTCAAATAACTAAAATAAAATAAAATAAAAACTATAATTACCAGTGAATAATCATAAATATAATTACCAATGAATAGTCACATTGTCCTTGACATGGTTTACCAGCTTTATAATTACTCGATCTCGCTCCTAAGAAAAAATTGTAGGTCCTGGATACTGTCCATTCATTGTGATCAGAGGTTTAGTGTTGCAAAGACCTGGCACGTTACTTTGCCTCACCTGTAACCCAATGCATTTAGAGTTAGGTTAATATAATCAAACACCCGAGCACTCAGATGCCTACATATTTCTTTTAGAGCATAAACCAATTACAATGATAATTATATACATTATTGTTGGGTGTTAACATAAGATGAAACATTTGCATCTAAGATAACCACAGTCGATTCTATAATGGCTCAGAGCTTCTGTCTCTGTATCAAAACTGAACTTAAAATAAAAATTCCCATACTCAATCAACAATATGACTCCATATGCATAAAATCTATATGAACACATTAAAAAAGATTAGAATATATAGAGTGACACATACAATATCTATAACAACTAGATGTAGATAGATGTAGAACCCATAGCCTTTGAAATTTCATGTATCTCAATCCTTGCATTCAATTATACACAGTAGAGATATTTCTGTCAAATTCCTAGCTAGCAAGCATAGTTTCTCGAGGGCTTTTGCAATTCAGTAAAATCCTAGTAAGAGAAGAATAATTTAAAGGAAAAGCATAATTAAAATATAGAAATTATTTCAGACCCCTGTTTGCAGCAGCAATGCTTGCTAACGAATTAGGAGGACAATATTATTGCACATTATTTACAGTAATACACAAATATCGAATATTTCTCATATCGAACAATTTCTTATCGAATATTTCATATCGAATATTTCTCACGCTCGGTGAATGTTTAGTGACGACGGAGCAGGTCTACAAATACTCGTGAATGTTTTGCGGCGATGGAGCAGGTCCACAAATTTCGTGACAGGGAAAAAATATATTATTAAAATAATAAATTTTGTAGCTGGCGAAAAAAATATATTAATAAAATAATGAATTGTATAGCTGTGGACGAGGAATCTTGCAACAGTGTCGTGAGATAAAACCTCACAATAGAACACCTTCAGCGTAATTATTAATTACAATTCAATTTAATTTTAAGGTTATATTTCATTTAAATATTAAATTGGTGTATATGATTGGTTGTTTATAGATTTTGATTTTATTGTTAAAATTTAAGAGGATTGTACATAGATTTGAGTGTATATATATATATATATATATATATATATTTCCTGATAAAAATATTATGAGTTTGAAAATATATGGTGAATATTAACATCCTATTAGTGGTGATGCAAAAATCATGATAATGAACCATTAAAAAAGGAATGGTTCAATGTTCAAGCTTCAATACTTTAGCACGTGGGTTGGGAAGATAACATCATTCTTCTCAACTACCAGAGATAAGCCCAATTTACATTGTCTAAATCTAGATTTGATCTAAATAAACTCTAAATTATATAAACAATTCTATTATAAAATTTAATTGCAGATTTTTATGATATGATTTATAATATTTATTTTAATCTATTCTAGATGTCTTCTAAATTGCTTTCATTTATGAAAATTGATTTTTGTTATTGTGTATTTATAATTTGAAAGTTGTAAAGCTTATATATCTAACTAAGGATTGAATGGCAACCATGTGGATGCATTTTTGTAATTGTTTTTAAGGGGTTTTGTTATTACCATTGCATTCTCATAAATTCAAGCAATGATTAACGACTAAAGTATTAATTAGTTTGAGAGGATGCTTATTCAATCACTTTTGTCATTGAACTACATAACACATTTCCCACTTGAAAGGGTGCATATTCATCTTATATTGAAGATTATTATTGTGTCAAAATCTGAAAGTTAAACGAAATTGAAACAAATTTAACTTCGAATTAAATAATTTATAATCGTAAAGTAAGATACACTATTAATGATCTATTTAACTAAGTCTATAAGAGGGACGAGGCGAAGCCCTCATATCTCTCTTTTTCTAGAGCTTCTAGTATCCCTTGTGCTTGATTCTCTTCATTTATTAAGGAAAATTGTTTGTATATGCAAATAATTTTCACTCCACTTTTCTACACACAAGTAACCATGTCTAGATTATTTAATTTGTTCACTAATTTCGACAAACTAGTTGGACCCAAGAACTATATGTCTTGGAGTTGTCATATAAAAAGCGCATTACTCTATAATGAGTTATTGAAAGATGTAATTCTTGGAGTTGTCATATACAAAGCACATTACTCTATAATGGTTACATGCTGTAGAAAGAAGGATATACCTGCTTTAAGCCTCCTGTTATAAGAATTAAAATAAATGTAATTGAAAAATGAAAAGTCATCTGTAACTATGTAGAAAAGTTGCTACTCATGGAATGGTTATATCATTGAACATAATTGATGCTTGAATGCATGACAAACATTCAAGAAAACTCTAATATTCATCCATAGTCACATATAGGTTGATCTTTAAATGAAGATTCTTAAGAAACAATTAGCTAAAGGGGGATATGTTTTGGAACACATCTATCCTTTAAAATATGTTAGGTTATAAACAATTAAATGTGGATTTGAGAAACTAGAATAAATTTTCATGACTTCAATGACTTTCCTCCTTATTGACATTTTTTGGAGACTTTACAAATTACTAGCAAGTTGGAGAATCAAACTTTTGATTCCCTTGGAGAATTATTAGCCCAACATGACAAAAGCTTTGTTTAAAGAAAAATTTAGGAGAATAAATTATTTTTTCCAATTCAAGAAGAGGAGAAAGTTCCAAAGGGAAAGACGCATACAACGGAATTTCAATAGGAAGAGGAACATTCAATATTTATAGAGATCATGAGCACAATTCAACTCAATATTTTAATTATAGTTGTGGTTGCATCAAAAATAAATGAAGAGGAATTCACAATTCAAATCAAAAACATTTTAGGAGATCTTAATATTCTCCCAACATCAATCTTTAATCAAGAGAAGGACAAGATATGAATAAACTCAAGTGAAAAATATGTCTTCACAATGGGCATTACGCAACATCAACCTTTAATCAAGAGAAGGACAAGATATAAATAAACTCAAGTGAGAGAAGGAAAATATATGAATAAACTCAAGTGAAAAATATCAATGGGAATTATGCAGTAGAATGTAGAACTCAAACTGAATTTTTTCCCAAGAATAAGCAAACATTCAACTCAAAACAACATTATAAGTTTCATACTTCATGTTATCAATCCACCAAATTCCCAAGGCTGAGGAAGGAATCCCAACAGAGGTAACCACAAACCAAGATTTTGGCTTGACATCTAGCCCTATCAAGCCGGAGAGGGCTCTCTCCAAAAAGGGTCACAACCAGGAGGGCTGGAGCAATTAGAGTTTTTAGGCTAGATAATGAGTACAAGGGGTTTTTTTTTATTTTTGGTTTGGTTGGGTAAATCAGTAGATAATGAAAATAGATCAAGGAAAGGCTAGGTCAGGGCAAGAGACAAAAATGGTTGCATGGATGAATGGGGCAAGGTAGGTACAATTTCAATCACTTGAGGCAAATGGTTATGGGATGGTTAGAAAATGTACGAAGGCTGAGGGAAGCATAGAATATGAATTTCTCTTAGACAGAAGACATGAAACAAATTATTACCAGTTATCCAAAACAGAGCATGACTAGCATGAATTCTGAATCTCACACTTATAAAAGATCATATCATAGAAATGGAAAGGAAATGAGCAATATATTCACACATATGTAACTAAAGAGGAAACAATGAAGAACATTTAATGCCACAGGTATCTCATAAATACAAGTGCAACTCCTCTTGTATTAATGTCCAAAACTAAATACAAAGTCTTCTTGATCCACAAAGCAAAATGAAACCGATTCCAACTTCCAACCCTTGACTCCTGTGAAAATCTAAGCTAAATAGACCTCAAAACCACCTCCACTCATCCATAGGGGTCGAATTCATGAGATGAGGGATATATTACATAAAAATCTGAACTGGTAGCTAGAGTGTAGGATGAGAAAAGTGACTCATTCCTATCTCTAATGAACTGATTCATTACACCTCAAATGGTTGAATTACCTAATGCATTTACCCTAGGTAAAAGTAAAAACATGATATTTACATTCATCTTGACCATTTACATAAGTAAATTCCTCATTTCTTAAAGTAAAATTCAAACTGGAGTGAAACTTCAAAAATTTCTGAAGACTGTGTAAAATACATTTTTCTTGTGAAACGTGCATCGTCCAGGAAGAAAAATTGACCTCTTTTCAAGGCTGATTTTGAGTGCCTTCCTAGTGTCCAAATCATCTCCATGATAGCTCATTGGAAAAAACTTTGAGTATATTTTCCAAAACTACCTCAAGTTTTCAAAATGGTGCTCATTTACCCTATCAAAAATATGTTTTCCCAAGGCTAGTAAACGCGTAGCGACCAGGCAGATTTAGAGGCAGAAACATGAAATTTTGATGGTTTTTTGAGCTATTAATGGACCAGTTCTCCTCCAAAAACTTCAAAACTTTCTAGGGTTGATGTACTCATAGATAAAAACCTACTGGTAGTGGCCATTTATCATTTGCAGGTCCCAAAAATGAGCGTAGTGTCCAGGTCGCTACGCATTTAGGAAAAATTTTGTGCAAAAATACTCAAAAACACAGAATTTTCATAGAATGCAAAATTTTACCAAAACTTGTCAAAATTGTGAGGGTACTTGATCATTTAATGTTTCAATCATGAAGTGACACCTCTACAAGTATGTCCAAATTCTCTTTCTTCTCTTTCTTGGTCAAAGCTTGAATTTTTTCATGGGCTCATTTGAGCTAGGCCCTTGCAATTTTGTTCCTCATGGCATAATGTTTTTCCATCTTTCTCTGAATATCATTTTCCTTTTGAGCCTTGGCCAAGAGCTGCTCCAAGTGTTGGTTGACCCTCTCAAGCCATGCTTCTTTGTTTTCATTGATCTCTAGGGAAATATTTTCATTTAAGGTAAGTTGGTCTGCTAGCTCAGCTTCCCTTTATCTCTTTAGGGCTAGAGCTATTTTCAGCCCTCTAGTCCTTGGTCTCTGTCTTGGAGGTTGATCCTCCTCATCATCAGGTTCACCAAACCTTTCCAATGTTTCCTCAAGAAAGGCTTCAGCATTCGTTTCCTCTCTTTTTTCTTTGATACACTTCACCTCATTGATGACTTTCTTGGTCTTTAGCTGCTGATTTTCTTACTCAAGGAAGTCAATCACATATTTGACCCTCTCAAGATTAGTCTAAATTTCACTAATCTTTGCCTCTTTGACTTTAATTAATACATTGGTGATTTTTCCTTCATATTCCTCAACAGAACTTCTGTTCTCCTCTTCAACCATGGTTGGTGTCAAAACCCTAGGGATATGATGAAATGAAATGAAAGTGTATGAAGTGAAGATTGGTGTGAGGAAAGGGAGGAGATGGGAATATGGAAGGGAGCCTAGGCAAGAAAAACCATAGGATTAGGGTAAATAGGCATGAATTTTTTTAGGGAATGGGGATAGGGAAAAGGGATGTGAGGGAGAATGTGTGAAATTTAGGGATTAGGTTTAGGGAATGAATTAGATTTTGATAAGAACTAGGTTTTTTTACTTTTAGAAATAGGTTTTGAATTGACTACGAAGCACCACAATACATCAAGGATATGATGGCTTGGTTACTTACTAGTAAATGAAGCTTTAAGAACCATTTTTCAAACATTGAGCATCAATTTGGTGAATGACAGGCTAATAGCGGATTTTGACACTTCCTGGGTGAATGCGCAATGTCCCCCCTGAACACGCAGCACCCCTAAAACACTTTTTTTAGAGCACATTTGGAGGCCTTCCCGGTGTCAAAATTGGGTCCAGGATAGCTCGTTGGAAATATTATCCTATATAATTTCCAAATATACCTTTGGTTTTATGATTGAAGTTGATTTTCCTTGTCAAAAATTGATTTTCCCAAGACTGGTCAAAAAGTGTTGAATGAGGGTGCATAAATCCAAAGTATTGTTGCAGGAAAATTTTGGAGGCATTCCTCAACTAAAAATTGAGATATTTATAGCTCATTGGAAATATGTATTTGTCTAGTTATCATTTGTATTATCAAGCAATTTTTTGGACACTCCAGCTATGATAAAACTTGATTTTCCCAAGGTCACTCCAGAAGTGGAACAACTCTCATGTGGCACCTGTGTTTTTGACATTTCTCTAAAACCATGAAACCTGTGTAAAATATGAAGGTGATTTTTATTCCTTGACCTATTATGGACAGAAACCTCTCTCACTTTTGTCAAATTCATCCTTTTTTGGTCAAAAACACAGTTTGAAGAAAAATCAACCCTATGAGTGGAAAATGACTTTACTCTTGGAATGAATTCTCAAAAAAATATGGATACATGATGTTTATGAGCTGAAATGACCTCATACTTAATGATATGACCTAGCTTATGCCTCCTCTTCTCAAATGTCTCATTTCCATAGAAAACCCTAGCTCGGTGGGAGAGGAAATTAGGGTTTAGTGCTTGTGAACAATGACAACTTGGGCACCCTTGGGAAAAAGGTGAAAATGGTTTAAAAATGAAGAGAGGTCAATGATAATGATGGATATGAGGTGAAATAAGAGTAAAATAAGGTGATATGGGTGGGAAGAAAATACCAATGCTAAAATCGGCTCCAACAGGGGAAGATGGCTCCGAAGGAGGTGTCTAGAACCGCAGATCTCTAGGAAATCGATGATCAGTGCCTTATCCATTGGGAAATGGAGTCCAATACGTAAATTGAAACTAAAAATAAAACTGAAAACACACTACAAACTTCAACCCACACTAACAGATCATCAAAGCCTTAGGGCCTTCACCTCGTGCTTCAAACCTTGATGAATTCTGTCAACACTTGCTGAAAATAAAATAAAATAAAACTGAAATGATACCAACCTAATCTAATCTGCTGCAAAATTGCTGATTAGGTGAAATGATCCTTCCAGTGTAACCAATCTAGGAGATAGCTACTAACTGAAGTTCTGCTCTCACTTTCCTCGAGCAGGCAGAATGATGTACATGTAGGCAACTCATAATATAAATTGAAACCAAGGCTTATGCTGACAAAAAAAAACAACATTCAACTTCTCCAATTCTTGCAAAAGACTATCAAAGGGATCTTAAAAATCCTAAAGCATTACCTTGTCTTGAGATCCAATAGCAAAATACAAGTACTCCCTTCATTTTGACCTGAAATAACACTTAGTTGTTGATCGATAGGAATACATAGTGAAGTATAACCTTCTGTTATCTAAGTGTTGGCTGAAAATTCCTTAAGCATGAGAAATTCTAACTCAATCTCTAGAATTTTGTATCTCTCTGGTTCATACTTCTTAAATTCATTGTCTAAGTCATTCTTAAACAAGAAACATTCTTCAAGATAATCAAACATGACAGCCCTATCATATTCATGAAAAATAACAGTATCTGCCAGTTGATCTCCTTGCAGGGAATCATCATCATAAATTGGTTTACTCACAATAATATCCTGTATATTTTTATCATGCTCCTCATTGAAATTATCTTCAAATTTATTATACTTAGGAAAATCAAGTTCAAGAGAAACCTCATCAAATATGAACATTGAAAAAGGAGATTGTATTTCTTCATGCTGATCTATAAATCTAGTTTCAAGATTTTCCTCATTTTAACTTAGATTTTCATTTTTAAAAATGGAAGAAGTTTTACCAACACTTTATTGACTATGTGAACACTGCAAACCTACTTTAGCTTGGGTTGTAGTATGACTGTTAAGGAGCTGATCTATCTCATCTTCAGACAACAGAGAAAGTAATTTTTGTTTTCTTTTGATAACACAATAATTGTCTTCTTTCTCTCCTAAAGATTCACAAGGATGCTGAATATATTCTTTAACCTTTGGCTGATCAACTTGTTGTACTGCTGCAAGAATTTTCTCCTGTGGGAAATCTTTATGAACATCAAGACAATATACATCATCTTTTTCTTCCATGAGAGATAACACTTGCTCTTTTTGGTGATAAAAAGGGTTGTCATGCAAATCCTCTAAGATCTCTTCATCCATGAACTCATTATCATCATAATAATCCTCTAGGTTTTGAATGAAAACCCAAAATTGATCATAACAATTATTAACCAAAGACAAATAAGGGTAGGACTCCTTGTATTCTTCATAGAATAATGAATGGAAAACTCTAAGAGAAACAATACTGGCAGATGGAAAATCTTCATACCAATATCATGATTTTCCTTTAAGAGAAGCCATGAACATCTTTAAAAGACAATCTTCAGGAAATTCAACCTTCAACTTGCGTGTATGCATGTGAAATTTAACTAGATGTAAAGCAACATCATTCCTATCATCATCTTTAAACATAGGAAAAATTCTTTGCCAATCAACCTTAGGCGTTTTATTTGGGAAACCTGGAACGTGATCCCGGCTCATGGGAGCATACCTTCTTGCAATAGTTTCCATCTTGAAAATTATTGAAGCTACTGATCTTCATGCGGTGGAGTTTCCATGAAGTGTTTATTTTCTAGATCTTTTAGTCAATGGAGTCGCCAAGTGAATAGTCCGGCCTTCATATATGTCCAACTGTTATTCACCATCAACAATTAGATCTAAATATTTTTCGTTCTTTCCCAGGGAAGATTTTATATTTCGTTCCCCAGGAATGGCACCAATATGTTATCACTCCACTAGATTCCCAAGGCTGAGGAAGGAATCCCAATAAAGGTAACCACAAACCAAGCTTTTGACTTGACAACTATCCCTATCAATCTAGAGAGGGATCTATCCAAAAAAGGTCACAACCAGGAGGGTTGGAGAAATTAGGATTTCTAGGCTAGATAATGAGTACAAGGGGTTGTTTTTATTTTTGGTTTGGTTGGGTAAATCAATAGATAATGAAAATAGATCAAGGAAATGCTAGGTCAGGGCAAGAGACAAAAATGGTTGCAGGGATGAATGGGGCAGGTAGGTACAATGTAAATCACTTGAGGAAAATGGTTATGGGATGGTTCATAAAATGTAAGAAGGTTGAGGGAAGCATAGAAGATTAATTTCTCTCAGACAGAAGACATCAAACAAATTATGACCAGTTATCCAAAATAGAGCATGACTAGCATGAATTCTGAATCTCGCACTTATAAAAGATCATATCATAGCAATGGAAAGGAAATGAACAATAGATTGACAGATATGTAACTAAACAAGAAATAATGAAGGACATTTAATACCACAGGTATCCCATAAATATAGTTGCAACTCCTCTTGTATTAATGGCCAAAACTGAATACAAAGTCTTCTTGATCCACAAAGCAAAATGAAATTGATTCCAACTTCCAACCCTTGACTCCTGTGAAGATATGAGCTAAATAGACCTCATAACCACCTCCACTCATCCATAGGGGTGGAATTCATGAGATGGAAGAGATATTACATAAAAATCTGAACTGATAGCTAAAGTGTAGGATGAGAAAAGTGACTCATTCCTATCTCTAATGAACTGATTCATTACACCTCAAATGGTTGACTTACCTAATGTATTTACCCTAGGTAAAAGTAAAAATATGATATTTAAATTCATCTTGACCATTTACATAAGTAAATTCCTCATTTCCTAAATTAAATGTCAAACTGTAGTGAAACTTCAAAAATTTCTGAAGACTGTGTAAAATACATTTTTCTTGTGAAACGCATAACATCCAGGAATAAAAATTGACCTTTGTTCACGACTGATTTTGAGTGCCTTCCCGATGTCAAAATAAGCTCCCTAATAGCTCATTTAAAATCCTTTTGAGTATATTTTCCAAAACTACCTCTGTTTTTCAAAATGGTTTTCATTTTCCCTGTCAAAAACTTGTTCTCCCAATATTGGTAAACGCGCAGTGACCAGGAAGATTTAGAGGCAGAAACATGAAAGTTTGATGGTTTTTTGAGCTTTTGATGGACCAGTTCTCCTCCAAAAACTCTAAAACTTTCTAGGTTTGATTTCCTCATCAATAAAAACCTGTTGGTAGTGGCCATTCATCATTTGGAGGTCCCAAAAATGAGCGTAGCTTCTAGGTCACTATGCGTTTAGGAAAATTTTTATGTGCAAAAATACTAAAAAACACAGAATTTTCATAGAATGCAAAATTTTTCCAAAACTTGTCAAAATTGTGTGGGTACTTGATCATTTAATGTTTTAATCATGAAGTGAAACCTCTACAAGTATGTCCAACTTCTCTTTCTTCTCTTTCTTGGTCAAAGTTTGAATTTTTGCATGGGCTCGTTTGAGCTTGGCCCTTGCAATTTTGTTCCTCATGGCATAATGTTTTGCCATATTTCTCTGAATGTCATTGTCCTTTTGAGCCTTGGCCAAGAGCTGATCCAAGTGTTGGTTGACCCTCTCAATCCATGCTTCTTTAATTTCATTGATCTCTATGGCAAGCTTTTCATTTAAGGTAAGTTGGTCTGCTAGCTCAGCTTCCCTTTGTCTCTCTAGGGCTAGAGCTCTTTTCAGCCCTCTAGTCCTTGGTCTCTATCTTGGAGGCTGATCCCCCTCATCATCAAGTTCACCAAACCTTTCTAATGTTTACTCAAGCAAGGCTTTAGCCTTTTTTTTCTCTCTTTTTGCTTTGATACACTTCACCTCATTGATGATTTTCTTGGTCTTCAGCTGCTGATTTTCTTGCTCAAGGAAGTCAATCACATATTTGACCCTCTCAAGATTAGTCTGAATTTTACTAATCTTTGCCTCTTTTCCTTTAATTACTGCATTGGTGATTTTTCCTTCATCTTCCTCACTAGAAATTTTGTTCTCCTCTTCAACCATGGTTGGTGTCAAAACCCTAGGGATATGATGAAATGAAATGAAAGTGTATGAAGTGAAGAGTGGTGTGAGGAAAGGGAGGAGATGGGAATATGGAAGGAAGTCTAGGAAAGAGAAACCCTAGGCTTAGGGTAAATAGGGATGAAATTTTTTAGGGAATAGGGATAGGGAAAAGAGATGTGAGGGAAAATGTGTGAAAGTTAGGGATTAGGTTTAGGGAATGAATTAGTTTTTGATAAGAACTAGGGTTTTTTACTTTTAGAAATAGGTTTTGAATTGACTATGAAGCACCACAATACATCAAGGAGATGATGGCTTGGCTAATTATTGGAAAATGAATCTTGAAGAACCCTTTTTCAAATATTGAGCATAAATTTGGTGGAATGACAGGCTAATAGAGGCTTTTGACACTTCCTGGGTGAACGCGCAGCGTCCCTCCTGAACGCACAGCGCACCTGCAACATCTTTTTATAGACCATATTTGGAGACCTTCCCAGTGTCCAAATTGGGTCTAGGATATCTCATTGGAAATATTTTCCTATCTAATTTCCAAATATACCTTTGGTTTTTAGATTGGAGTTTCTTTTCCTGGTCAAAAATTGATATTCCCAAGACTATTCAAAAAGTGTTGAATGAAGGTGCAGAAATGCAGAGTGTTGTTGCATGCAACTTTTGGAGGTCTTCCTCAACTCCAAATTGAGCTCATGATAGCTCATTGGAAATATCTCTTTATCTATTTATCATTTGAATTATCAATAAATTTATTTGGACACTCCAGCTATGATAAAAATTGATTTTCCCAAGGTCACTCCATAAGTGAAACAACTCTCCTGTGGCACATGTGTTTTTGAAATTTATCTAAAACCATGACACCTGTGTAAAATCCGAAGGAGTGTTTTATTCCTTGAACTATGATGGATGAAAACCTCTCTCACGATTGTAAAATTCATCTTTGTTTGGTCAGAAACACAGTTTGAATAAAAAACAACCCTATGAGTGGCAAATGACTTGACTCTTGGAATTACTTCTCAAAAAATGATGGATACATAATGTTTATGAGCTGAAATGACCTCAAACTTAATGATATGACCTAACTTATGCCTCCTCTACTCAAATGTCTCATTTCCATAGAAAACACTAGCTCATTGGGAGAGGAAATTAAGTTTTAGTGCTTGTGAACAATGACGACTTGGGCACCTTTGGGGAAAAAAGTGAAAATGGTTTAAAAATGAAGCGAGGTCAATGATAATGATGGAGATGAGGTGAAATTAGAGTAAAATAAGGCAGGATGGGTGGGATGTAAATACCAGTGCTTGTTGGAAAAAACACTGAGAGGGGGGTGAATTAGTATTTAGAGCTCATAACTATAAATTTAACTTTTTCTTTTGCAGAATTCCATACGCATATTTTATTAAATCAACTCTCGTATACATGCGGATATGCCAGATTTATTCATTTTATTCAGTAGACTTGCACCAGTTCTTCATCATTTCTTCAGTAGATCATACTAGAGATTCATCATCTTCATATCTAGAGATCTTGAACCATCATTATATCCATGGGTGCATCATAGATTCAGATCTATCAATTAAAAACATAATCCATGCAAATATTCCTTAGAGAATTTTCATTCATTAACAACCCTTACTCATGCACACCTTGCACTATGATATTCTTTGCCTTAAATAGATTTAGATTTTACCCATACCATGAGTCAAAACCACTCAACTGCTGATGGTAATCCTGGACGGAATCAAATAGATAATACAATGCTCAATACTGTGGGCTAATACCATGGTAAAGCCCCCTAGTATTATAAATTTGGAGCACAAATAGGCATACGCGACTTGGGACGTACTTATCCATGTGCATACGCAACGTGGCCTTTACAAACCCGCGTATACATTGTGACATAATAAAAATAATATTTCTCTGGCACATACTGGAATTCTTTTCTATATCACATATGAACTGATATGTAGATACATCATTCTTACATCTTTAACACATAGGTTTCTTATCATAGGAAACTCATCAAGTAGGTTTCCATCAAGGACAACACATTACATCATATTGCCAACAATCTCCCCCTTTGGACTTGATGGCAACCACGATGGTGTTTGATCACCACAAAAGATAGATACATTAATCATAACCATTATTCAAACACCGTGATACTCTCCCCCTTTGACATCAAGGGCAAAGGGCGGATCAAAACCAAAACAAGGTTTCCCTGTAGATCCGAAGTGCATTGAATTTACCATGCTCCCCCTGAGTTCATGCTGGATCTTTACGTAAAATTTTCAATGAAGTACATGACTCTATAACTCAACCGAGTATGACCATTCCTATAACCAAGGACTCATACACACATCAATGATCCAACCAAGTGGAATTACATATTTGACTAAACTATCCAACCAAGTGGGTTTACAAATTTTGACCAAGTCCTTACATGACTGAATATGACAATTTACATCATAGATCTCAACATGACCTTTTCATCAAATGACTTTCTATAAACAATTCCAATGAATCTCAATCATGAGATCAGACCACAGAAAACACTTAGAATGACAACAATGCATCCTTTCCCACAGGACAAGTGCTCCCCCTTAGCTTGTGCACCATGAATACTTTCAACAACAAAACATCAAGGCATTTTCATAAAAATTAGAGAATGAAATAGAAATGTGAGAACTGGAACATCACCAAAGATACCCAATAATACTGCAACTGTTCTGAAAATGCTGACCCAGAAAATTATGCCAGCAAAAAATCCCATACGTGGCTTTCTGTATATAAACTCGTGTATATACGCGACTGTCCTTTATGAAATCCACGTATCCAATTTAATCTTCTGAATTTAAGAAGATCTGATCTTCTGAGCGGCAAAGACAACTCCCAGTTTTTGTCTGAGATATTTGAAGGCTTCCCTGGGAAGAGGTTTAGTAAATATATCAGCAACTTGTTCTTTGGAGGGAACATACTCCAATTTCACCTTTTGTTCAAGCACCTATTCTCGTAAGAAGTGATACTTGATAGGAATGTGCTTGGTCTTGGAATGCACAACAGGATTTTTTGAGATACTGATGGAAATTGTATTATCACACATAATGGATATGGGAGGTGAACATGTGATTTGAATGTCTTGTAAGGTCTGCATCATCCAAAGAAGTTGTGTGCAACATGATGCGGCAGCCACATATTCTGCTTCTATTGTAGATAAGGCAATAGAGCTTTGCTTCTTGCTAAACCAAGAAACTAATCGAGGCCCTCTATAGATTGCACCACCATTAGTTCTCTTCCAATCATCAACATTTCCAACCCAATCTGCATCTGTGTAAGCATGAAGAGTGAGATCAACATTATTTGGATACCATAGTCCAAAGTCTTGAGTTCCTTGCAGATATTTGAATATTATTTTGACAGCCTAAAGGTGAGACTCTTTTGGATTAGCTTGGAATCGTCCAACAATCCCAACTGCATGCATAATGTCTAGTCTTGTCCCGGTTAGATAAAGTAGACTTCCAATCATGGATCTGTATTCTGGTTGATTCACTGCGGGAGAATAATCATGAGAACTGAGGTTACACCCAGTTATCATTGGTGTACTTACAGGTTTGTAGTATTCCATCCCATACTTCTTCAAAATTTTCTTGAGGTATTTTTCTTGAGATAAAAATATTCCATCGGTTACTTGTTGCACTTGTAAGCCAAGAAAAAATGTTAGTTCCCCAAATAAAGAAATTTCAAATTCTTGTTGCATAACAGAAGCAAATTTCTGATTCATGGACTCCTCATTGCTTCAAAAAATGATATCATCAACATATACAACCACAATCAACAGTTTATCATTTTCAATTTTTGTGTATAAGTTGTTGTCAACAGAACCCTTTGAAAATCCTTGTTGACGAAGATATTTGTCAAGACGATAATACCATGCCATTGGAGCTTGTTTGAGACCATATAAAGCCTTTTTAAGTTTACAAACAAGTTTATCATCATTTCCCAAAATTAATCCTTCTAGTTGTTCTATATAAACTTCTTCTTATAGATCACTATTGAGGAAAGAAGATTTAACATCCATTTGATAAACTTTGATTTGTTGAAAGCTTGAAAAAGCAAGAAACATTCTGATGGCTTCAAGTCTAGCTACAGGAGAAAAATTTTCTTCAAAGTCTATACCTTCTTGTTGAGCATACCCTTTACAAACAAGTCTAGCCTTGTTTCTAATAACATCTCCATTTTCATTTAACTTGTTTTTGAATATCCATTTTGTTCCAATAACATTTTTATCATGAGGTCTTGGAACTAGTTCCCAAGTATGATTATTTTCAATTTGATCAAGTTCTTCATTCATGGCTTAAATCCAACATTCATCTTTGCTAGCTTGACTGACATTTTGTGGTTCAATGGTGGATAAAAATGCTAGATAGCTATTAGACCCTACAAGAGTTCTTCTTGTTTGGACACCTGATCCCTTTTCTCCCAAAATTTGAGATTCTAGATGATTATTTTGAACATACCTGGATGGAGCCTTTTCAGATAGATCTTCTTCTACTGCTTCATTGGGTTCACCTTATATATTATTCGATGCAAGAAGATATACATCATCATCATCTTCATTTGTTGTTTGTATTTCCCCTTTTGGAGTTGAGAGAGATTCATCAATTACAACGTCAATGCATTCAACAATCTTCTGAAGTCTTTTATTGTAGCATTTATATGCTTTACTTCTAGAAGAGTAACCAAGAAATATTCCTTCATCTACCCTAGGTTCAAACTTGCCAAGTTTTTCATCATTTTTCTTGATAAAACATTTTCTTCTAAAAACTTTAAAATGATTTACAGTGGGAAGATTACCATACCAGAGCTCATATGGAGTTTTATCATTGTTTACATGAACATGTGCTTTGTTAAGAATATTTACAGCAGTATGTGTTTCTTCTCCCCAAAATGTGTCCGGTGTTCCTGAATCATCAAGCATAGCCCGAGCCATATGTTGAACTGTTCTATTCATTCTTTCCTCCTCGATATTTTTATGCCATGTTGTTCAGAGAAATCAAAGAATTAATATGATATATATTCACCTCCTTGATCTAATCTAAGACACTTTATTTTTAGATCTAATTCATTTTCAACCAGTGCTTTGAAGATCTGAAATTTTTTGAATGCTTCATCTTTGTGTTTTAGCAACCCAATCCAAGACATTCTAGAGAAATCATCAATAAACAGAATATAGTATTGTTCTCCACGGGGTGACCTTTTTCGCATAGGTCCACATATATCAGTATGAATAAGTTCAAGAGGCTTACTTGCTGATCCTTCTTTGGAATTAAGTTGCACTCTGGTTTGCTTACCGAATTGGCAAGATTTGCATATGGTACTCTCAGGCAGAGTAATATTGGGAAGATCACGAACAGCTTTGAGTCTGCTAGATTTTTTGATTTGAGAGAAGCTCAAATGCCCCAATATTTTATGCCATAACCAATTTTCTGAAGATTTACCCAAGTAATATTGTTCTTTACAGCTTTTCAATACATACAAGTTTCTTTGTGTTCTATTTCCTTTTATAATTGTTTTTCCTGTAGCAATATCACTCACCACACATTCTTTTGAGCTGAAAACAACTTCAGTTCCTTGATCACACATTTGACTTACACTTAACAGGTTATAATTTAATCCATCCACATACATAACATTGTTAGCTTTCACCTTTTCCTTTAAAAAAATAGAACCTTTTCCCTTAATAATAGCAGGAGTATCATTTCCAAAAGTCATTCTTTTCTCTTTCTAGAGCATTGTATGCAAGAAGTTTATTTCTGTCACCTGTCATGTGTTTTGAGAATCCACTATCAATGTAACATTGATTTTCTTCTCCTTCTACAAATAAAGCTATGCCACAGTTCTTAACTTGTAATTCCTTCTTTCTCCATACTTAATTTGGAAGTTGAGGGTATATGCTCTTTTGGCTGAAATTTTCTCCTGCATTCAGATTCTTCATGACCAAAGCTATTGCAATAAGCATATTCAATTTCATTTTGAAGAGGAGAAAATTTGTTATATGTATTCTTCTTTACTCCAGTATCAATTCTTTTCTTTCTTGCTTCTCTAGTCATGATGGTTTTGTATGCAACACATTGAACAACTTTATGACCAAAATTATGACATGAGAAACATTGTCCATTGAAAAAGAAATTTTTGCAATCATGGAACCTTCTATTTGTGATTACCTGTTGGTTGATATTTCTCTGAAGGGTATTCCTGATAGTGTTCTTTGTTTTGATATGATCATGCTTTACCTGTAAAGTTTCTTTGTTTCATTGTTGAGCAGCAAAATGTTGTAGGCTGGCTGTAGCTGCTTTTAGATAGTTTGGTCCTGAAGACTGAGAATATTCTCCAACATATCCAAGACCTATCTTCATAAGAGGAGAACGTTGTACCTTGATAATTTCATCTAAGGTTTCATATCCTTTAGCAAATCTAAGATTAAAAGTGTTTACTTTCTCAATTTATTTTCTTAGACTTACTACTTCACATTCTAATTTCTCATTGTGTCTCTCCTTTTCTTCAAGCTGATTTTTTAGAGTTTCTATGGATATTTTGTTCTCTTCCAAACGTATTTTGAGTTGATTGATTTCTTCAAGAAAATCATTGTCTTCTAGAGCATCCATAAAGGTATCCTTTTCTTCGCTAGACTCTTTTTCAAATGCCATGAGAAGTCTAAGATCTTGATCAGATTCTTCCTCACTATCTGATAACCCATCACTATCTTCATGAGTATAATAACTTTTTATAGTGTTAAAACGACTCTTATTTCTTCTTGCTACTTCCTTTCATTTTTCATGTGTTTCTTTATGAGGACACTTATCAGCATAATGACCAACTCTTCCACAAGCAAAACATTTGAAAGGAAGCTTACCTCTGAACCTTCTAGTGCCAAGTTGGAGCTTCTTTACAAAATTTACCTCATCTTCTTCTGAAACATACCTTGATCCTTCTGTTTCTTGTACTTATTTTCCTTTTGTAGAAGCTCTAAATATGGCTTATTTGACTTCAGATGATCCTCCTTTTCTCATATCACATGCAGTTAGAATTTCATGAAGTTGAACAATAGTAATACTTTGAAGATCCTGCTTCTCTTCAATAGAAGACACTTTTGACTCAAATTTTGAAGTTAGAGATCTTAAAACTTTTTCAACCAGAGTAGTATCAGTTATGGTTTCACCCAAATTTCTCATACAATTTACAATATCATCTAGACGTAAAAAGAAACTGGCAATGCTCTCTTCATTATGCATCCTTAGATTTTCATATTTTATTCTGAGAGTTTGGAGTTTCGCACTTTTCACCTTCGTATCACCTTAATAGCTTAGAATTATTTTGTCCCATATTTCCTTTGTTGTATTCAACTGCATGACCCTGCCAAATTCTGATTCTGTTAGAATCCCCAATAGTGCATTTATTTCCTTTGCATTTGTTTCATAGTTCTTTCTTGCCGTTGCATCTTTTGGAACTGAGGCTAGATATTGATAACCTCCTTAAACAATAGCCCATACATCTACTCCAAGAGACTGAAGATAGGATCTTGTCCGTGTTTTCCAGAAGATTAAATTGTTTCCATTGAAGAGTGGAGGCCTGATAGATGTTGTCCCATCTTGATTTCTCATCTTGGTTGATCTTCCTTCTAGTGTCTAAGCTTCTTCAGAAGAACTTGGCTCCGAAACCAATTGTTGGGAAAAATACTAAGAGGGGGGTGAATAAGTATTTAGAGCTCATAACTATAAATTTAACTTTTTCTTTTGCAGAATTCCATACGCGACTTTTATGAACTGAACTCGCGTATACAAGCGGATATGCCAGATTTATTCATTTTCTTCAGCAGACTTGCACCAGTTCTTCATCATTTCTTCAGCAGATCATACTAGAGATTCATCATCTTCAGATATAGAGATATTGAACCATCATTATATCCACAGGTGCATCATAGATTCAGATCTATCAATTAAAAACATAATCCATGCAAATATTCCTTAGAGAATTTTCATTTATTAACAACCCTTACTCATGCACACCTTACACTATGATCTTCTTTGCCTTAAATAGATTCAGCTTTTACCCATACCATGAGTCAAAACCACTCAACTGCTGATGGTAATCCTAGACGGAATCAAATAAATAATACAACGCTCAATACTGTGGGCTAATACCATGGTAAAGCCCCTTGGTATTATAAATTTGGAGCACAAATAGGCATACGTGACTTGGGACGTACTTATCCATGTGCATACGCGACTTGGCCTTTACAAACCCGCGTATACATTGTGACATATTAAAAATAACATTTCTCTGGCACATACTGGAATTCTTTTCTCTATCACATATGAACTGATCTGTAGATACATCATTCTTACATATTTAACACATAGGTTTCTTATCATAGGAAACTCATCAAGTGGGTTTCCATCAAGGACAACACATTACATCATATTGCCAACAGTGATAACACTTCATATTCATCTCAATATGCGAATAATGAAGGGGCTAATTTTCACTATGTGTTTACAATTTTTTAGGAGTTATATTTTGTAACTTTAGTTGTCACTAACTAGTTGTCTAGAGATTATTATGAAGATGATCAGATACTTGATATAGTGGCTACACTTAATATAGTGGCTACTTAGTATATGTGTTATAGAAGGAATTGGTTTTATACTTACCAAGATATGCAACTCAATCCAATTTATTTCGCAGATGAAACAACCCATGCTCCTCAAAGCAAAGGCTAAGTCAACTTTTCTCTTCCAAGAATTGGTAAAATATTGCTTTCCAATGTTTGGTATGTTCCAAATTTTCAAATGAGTATGTTGCCAAAATATTGCTTTCCAATGTTTGGTATGTTCCATATTTTCAAATGAGCATGTTGCCAAAATATTTCTTTCCAATGTTTGGTATGTTCCAAATTTTCAAATGAGTTTGTTGCCATTGGTCTTAGTTAGACGAGGTGGCCATCAAATAATCTTAGGTAGGAGCCGTCCAAGAGTAAGAAGAGTACTCTTATTTTTTCTATAATGAGTGATGGTGCAGTAACTATAACTCATAGGACCTTAGAGCCCATGCAAAAAGGTTTTGTCAAAGAACAAATTTAGAATAATAAAAAATGGATATGAAGATGGAAAACTTAAGGATACAAGGGACAATAATTCCTCAAGAGAAAAATGTGTTAGAAAAAAAAATTAAAAAAAAAAATGTATTACCTTGATACTTACAATTATGGAATTTTAAATTTGGACATTTAATCTTCTAACTTTTAAGAAAAACTTTCAAATATCTTTTTAAGAAAACAGTAATTAAGATATTGTTGAAGGGTTCCCTCTTTTCAAGGAGAAAATAATCTAAATGTGAAACATATGTCATTATTATTTTTTAATGAAACAAATAATTTTATAATTTTATATTGTAAAGTATCTATTAAATGACCACCATAACCATTTACATCCAATGTTACAAAATTTGTCTCAATAATTTCTGCAACTTCCATATTCCAATAGATGCAGAACAAGGTCTTGTTGCCTCTATAAGCCCTTTGAACTAAAATTATAGATAAGATAAGATAATATAATTATATTAATATCCAACGAATGACCACAAAAGTAGGCCAATGAGACTACAAAGTACAATGATATCGATACAATGAGGAGTACCAAAAGGTCTCCTATATAAAGAGAAAAAAATGAGAAATAAAGCAAGAAAAACATAATGTTTGAAAACTAAATGAGGAAAGTCCTGGACTCCAAGTATAGAGGGCACAAAATAATGGTCCACTAAATCTCTCTCCTAACACTCGAGGTCGAATGCAAAAAAACTCAAGATAAAGTGTTGTCCTGAGAAAAGACTCTAAATTTCTACACTGGAACCTTTAGTATATATGATAAAATTGAACCAATAACAAAAATTATTTTGAATACATAAACTAACAGAAAGTTTAAGAATGCTTAGAACTACCGATCTTATCCTTATCTTCCCATAAGACTGCTTTCCCTTTGTCGGCTCCTTCAACATCTGCGCCTTCACCAGAAGGATCTCGTGGCTCCTTCGGACCAAGAATTGATATCCCAGGAAAAATATCATGAACCTCAGCAAAAATAATGCCGTTGGCGAGCTTTGCGTTGCAAAACATCCATTCCATATCTAGCTTAAATAATTTCCTTTTCACCATTGTCTCCAAGCTTTCAAACTTAGCCTCCATTAGGGTTTCCTTCACCTCTCTTCCGCTCTCCAGCAGTTCAATCATGTGTGACAAAATATCAATTTAACCCATAAGAAAATTAAATAGGAACTCCACCACCTTCTTCCACCTTTTTGTTTAGAATTACAGATACTGGGCTCCTTCCGACACCATCGAACTACAATTTAACAACATACAAATGTGGTAATAACACCAGGGGAAATGGAGTAGGGGTGTCCAAAGGCAGAGACCCTCTTTTCGGAATCACATGATCATGCTCCTTTGCCTCCATTCAATTGGAGATTTATTCTTCTCATCAATGGAGGAAACGAAGAATCCTCTGATGTATGAGCTTTGGATAACATTCTAATCACTATCTTAGAATTCCTAAGTATTGTGAGCTTCCTTATGCCTTTATTTTTGGAAAGATCTAAACCTTTCTACAATGCTAGGAATTTGGTCTTATTATTTGTGGTTATGCCTAAATCTCATGCATATGTAATAACTTTGTGTTCTTTGGAACAATATATTGCCCTTCCTATTCTTGTTGTCTCTAAGTGTGAAGCATGTATTATTGGTGAAAAAAAGAAAGATCATTTTTTCATAAGCACATGGTGAGCAAAAATATGTTTGTAACTTATGCGTAGTGACATTTATGATTTTATGGGACCTTCCTTAGGTGGATGTAAATAATTATTTCTTTTCATTTATGATTTTACATGGATGACTTAGGAATATTTTTTGGAAAGGTGGATGCAAATATTTCATTCCTTGATTTTACATGGTTGACTTAGGTATATCTTTTGAAATATAAGTTCGATGTCTTGAAAATTTCATACATTTCTAATTCTTCATAGAATATCCCACCAAATAAGAAATTTCAATATTAAGAGAAAATAATGGAGATGCATTCATTTCAAATAAATTCAATGACTATTTCAAGGAAAATGGAATTAAATGCTAGTTGATAAAATCCTATACTCCACAACATAACCAGGTCACTAAAAGAAAGAATTTAATTTTCATGGGAATGGTGAGACCTATGTTATATTTCAAGGGGTTAAGTACAAAATCTTAGGTAGAAGTATTTTATAAAATTGTTTATCGAGGGAATCAATTGCCAACATCAATATTATATGGAATCGATGCATATGAATATTGGTATGATACTAAGCCGTTAATTAATCATATTTTAGTTTTTGGCTTCCTTTTCTATGCCTTAGTTGTAAAAGGAAAAGGATTAAGTTGGAAAATTTCAACATGAAATGCATAATCATCAAATACTCTAATGAAAAAATAGGTTATCAGTTCGTACCCAATGGAAAAAATATTACCGTTTGAGATATTGTCTTTGATGAAACTAACAAGTAAAAGTGTAGAAGAGATTGATAATATCCTTAGTCACTTAAAAAAAAAAATTCCCTAAGGATAAAACAATCCATTAAGAAAGACCAAATTGGATTGAAAAATACTTAATCCCCAACAAGAATGATCAACAATTAGTTAAATCTTTAGAAAATAGGTCTTCAAATGATGATTATTCTCCAACAAAAGTTAGATAAAATGTAGAAAACTCAACACAAGCATAGCACTATAGTGCAAAATGGGTCACACAAATTATCTAATATGTTTATCAAGATGAACAAAACAAAATAGCAACTTGAATTTCCCTCACATCTCACCACTTGACCCATTGTGTCTGTTCATCACATGGAAAGGAACATAGATATCCTTCTAAAAAAAGTATTCACGATATTGATTTTCCCATTAGATTGAGGAAAATAGTATGAGATATGATCCAATTGAGTACCCAAAAAAGAAAATAATTCGGTCCAAAATCTTCCAGTGAAAATGGATCTTTGCCACTTACAATAATCCTTAGTATTCCATGTAGCTATTGGATTGTTTTCGTGAATATTTTTTGCAACTATGCTTGCTTTAACATGATGATAAAAATATAAGAAATGGGCATACTTTTTAATTTTATCTACCACTACCATAATGATACTAATTTCTTTAGATTTGGGTAAACCTATAATAAAATTCATTGAAACTTATTTTTAGTGCTACCTTGGTGTGGCTAATAGTTGTAGGAGTCTTGGGTTCTTGATTGTATGTCACTTATTTTCTTAATACTATGGTATTTCTTTAAAAACCCTAACTTTCCTCGTACAAGACATGTGTGTAATTTCCAAAAGACCTTTGTTTGAGTTGAGAATTCTTACATAAGTATATATGATCTTGATACCACAACAATTCATTCTTCCACATACATTTTTCTATAGTATGGGGTCCTCCTACAGTTTTTGAATGATCTTGCATACATTCTTATCTTACTTCCATTATATTCTTACTTCTTCCACCCAATTATATTGTGGAATCGAAATAGCTTATAGTAAAATATCTGTCTTCCTATTTCCTTGAGAGTGTATCTACCACTATATATATATATTCCATTTTGTAGATATTTTCAAAGTCATAACCCAAAATCTTTGTAAATAATTTTTGTTACTCTTCTAAAGATAATATTTATCCCAAGAAATACTTCAAACTATCATGAAATGCTTTAACTTGGTAATGTCTTTTTATTAGGTATGGATGTCGTTTCGTAACTACATGTAGTATGACCAACATTTATTTTTCATATATATGTCTAAGAAACTTATTTCCTTTCAGTTCACTGCTTTCAAAGGCTAGGGTCCTTCCTTCTTGCATCAAAATTGTACTAATGGGATGGTCTAAGACATCACATTCCACAGTGAAGGTTTTTGTGAAATTGGGTGTTACCATGATGGGAGTTTTACACATAGCCTCTTTAATTTTTTCAAAAGATTTAGTTTCTTCCTTCGTCCAAGGAAATGTTTCTTTCTTCAATAGTTTTGTTAGAGGTGCCACTATTTGAATATAATTCTTGACAAACTTTGGGTAATATCCTATCAATTCTAATAATCCTTTAAGTTTCTTCAAGGCTTGGGGATTGGAAATTCTCTCATAGCTTTGATTTTCTTTTGATCCACTTTGACACCTTCATGGGATACAATATGACCCAAATATTTCACTTCTTGAATCCCACATGCACACTTGGAAGGATTTTCATATAGTTGTTTATTTTCCAATAATGTTAATAATTTTTCAACATGTGGTACATGCTATTCTTACAATTTCTTATGGATTAGTAGGTCATAAAAAAATCTAACACAAATTTTCTTAGGTAGGGTTTGAAAATAAAATTCATCAAGATTTGAAATGTTGAAGGTTCATTTGTAATCCAAACGACATAAGCATAAACTCATATTCACCTTCATGTGTTGTAAAGATTTTTTTGGGAATGCCTTCTTGCTCATTCTGATTTGATGATCGTGATTGTATCATTATACTATTTTTTGTCCATCTCTATGCTTTTAGAGTGGAAAATTTAGAGGAATTAGCTTGCATGGTCATTTTTATTGGTGGTCCCAATTTGGGAAATTTGGGGTGAAAAACATAAGGAGCTATTTTGATGCCTTACACGAATCTTTTGTATGGTTCCAACCTTGTTGTGGACCTAGATTCCATAATCTGCACATTAATTCCTTTCCAAATGTGTAATAACTTCCTCAATTAGAGCTCGTACGAGAAAGTTATGCCTCTTGGAAGATGAAATATTGTCATTGATCACCATAAAATGAAAGGATGCCATGTCACCCCATATTACTTGTGGAAAGAGGGACTAGCCAAATAGGGAATATGAATAATCCTCTAGAATGGTTGATTTGAAATTCACATTAAGGGTAGAATTGGTTAAATTTAACCCTTAGTTGGATATTGGGTTGTGTTATACCATACCACTAGGAGGAAAGGGGTTCTTTTCTATTCTAGTGCATCTTGTTACATGGTAGAGCAGAGTTATCGAGAGTGGATAGATAAAGCGTAGAACAAAGAGGGCTTGTTTTCTATAGCATCATATGGGACGCAAGGCTCACTCCTTCATATTTGCATCATTTCCATTCAGAGAAAGAGACAGTAGAGCAACCTCACCTTCCAGTTGGGTTTTCTCCTAAAATGGTTTCCTAGGTCATATCTTGGTGTAATTATGGTTTGTGAGTGATTGTTTAATCTATTCTCTATTTTCTCATATTTTATCTATTGCATGCATATATAAAAAAAATAACTTAATAAACCTAAAAAATATAAGGAAAATTAACCCTCATAATATATATTCATATTTTAGTATATTTTTATGAAATTTGTTGGGACGAACTATCCAGTGGAATATTTAGAGGTAGTTTACGGATAATTTGAAGATATCTAGAACATAGATCCAACTTAGTAAATAAAATTTCTCCATGAAATACATATAATAATTCATTAATGACAATAATAGGAAACTTATATTTGATTGTCATTTTGTTGAGCTATCTATAATCTAGACACATACAGCACGGACCATCCATTTTTATAACCATCACCACTGGTGAAGAGAAAGCACTCTCACTAGGTTGAATGATGCTTTCCTCTAAAATTTCTTAAACCATACACTGAGTCTCACTCTTATGTTCATATGGATAATTGTAATATCTAATTTTAGGTGGTAACTTCTAGGTTGCAAGTGAATATCATGGCCATGATCTAGAGTAGGTGGAATGCCCATAGCCATCTCTCCAAATACCTTGGAGTGATTGTTGATAACCTTTTGGAGATCCACCAGAGTAGACGATACAAATGTTTGAACATCTCTTTTTTTTGGAATTTTTTTTTCATTCTGTTAGAGCTTATCACTTTATAGGGTTTCTGTTGGATACTTCTAAGCTCAAATTCCTTTCCCTTTAAGGAAAATATTATGAAATTGTCTTGAAAATTAAGGGCCATTTTCCCCAATGATTGTAACCATTGGACCCCAAATACAACATCAACGCCAATGATTTGGATTCTAATCATGGGACTATCCAATAAATACTCCCCTATATTCATGTTATTGCTATGGCACTTCCTTAAACAATTTATGGTACCTCCATTTGCAATCATTACTTGAAATTATAGTGATGGATATATAAAGCAATTGAGAAGTTTTGCCAATTTGTAATAAATTAATTTATAGGTACTACTTTAATCAATTAACACTATGATAATTTTAATTTTGATATATCCTTTTATATTGAATGTTTGTGGAGTATTGATGTTGACCAATTTATGACAAGTTATTGTAGGAGTAGTCTCTTCTAGCAATAAATATTGTGACATTCCTACTCTAGATATTCTTCATCTTCACAATCTATATAAAATAGTTTATTTTCACCACATTTATGCCCCTTACTATAATTAATGTCATATTTGAAACATATTCCCTTTGCTCTTCTTTCATCCAATTTTTGAGGTGTCAACCTTGCCAATTTTGGAGAGGGAGCATGCTTTTATTTATAGTTATTAGTGATCAATTTCCTAGTAGCCATATTTTTTCTTTCAACTCTTCTTGCTATACTGAAAGTGTGCTCTAAAGATTTAGATTCAAATATACACACCTCATATTGGATGATTTACTTTAAAGTTCCCATAAATAGGTATAATAAATTATCTCTAAAACATTCTTTACCCTAAGACTCAACTTTTGGAATTGTTGGTTCTGCTCTATAGCTAGACCTTTTTTCAAATATTTAGAAATTGACTAAAGAACGTATTGCCCTTAATATCCATGTAATGTGCTATAAATTACTATGTAAAAAATGGCGAAGATACAATAAAATTATTTTTCCTCTTGCAAAGCCATTGGTACCATACATGTTGATCTCATTCTAAAAACATGGATGCAATATTTACCTTTTGTAAGGTTGCCACTTGGGGTAGATAAAAGTATTTCTCCATTTCGAATATCCATGTTATAATATTATTACCATCAAACTTCCTTATATATATCTTTGAAATGTAGTAGTTCCTTGGTGTTGACTTGAAGCCTTGATGATGTGGATCTTGGATTACAAATTCATGTTTATGGTTATGTGATTCAATATTTGAGTTCTCCAATTGTGATAAAATACTCCCCATATATGATTGATCCTCAATACACTGCTTCTCCTTATGTTCATGATTTCCTTGGATATCCATATTCCTCTTAAATATATTCTATAATAACATGGTTTGTATTTTTTGTAATTTCTGCCTTGTGTTCATTCATTTCTTTTTCATTTCCTCTATCATTTCTCTTTTAAAGTTTTCTTGAGGACTTGATAAATCAACATTTTCCAACATACTACCATCCATTTCATTAACTTTCGTCTCTGACTGGGAGAACCTAAATTCTAAGTCTTCACTTTATTCTTGAGTTTTGGATGAAACTTTAGGAGTTTTAATTGGTGTAGAAAATTTCTTTAGAGGCATAGTAATAATACTCCTATTTATCACAATTTTCAATCATAAAAAAATAGAAACTTCTAATCAGAAGTTACAACCTTGTAAGTTACGTACCTTTAAAATGTGAATTTCGAGAATATCTGAATAACTGACCATTTTATTGATATATATCTAAGATTTGAGCCCGTATATATTTTAAAATTTGGCTTGTAATACTCTGATATATATTCTATGCAATTATAGAGGTTTGAGTAGAATTTTTATGTGCTAAGTGAAATTTATGGTAACTTTCCCAAAACTTGTTGATTTTGGGTCTCATCCCAAGATAAAACTTGTATTATGTGCCACTTATACAATTATTTAAATTTGATTCTACAATTTTTACTTGAGGTACCTCATTATGTCTCCTTAGATCACTGGAAATTTCATAGTTTGAAGTGTCCTAGGAAAAAATTATAGTGAAAATTACATGACCCTTCAATTGAAACAAATTCTAGGACCCCTCAATTGAAACAGATTCTAGGACCATTCAAAAATCCCAAATTCCATAGAATATGTCATAGTAATTATTTTTGTAAATATTGAAAGGGGGGTGAATCAATATTTCACGTACAATTAGTTAATTTTTCTTTATTATAGCATTAATAAGATTAAAACTATAAATCAATAGTGCACAAAATCAAGGATAAAATACCATAGTTTTAAAAAATAGCTGGCATGGACTAGAAACTGGTCAACCGATCGGCTCATTGGGAAACTGGGTCGAACTAGACAAAAAACCCATTTTAAAGGCCGATTTCTCCTAAAACCCACAAAAACTGGACTAAAGCAACTGGTTTAGGACGGGACAGATCAGTTTATGGTCAAATCGGTCGATTTTGTCCTAAATTGGTCATTTTTTGTACAAACAATCCCTTCTGCGGACATAAGCGATCTCTGTAGTCCTAAAGGAAGGATCTAGAAACAAACGACAAAAATACATGTAAAATTTCCTAGCTTATATAAGAAAGTACAAAGTAAGATAGATGGCCTACCTCACTCTGATGCTAACTCCCGTTGTCGTCATTACCTGATCTTCTCGCTTCCAAGTCCAATCCTCTTTACGTCGTTGTGGATGGATACCTGTAAGGAAGACAAAATAGAGATGACAAAATCATACATAGCATAATTCATTCTAACATAAACTATATGATATATTAGAGAGTATCAAACGAAATGAGTAAAGATTTACACATTTATGGGAAGAAAACACATATTGTATTATTAGTAGAAAGTAAGGGAAGCATACAATCACTTAAGCTCTAATGTTGGAAGCCTCCTTTAGATGAGTTTCCAAGTCCTAGCCAAGACCTTAAACCACTTCTTTCTACTTCACAAAATGGCACCATTTAGGCACAAATGAGCACAAGGATGGCAACCAACATTGATTAACCAAAAAAGATCAAACTTGTGAGGAAAGTAGAGAATTCATTTATAGGGAAGGAGAGGGAGTTAGGGATCCACAAAAGGGGGAAGAAGGTTCACATATTAAGGGGAATATCCCTAATAGTAGGATCAAATGCTTGAAATGGGAGATCTCAACCCAATCCATATTCACATGTAACCAACTCTATGTTCTCAAGTCTTCTAGTAAGAAAAGCTTCTCCTCCATTTTTGGAGAAACTTCTTGAAGAGGAGCAACGTGTTTTTTCATTTAAATCATCACGCTAGAAATGCTAGACACGTATAGTGGTGAAGGTGACAAGAACAAGGCATAAATCATGAGGACCACATTGGGATTGAAAATAGGGTTTTTGTCAAGCCTTTCCAGAATCGTTTCAAGGAATTTCTTCTTTTATTCTTCAGGGATACTCTGATCATGTTTTCATGGTGAACGCATTAACAAATTTTATCACTTTGCGACATTTGGGGAAAATTTCAACAACTCAGGGCATGAGACAAGGAGTGCAACAAAATATTGTATGATATATGCCCCCTAAATCATGAAAGCACAACGAGAAGTGATGGCTGAAATTCTTTACAAGTCAATGCAAGGACTTAGGAAACCACCGTCAGGAGACGTGCAAATCAAACATAGTACAATACATATGACATATTTGATGTAATTATTCCCAATAATAAATCTTTGAATAGGCACCTAAGAATACATGAACCCACAGAATGGACACAACCATCTGACTAGAAAGGATCATGTGTATGGATCCACGACATGGACGCAACCATCCATATAGAAGGGATTATGTGTATAATCATGAATACTAAATAAATCCATGTGACCTAGATTTATTACATGAAAACCATGGTCTTCATCTCTATCCCGGCCCATCCAAAGTAAAAATATAACCATGTAAATAAATGTATCGAATTCGAACATGGTAGAAACCACCTGATTACTAGTCAATGATGTAAACCGTTAACAGGCATGAGAGAAACCACTAATGATGACGATGGCTCTCAAGGTATGACAACACAATCTATGAGTGTGAACAATAGCGATGAAGTCGAACAACTATAAGGAAAAGACCATATAGCAGAGGTTATAAAGGAGGTTTTTAGTGTTATAAAATTGGCCAAAATTGTTAAAAAAACATTTGCTACAACATCTGTTTTTGGTAACAGAGGTTTTGGTGGAGCTTTTAATAGGATTTCAACACAACTAAGAAAACCTGGGCGACCGGAGGTTATTACGGATGTTTTTTTTATCGGTGCGTTACTAAGGTTTCAACTCATCAGTGTGTGTCATATAGATGGTCGCCCAGGGGCGGTCGAAGGTGCATGCACCGAGCAGTAAAGGTATACAACTGCATCGGGTGCACTGTAGGTGATACAACGCACGGGGCCATTCTAATTGGTATTGGGATTTATGCAATGCCCATATGCCATATCAACGCACCGGTACGTATTCTTATTGAAGCGCACCGGTGTGCAATATCAAACAAGCACATGATTGTTCTAATTCGTATTGGTATTTATGTGGTGCCCATAGGTCGTTGAAACGCACTGGTGCACAGTCTCACATAAAAGCATCGGTGCACAGTATCATACAAACACGTCGAGATTTACAATTGGTATTTTTATTTGTGCGGTGCCCATAGGTCGTACAAACGCATCGGTGTACAGTAACTGACACGCACCGGTGTTCATTTTGTATTTTTTAGAAACATAAATCTATGACAGTGCAATTATCGTGATTTTTTAAAATTCTTTATTCATAAAAAATTGACACATCTTATAACAATATTCATATTAATTAAATTTTTATCAAGGAATTAAAATGTGATGTTTGGATTAATTTGTTATATCATATCATAATTGTTGTGATTTTTTTAAATTCATTATTCTTCAAAAGTCGACACATATATTATAACAGTATTCATATTAATTAAATTTTATTAGTGCATTTGAATGTGAGGTTTGGATTAATTTGTTATATCATACCATCATATTTCACATCTCATCATTATAATATTTAATCATCCATAAATTTAATCAGTGGTGTTACATTTCACAGCGACAATGGAGAATGCAATAGCTTTGGCTTCCACCCACTTAGTGACGTAATCAGTACAGACCAAGATGTTTTCTTTCTGTTGGGAGGGTGGGTTAAAGGATCCAATGAAGTCAATAGCACATTTCTTGAAAGGCTCGAGAACTAGCTGTGCCTGCAAAGGCATTTCATCCACTCTACCAGGCTGCCCCATACATTGGCAACTATCACACCTCTTGACATAATTCTGAGCATGAAGAAAAATGGAAGGCCAGTAATATCCCATTTGTAGCACCTTATGGCCTATTCTTTTTTCTACAAAATTCCCTCCACAAGGGCCATCATGGGAAGCTTTCAATATTTCATAGATATCATCTTCAGGCACACAGGGCCGGATCTGCTTATCTGCTCCTGTATGAGAAAGGTACCCTGCCATCCAAGAATATCGAGCACTATGATGAATAATATTTTGTTGTTCCCTATATGAAAAATGAGGAGGCACTTTCCTTGTATCAAGATAGTTAGCAATATCTGCATACCACGGAGGTTTAGTAGAGACTGCAAAAAGATGTTCATCGGGGAAAATGTCTTCTATTGGTGTGCATTCATCATTGTTATCCATTCTAGATAGGAAATCATGTACAAAATTATATTTTCCTGGCTCATCTACTATTGTAATATCAAATTATTGAAGCAATAGTAACCATCTCGTAATACGGCCAGGAGTAATGGGTTTATTCATCAAATACCTGATTGCTGCGTGATCAGTATGGAAAATAGTAGAGTACCCGGTGATGTAGTGCTGAAACTTATTAATAGAATAAATGACAGCTAAGAATTTTTTTTCTATCTCCATATAGTTTAGTTCAGCAGGAATTAGATTCTTGCTGACGTAATAAATTGCATAAAGTGTTTTATCTACCTGTTGTCCTAAAACAACCCCTACCGCTATCTAAGAAGCATCAGTATGTATGTGAATGGTAATGCCCAATCAGGTCCTCGAAGGATTGGGGCTGTGCACACCAGCCCTTTAATTTTCGTGAAGGTTGTCTTGCAATCTTCGGTCCACAAAAATTCTGCATCTTTTGTTAGAAACTGAAATAGTGGATGTGCTATTTTAGAAAAAATTTCTATAAAGCGCTTATAATAACCAACACAACCAATAAAGCTACATACCTGTGTGGGTGTTTTGGGTACCGGAAAGTGTAATATTACCTCTACTTTAGTCGGATCAACTTTAATTCCAGTGGCTGAGAGGAAATTTCCCAATACATGGGTATGTTTACATCTTTTGAGTACCTTCTCCAAATTTTCCAATCCCTCCTTAAATGAATTCCCATGTGGAGTAAAATCGTCCATATAGATTTCGACACTATCATCGACCAAATGAGAAAAAATTCCCAAGATTGCCCTCTGGAAGGTAGCAGGAGCATTACACAGGCCAAATGGAAGGACCCTATATGCAAAGGTTCCCCATGGGCATGTGAAAGTTGTCTTATCCTGGTCTTCCGGGGCTATCTAGATCTGGTTATATCCGCTGAATCTGTCTAGGAAGGAAAAGAACTTCTTTCCATCCAAGGTGTCCAGGACTTGGTCAATGAATGGCAAAGGAAAATGGTCTTTTTGTGTTGCCTTATTTAATTCCTTTTAATCTACACAAATCCGCCATTTACCATTCTTTTTGGGAACACTAACTAGCAGGGATACCCATTATTTATTTGAAATGGGATAAATGAATCCTACATCCAACAATTTTTGTAATTATTATTTAACAAAAAATTTTAGGGCAGGATTCATCCTTCGTTGAGGCTGTCTTACCGGGTGGAAATCTTCCTTAATGTAAATATGATGAGTGCATAGGCTAAGAGGGATGCCCTTCATATTGGTATAATCCCAGGAAAAAACTTCCTGATGTTCTTGAAG
The DNA here is from genome assembly GCA_034641835.2 of Pinus albicaulis. Taxonomy (NCBI): domain Eukaryota; kingdom Viridiplantae; phylum Streptophyta; class Pinopsida; order Pinales; family Pinaceae; genus Pinus; species Pinus albicaulis. The sequence goes on along the minus strand of CM076578.1, from coordinate 795,861,552 downwards.
GATTTTCAAAAGTTGTTTGGCCTGGGATTCAGACAGGTTCGGGTTGATATTAAGTGTTTTCCCTGGTTCAATCTCGATTGGAGTACTATCATGGAATGGGGTTACAGGAATGTCTTCTATGTCATATTTTGGTTCAATGTTTTCCTGTGTCTCACAACTCATAGCAGATTATAGAATATATTGAGTTTGATCAGGAAAAAAACTTGAATCACTAATGAAGGCATTAATTGCATGATCTTCAGTCTCTGTTTTAAATCGAAGGGCCTAGCCAATAGTGAGAAATGGTCTAAAATCTTCATTTTCAGGTTCAGGTTCTTCTGTAGGTAGAGGTTTCTGACTGGTTGATGATTTTTCAGATGGGATTGGTTTCGCAGGAGAATAAAGCTTGAGGCCCTTCGTAACTATCCGATTTGATATGATCATATGTCCAAACCAGCATCCTATGTAGGCATCTGCAGTTGCCAACTAGGGTCTTCCTAGGATCAATGGGTGACCACCTACTGAAGATCGAGTCTGCAATATAAGGAGGTCCACAGGGTAATTCCATGAGTCTACTAAAATGATCACATCCTCTAATTTCCCTACTAGTTTAATTGTGGATCTATCTGCAAGTTCGAGGATAGTAGGGGTTGGTTTAATGTTTCCAAGTCCTAATGTGTTCATAGTTTTAGCAGTGATAATGTTAATGGCTGCTCCCAAATCCACCAGTACATTTGGGATTTCAATCCCATTAATTTTTACTGTTAGAATCAGGTTCCAAAGATCTTTGTATTTTACAGGCATGATCTTTCCTAACATGATATCAGATAGTCTTCCCATTACATGCACAGTTAATGGATCCTTAGGTTTTCTACCCGGTTTCTTTGAGAAATATTCTTTCAGATTTTTTTCATAAATAGGTACATACCTCATAGCTTTTAAAAGGGGTATTTTAACAAAAATATTCTGTAGTTCCCCTAGAAAATCAAATTCTGCTGGAGGGTTTGGTTTGCTCAAGGTCAATCTTTCAGGATATGGGGGAAATGTTAAATGACCTTGATTAGGAACAACTTGGGGAGGTGGTTGGTTTATTACGTTTTTATCTGCATTCTCCCTCACTATTATTTGTTCTGGTTCTGTATCTTCACCGTCAATTTTTTCTGTAATAATGGGTGAAGTAGGTGCATTTAATACCCGCCCAGACCGTAGATTTATCTCATTGAGCCCTGCGGCAGAAATGTAGGATGGAAGATTTAGAGTATCTATTTGTTGAACCCCTTTATTATTCGGATTTGGGTTGGGCTGGAGAGGAAGCTGAGGTCTAATGGTTGGGTTTCCTGGGGGCACATTCGAAGGCAACTAAAGTTGTTGCTGAGGCATAGGCTGAGGAAACTGTCCAGTGGGAGGGGATCAATGCCAAGTCTGATTCCATGAAGGATTCAGACTGGCTTGAGGAACCCATTGTTGCCAAGGGGTATACTAGTATTAAGGCCACATGGCTGAAAATGGTGCATATTAGGGACCCATACTAGAATTATGAAAATACTTGGATGGGTCCTGAAACATACTTGGATTCACCGCTGGCGGTCGAGGTTGCCATGGCTTCTTCTGCCCCATGAAATATAGCTGGTCCACTGTTATTTCCTCGCTTTCTCCTTGGAAAAATGCTTTTAGCCCGGGTAAGGAAGAACATACACTGGTCACGTGAGTCTGTTCTCAGATTGCGCAGGCTTCCACCGTGTTCAATAGGCATTCCTTCAAAGGGTGTTTCTTCCTGCACTGAGGGCAGAATATGGCCATGGTTTTTTCCAGCTCCATCTGCTTCTGTTTTTCCTATAGAGTGTCCATTTGGGCTAATAAAGTACTCAGGATATCGGTCCTCAGATTATCTAATAGATTCCCAATCTCCGCTTTTGTGACCCCTCCACCGGAGGTATTTAATGATTGAATACCCTGTCCACTTCTCGCAACCTCCCTTGAACATTTGATACAGTAATCATAGATAGTTTCGTAGTTTTATTTTGAAATATCTCATTTACCCACTATATTCAAGAGTTTCAGAGATTATTCCCTGAGTTCTTTGATAAGAATGATATTTATAATGTCCTTATCCAAGTCACTATGTCCAGATCTCTGCAGTATTTATTTAAATCATTCTACACATTCCTCCATATTTTCATCTTCCTTCTGTGAAAATTTAAAAATTTCCTCCTTGATGTCAGGAGACTTACAATAATCTTGGTATTTTTCCAAGAAGGCTTTCTTAATTTCTTCCCATGAAGTAATCGTGCTTCCCCCTAAACCCATAAACCATCTCAGGGCTGTCCCTTTTAGGGTAGCAGGGAATATTTTCAATTTCTGAGCACCAGTCATATAGTCGTATCCTCGACAAACAATATCAAATTCAAAGAGGAACGTTTCAGGGTCTTCTGAAGAGATCCCATGAAAAATAGGAAAGGTTGTCAAAGGTATGGGTCTCATTGGTGCATCACCTGTAACATTTCCTATAGGAAAATCAATGGAGGAACTTACAGGTGCCATAAATATTTTCCAATACTCACTTGGAATTTTGATCGGTTTCGCAGTTAGTATCTGGAGTGATTCAACCGAAGGTGGTCGCACCACACTCCCCTGGTCGCTTGGTGACTCAAAGTCCTTCAAAAATTCCTTTACCAGATCAGAGTCTCTTAACTCAACAACAGGAACTTTCATAGCACTGCCTTGGTCTCTTGGGTATGAAAACCCTTTTTGAGGTTCTTCTTCCCAGTTAGAATTGCTAAATTCTTCTGATCCCTTACTTGCCATTTCTTCCCCTTCTACTGTTGATAAGGATTTCTCTTCCAATGGTACCCTATTTATTAAATATTCTATTGTATAAAGAACATCTTTTGGTACCATGGATGGCACTGGTTGTTCCACAGACTGCCCTTCGGACTTCGTCTGAACCCTAACCCTAGCAGCAGCACGAGATGATTCCTCAGATCTAGTTTTTTCAATAATTTCCTGAATATACATCTTCCTTCCCAAATCCTTCCCTTTCTTTCGGGGTCTTCCTCTACCCCTCTTGTTCGAATCTTTGTTCATACAAATTGTGGAGAGGGTTCATTAAAGAAAATAAATCAATAGCTTAGGACTCGAAGTAGGACAGATAACTTCCTCCCCAGGACGAGAGAAGAGATTCACAGAAGAAAAAATAAATAAATAAATAAATAAATCCGATTTCAGGACCTGGAGTAGAGTAATAACATACCCTCCCCAGGACGAGAAATTTTCCCCTAGAAAGAAAAATAGAAAATAAAAAAAATAGGAAAGAAAAGCTGGACTACGCCCAGGACTTAGGGAAAGTTTTTACAAAAAACCTTCCCCAAGACGAGGGTTTAATTTTTATAGAAAAAAATGACACAAGAAATAGGAAATAAAGAAAGAAAAAAAAAATACAAGACACTTATGCTCAGGACTTGAAGTTGGCAATAAATTCCCACCTCAAGACGAGAGATTTACTCTGAGATCTGCTATAGATCCTATTCTTGCACCTCTTAGCCTTCCCTGGAAATGGTGCCAAAATTTTGGTGTCCGGATATGAACAAGATTCAATCCTTTTTCCACATAAATTATCAACCCAAGGGCATTAGTTATTTCAAGACTAGCGGCAAAGTATATGCAGATACAAGCACTTGGTCCGCTGTAAATCACATGTTTAATCTATAACACAAATACCATTGTAACAGCAATAAATGAACTGCAAAAATAAAAAGCATCCACAGAAATTAACGCGACTATAATAGCAACTAAAGAATCACACAAAATACAGTACTACAAGAAAAGAAAAAAGAACGCAGCACCTAATCACAAGAGTGGGCCCAACTCTTGGATCAGGGTTGCGTAAACTCAAATATTACATCCTAAAAAGTTACAAAACCGGCCCATTTTGCATATTTTTTATTATATTTAGTCTAGCACAGGGGTTTTGGGGTGGGTCAAAGCCCCGAACGCATTGAAATGGGTCAAAAGGGTAAACTAGGGGTCTGAAAACCATGGGTTGCAGACCATAGGAAAGTCGAGGCTAGATTGTTAAATATAGAGATGAATTTTGTATTGCAAAGGATAAGAAATGATGAGCTATTGATTCGACATGTTGTTCAAGCTATATGTTTGGGTTTCGAGGAAAGGACTCCTGCTGGCTGTGTGCGTGGAGATCCAAGTCCAGCTGTGTGCGGACCTTGCTGATGTGTGCGCAGGTTGGGAAGGGAATTGTAAGGAAGAATTGATGAATGAACGAATGTGAAAGATTGTCAGAGAATTGAATCTGTGAGTACTATTGTGTAACTTATTAATAATTGTTGTATTGTACGTTTCTGTCCTTAAGCTGTGAAAGATCTGTGTATTGCATTCTTTGATCTAGATCTGTTATGTTATGCTTATGTAATGTTGTGTTAATGTTATAAAAATCATATAACTATAGATATAGTGCACGTGGATGCGAATAGAGACTTAATTAACTTTTCACAGAACAATATAACCTGCAAATCTCAGGACCTAGCACAACTCTTCTTGCCTTACCCATCCTTTCTTAGGGTGCGGAAACCTAGTTCTAGCCCCCACCCATACTACTTCAAGTGAGACTTTGACCTGCACAAGTAGGTCACTGTCGAAAGGGCCAGTAGTATAGGGGTTTGTTGGCAAACATTTCACACCGAACCCGGGTCAGGACCCCTCAAGCCAAAAAATGGTTCCGTTGTCGGGACCGGAAGGAGTTTGAGAAAGGGATCGGATACTGACAAGCGAATATTGAATAAGGGCACCTAGGGAACCATGACGGTATGCTTAAAGTTACCTACCTTCAAGGGCGCGACCGATGAATACATGGAGTGGTTTTGGTTTGTGGCAGAGTCAGTATGGGTTGCACAGGGCATGGTGGGTGACACTATGAGAAAAGCGCAGCTATCCTTAGCCCTTGAGGGAAGACCTTTGGATTGGTATATGGGGTACGTATCACAAAATAAGGATGCAACTATCCAGAATGTCAAGGACGCCCTGAGACAGCAGTTCCGAAACCCTAAGTCCTACTCTCAAGTCGTAGCAGAACTAAAATATTTCAAGCAAGGGGCAACTGAGTCTGTATGGGAAGCAGATCAACGCCTAAAAAATATCTATCAGAGAAGGAGGATTTCGGTATGATGATAGACAGCTTATGGAATGGTTTATCGCCATGCTACTCCCTCACCTACGCGTACCTATGGGTCGCCACACTTTTGACTCGCAAGACAAAGCCTTGGAAGCTACAATGAAACTAGAAGCCATGCCTATCAAGGATGTTGCGGTAGAAGTACAACAGATCCAGGTGTAGCTTAAAGCTATGCACCAAGAAATTCAGAATCTACAGCAGGAGAAAGGAAGAGGGGCTGGCACCGAACTAGGTCACACAATAGGCCACCTGGGACCAGGAGCACGTATTCCAGGACAACAGGGCTAAAGGGGAACTACGCTCTCGCATGGAGAAAGCTGCACAGCGGGGTTGCGTAATATCAACCGATAGACCTGTAAAGGCACCCCTATTTCCGAACCAAAGTGACGCTAGTGCTGGTTTTTCCAGTCGATTGGCCATGAGGAGTAGGACTGTCGAAGCCCTAATGAAGTAATAAATAGGGGAAAATACCCTACCTGACCAAGAACCCCCTCAGGTAGGGATGACTCCCCTCCTGGAGGAAGGGACGGGAGCCAAAGCAGAAGCACAGGTCGGGGTCGAGGCCAGTCACTCTGCTATAACTGTGGGGGCATGGGGCATGTGGCAAAGGATTGCCTGAACCCTTTGCGATAGTCCTGTAGGTATTGTAGGCAATGGGGCCATACGCTGGAAGAGTGCCTAGCCTTAAAATCAAAGATACAGGAAAATCAGCTTCCATCTGTGCAGAAGGTGCGAAGAGTCCAGACCGAGCTAAGGAGAAAGGATACCAAGGTAAACGTGGTAACATGTAGTGGATTAGCGACTGGTGGGGTTAAGGAGAAAGATGAAAGTGACACACTGATCTATAGGGCAGTTAGCAACCAAGAAGCACTCGACCTGGGAAAAGCAAGGGAAACGTTTATGGAGGCTCGAAAGGACTTCCTTGAGACCAAAATTCTTTCATCTACACACCTAGGAGCTGTGGAAGTAACTGAGGAAGTTAAACCTTTCTTACAATCATGCATGAGGCTACTGTGCAACCCCCAGGAAATATGAAATCTACAGGCTTTACTAGAAAGATGTGCAACACAGGCTGCCAGGTCACTCGACATCAAGGATGTGCATAAATTATACAAATATCAAAGATGCACTGGCAGGGAAATGCGGCTGACAGTCCAGATCGAAGACTATGAGATGGATCGGCTTATATTAGACCTTGGATCGGATGCCAATATACTACCTAAGCACACTTGGAAACACATGGGGGAACTCAATCTAGAGCAACCCACCATCCAAATTCGAATGGAAAATCAATAAAAGATCATTCCTCTAGGTAGACTCCCCAGCGTCATGGTTGATATGATAGGGATAAGGATCCTATCTGACTTTGAAGTGATAGAAATTGTGGAAGATGTGGATCCCTACCCTACGCTCCTCGGGCTAGACTGGGCTATAGACATGGGGGGCATCATCAATCTCAAAAATCGCAGCATGATATTTGAAACAAGGGCACACGGGTCGTTGTACCTCTAGACTCAGCAGAAGGCAAATGTTATGCAGAACCTATACCTAATGAGGGGGATGGGGATTATATCTATAAATTGATAGCACGCGATAGGGACAACCTAACCCAGGACACTGTACCAGGCTACAAGGAGGATACTGAGGATCCTAGTAGGATCTAGAAGCTTGGTAGACCCAGCTAGGAGAAGCCTCTACATTGTGTTATCTTCGTATCACAAAATACTCCCTCTGTATGGTCCCAAAAGAAAGGATTGGAGTAGGGCTAGGCCTGAGCAACTGCGGAAAACCCACCCCGGGAGAAGGACAGGTCAACCCACGAATGAGCAACAGGTTCCCTATGACACCTATAGGTCCCACAGGTAGCAGTCCCATGCATCCAGCCACCCCTACGATGGTGACACAGCCAAGGGCCAAGCAGTTGGTTTGGACGTTAGCCCCCATTAAAGCCTTAGTAGAACAAATGATAAAAATCTCTTGGTCTTGGGCCAAGATCTACTTAGGAAGCAAGCCTGTGTTGGGGGAAGACAAGACGCTGTCACAAATCGTTCACCTTAGTGTGATGAGTATGCCTAAATCACTGAGGACATGAAAACTAGTCATTGGGACTGTACCCTCTGGTCAAAAGCAGAAGTTACCATTGAGAGAAGTGGCTCCTGAGCCGTTGGTAAGTCAAGTTACGGGAGGTTTTTACCATTCCTTGGGAAACCTGCCCCACGTAAAATATCTCTCTCTATCATCCGATGGACAATGCTTAAAAGGGGGCAGGATAGTGTGGCTAGCAATATTGTCTCATGTAAACAAGCAGCCTACTTTAAGTGTCTCCCGGAAGCAATCAAGGAACAAACTTGGTTACAATAGCAGCATCCCTCTCATGATTGGTAGTAGTCTCCCAGAGCCAGGATTCATTTTCCGTGCAAGGATGCTGACTACTACCCCTGCCGAAACCTCTGCCCCAACTAAACCCGAGGTTGAAGAAATTTTGGAAGATGAGCCTGAGTTAGAAGAAGTCCCCCCTCCACGGACCACAAGGAAAGGAAAGAGGAAAGCTCAAAGTTCACGGACTACCCCACAGGCCGCAAAGAGGCCCCGAAGTTCCCCAAGATGTGCCAGGCCTCCCCCCTCAGAACAAGATGACCAGGAGGGGGCTCTGTCAACTAACCCGATCAACTAGTTACCTCCCTTCGTTCGACCACGAAGATCGTCTACGCAAATACCAAAAAACATGGATGGATTGATCATGTACCTGTAGACTCCGCTGACCCCTGGAGAGTTCCCCATCCTCGGTGATCCCTACGGATACCTCTATGAGGTCAAGTTCGATGACCATGATCTAGCAGAACATGACGCTTTCCCAGAATTGGCCTCTGCATTATACTTTGATACAATCCATGAGGATGATGGAATCATAGTAGTACCTCAATGCTGGGTATGTGGCTTGGCAGGATCCAGACTCCTGAATCTGCTCCGTATGCCCCACTTTGGCCGTTACAACATCACAGATCGGTTGGCACGCCAGTTACTCGCCCTCATTCACAATGGATGCTTATGGATTTGCGACAGGGTCCCTATCGATGTTGAGTTGATCCACAAGATTACAGGCCTCCCGATGCAGGGGCCGCACCTGCTCGCGAAAGTCGGAAAGAAGTACGAAGCTGCTACCGCTGTGTTTGTCCAGAAGACCTATGCAGTACAACAAAATTAGCAAGGGTTTTTGATCCAAACCATCAATGACCCTTCTACGCATATGGGCACTCGACTGTTAGCCTACAAACTAATGCGGAGGTGCCAGGTTATGACTGTCCCCGCCTATGTAATCTAGCTGGCTGGCCAGTGCACGAAGGGTGTGTTTTTTAATTGGGCTCAATACTTGTGCGATGAATTTCTCGCTAATGTCCGCGAGTCTCAGGAGCATGGGACATATTTCTTCTATTCGTGTTTGTTATTCCTCATAGCACTAGTCGCCTGGGACAAACCAGAGGAGTTAGTCGTGCCAGAGCTCCCTGTAGGGATGTGTGAAGGCACTCGGTATGCTCACTTATGGGACTCTAAGGATAAGCAACGCATCAAGGATAACAAGGTATTTTGGATCCTCTTCCAGAGCAGTGTCACCACTGCCATCGACTCCCGACCCCGATTATCCCCCACCATATATGACAAATACAAGCATATTGCTGCATTTCAAATCACCATGCACCAAGTCCGGACTCATAGCCTTGCCAGTCCGACATGGACAAAATTCCCTTATATGGTACCTGATGAAGAAATTGATCTACTGATCTCACTGTGGCCCCCCGCCTAGAAAAAAGGTCTCCCCGACACTCCAACATCAATTACAGCCAAGCCTAGAGGTAACCCGCCGCAGTAGACCGATACAGCTCCGACCCAGGTAGATGCCGTCACCACCCCTCCTCCCGGAACTAAGAGGATGGGGCCATCAGCATCAGGACCAAGGAAGAAACAACATGCCCGTCGTGAGCACTACGATGCGACAGTCACATTAACGAGCAGAGACCTGGAGTAGATCGCGGACATGGTCACCATGGCTACGGAGGATAAATGGGCACTTATCACGGCCTAGTGGAAGGCAGGGGTCAACTCTCTTCAGGAAAACCTCTGCGCTCTCCAGATCAAAATGGATCACCCCCCACCCAGTGAAGGCCAGGCACCACCCCTATCCGTCGACAGCAGCTCGGCACAAATCAAGGATGCTAGTCGACTCTGGAGTATCCCTAACGGTGCCTTAGTCGGAACGCTGCCCTCGGAAGTCACAGGAATTCAACTGGACTTCGCTCAGCCGCCCCACGCATCCTTATAAAGTCTCCTGCACACTGTCTCTTGGGAGATTAGTGACCACACTCAATCCACAACCCGACAGCTTCCGGCAGCCCAGAACATCATTACAAAGAAGACTGATGAAGTAATCCAAGCTGTGTCACAACAGGCAGAGCTTGAGACTGTAATTCACAAGCTCTACATGGAATTCATAGAGGAAATCAAGGTTGAGGATACATCTCGGAATAAGGTGGAAAAATTGGTTGCTACCCTCAAAGCCTCTCGACTGGAAATGCACACTCTCAGGACTCAGCTGGAACAACAGATTTTGGACTTACAGGCCAGACTACAGCTCGACACTCCCACAGAAGTCCGTGCCCAGCGTGCCGCTCTAATCACAGATGCAACAACGACAATCACTGGGAAAATCACTCAAGTTGCCATGCTGCTAGAGTCAGCCATAAAGCTCTGGACTCAGGTCTAGTGCGATCCAATCCTCCAACAAATAAATCAAGACTTACGACAGAAAGAATAATTCGTTGAAAAGATCAACGTTACCGCTGCCTACCTTGGTGCCTGCCCAGCGCTTGGCATGATTGAAAACCAGCAACGACCTCCAGGACGAGATTGAGAAAATCCAGCATAAACAACACATCATGGCCGAACGTCTAAAGCTCTGGACTACCTCAGCCCTCCAGTTAACACAAGACATCGATGGCATAACCAAGCGTCTTAATCAAATTCTTGCAAACGTTACCACGGTCCCTGAAGATCCACCCTCCCAGAAGCTAGTCGCTCTTGCACAGAATGTTGCTGCCCAAAGTTAGTTTTTACTCCCTCAGCTCAGACGATCTCTCGATACCTTTCAAGTGCAGATAGAAGCTGCACCACCGCAGTGACTCGGGACGAGTCACAAGATTGTGTTGGGGATTATTGGAATGGGGTATCCTAACAAGCTGTGAAACCAGCCCATTTTGCATATTTTTTATTATATTTAGTCTAGCGCAGGGGTTTTGGGGTGGGTCAAAGCCCCAAACGCATTGTAATGGGTCAAAAGGGTAAACTAGGGGTCCGAAGACCATGGGTTGTGAACCATAGGAAATTCGAGGCTAAATTGTTATAAATAGAGATGCATTTTTTATTGTAAAGGATAAGAAACGATGAGCTATTGATGTGACTTGTTCTTTAAGCTATCTTTTTGGGTTTCGGGGAAAGGACTCCTGCTGGCTGTGTGCGCAGAGATCCAAGTCTAGCTGTGTGCAGACCCTGCTGCTGTGTGCACAGGTTGGGAAGGGAATTGTAAGGAAGACTTGATGAATGAATGAATGCGAAAGATTGTTAGAGAATTGAATATGTGAGTATTGTTGTGTAACTTACTGATAATTGTTGTATTGTATGTTTCTATCCTTAAGCTACGAAAGATCTGTGTACTACATTCTTGGATCCAGATCTATTATGTTATGTTTATGTAATGTTGTGTTAATGTTATAAAAAACATATAACTATAGATCTAGTGCACGTGGATGCGAATAGAGACTTAATTAACTTTGCAAAAAACAAGATAACCTGCAAATATCAGGACCTAGTACAGCTCTTCTTGCCTTACCCATCCTTTCTCAAGGTGTGGAAACCTAGTTCCAACACCCACCCATACTACTTCAGGTGAGACTTTGACATGCGCAAGCAGGTCGCTGCCGAAAGGGCCAGTAGTATATGGGTTTGTTGGCAAACCTTGCACACTGAACCGGGTCAGGACCCCTCAAGCCAACACAGGGGAAACATCGAGCTATTGTATATTCAAATAATAATAAATTCAAATTAAAATTTGATATCAACTCTTAGTTGATGATGAGGCTTCAAAGTCACTAACTATCTCCTTCCTTTGCGCATTTTGCTCCATAAATTCTGCAAACTAGGGTCCAGAAATATCTTTGTATAAATCAATCCAAGATAGATATGTAAAAAGTGAAAGAGGTTATTTTATATAATATGTTTTTGAGATAAAAATCTCTCAGTTTCCTAAAATTCCGCTCCAGGTATTCACAATAGGCTCTGCAAAAAGATGTGTAAAGCAGAATTTTGCACAGTCTGAAAAATAGGCTGTGAAGATGTGCATGTATCTCTCCTTCTGTAATACCTTTGTAAAGAGTGAGATAGTTTTTTTTCTATTGGCCTCTTAGGAACACCAACCTCCTTCATTTTTTCAAAATTCATTTTGGATTCACCACAATAGTTTCTGCAAAACTATGACTTAAACAGGAAATTTTTAGAAAATGTCCCTTCCTGCTCTGTTTTCATCTTTTAACTTTATTGTTCTTTTAACTATTTTTACTTTTACTTCCGATAAACTTCATCATTGCTGGTGAAAGTGTTTTCATCTCTATTTAACCATTACTGCCTTCGTGTTTACTTTTACTATTTTACCTTGACTGCTCTGTTTTTACTTTTACCTTTTTATAGTAAGATGTATGTAACAGTGAGTGAAATATGTCTTGGAGAGTTGCTGATGGAAATATTTTCATCCTCTGTTTTGACCACTTGTGAATTTTATTTTATTTTTGAGTAAATTATTCTTTTTGTTCTGTTGTATGGAATATTTTGTTAAGGAAAATCATTTGAATTCATTTCCTTGTGATTTCTTTGGAATAAACAGTTTGAACTAGTATCAACTGCTTTTCCAAATTCTCCTTCTGCTAATATCCTGAAAAACAAAAAAACAATTAATGAAATATAGGCTTGAATGGAATCAAATAGTGGCTTTAGGGAACTGGAAATTCAGTGAAATGAGTTCTAGTCACAACAGGGGGCTTTTATTTCTGGCAGCAATGATCATTCAGGCCTTTTTGTTGCAAAGTCGCAGTTTAAACAGAATAAGTTATGGATAGAACAATGGGTTTTAGATGACACAGTAGATTCATTATATTGGATTTACTGCATAATGCATGGTGCAGATAGGTTTTATCACAATGGCATCGGGGGTTTTATATTGGCTTATGCCCTTTAACGCATAATGAAATGGTAGCTTGTCGCAGTGGAAGAGTTATTTAACGCACTATGCATGGGGTAAACCAGTGGTTTATCACACAATGAAATGGCGGTTTTCACATCGAGCAAATATGGTAAGTGGAATTGGAAGAATGGATCCTAGTGACACATTAGTGTGCAACCAATTTTTAAATAAATTGGAAAATTAATTTTAATCTTATCTCATAAAAACTTGTATTAGTTAACTGAGTGTGATAGACTTAGTTAGCTCAATAATTTCGAGTTGAGATTCAAAGGATAGGAATGTAGAGTGATTCTACTATTAACAAGGTCCAGTTGCATTTGTAGTACTAGTGTAGTGTGAGTGGGATCAGTTAACTCACATTAATTGAGTTAAAATTAGTTTAACTAGTTCTAACTATTTGATGAGCTACTGTAAGATCAAGTGAATTAAAATAGATTTAATTCACCAGTAGTGATCTAACAAGTAATTGGTGATTCATTATTTATATTTTCATGCATTTCAATTCTGGTGGAGACCCAATTGAGACAAAGGTTCAAGGCAAGTAAACTATCAGTTGTATTTTTAGCAAACATCCCAAATGTAGTTATATAACCACTAGAAGCCCATGATGAATTTCATAATCAAGGAAGGTTGGATTTCCTATTTAATAGGGGTTTATTTCTCTATGGATTGTGTAATAAGGGTAGGTTGAGGGTAGGTTGATAATTGGCTATGTGTTTGTCCACTTTTGCCTAGATCAGTGTGAAGCAATTGGTAGAGTGTATGAGGTTGTGGTGAGCACAAATACATTGTATTGTTTCATGATTCCTTGGTTGAGTATACAATAAATATGGAGAGATTTTGAGAAGTTGCTTTCCCCAGGAAAATCTTGTGTTGTGTGATTGATTTACTTCTTTCTCTTACTTGCATGTGATTGAGCGATCGTGTTTTATATTTCGCAAATATGGTATAAGGATTTAGTATCTTGTTTTACTACATTGCATGATTGGATTGAATCCATTGATGTAATTTCCATATGGTATCGAGCACTAGGAATCACAATGGTGGAGAAGAAATCGATTTTGTGTTGAACAGTATTCAAATTTGTAGGTACTTTCTTTGTAGCTATAAGCGGATCAAGATGTCTTTCAATGCCTTGAGACTCGAATATGAACTCGAGGGAAGTTCAAACTGTATTGCATGGAAGGACATGATAGAGGAATTTTTGGAGGACAATGGGTTGAAGGAATTCATAGGTAATGATATTCCCATGCCCGCAGCAGGAGATGCCCAACTTCTTGATGCATGGTAGAAGAAGGTAGAAAAAGGAGAGGAGGATCTTGGTAGAGGGAGTTTGAGATCATATTGTCTCTAGTGTCCATGGAAAGGAAAATCCATATGCTATGCGGAAGACCTTGAAAGATCTATTTCAAAGCAACATTGACCATATAAAATTGGCACTCAAGGACAAGCTCAGGAAAATCAAAATGGAGAAGGGTAACACAATCCAGAAATACTTGACCAAGTTCACTCAATGTCGAGATGAGCTTGGAAGTGTTGGGATTATTGTAGTTGATTATGACTCGGTGAGCCTAGCACTTCTAGGCCTTCCCAAGAGCTGGCATAGTTACCAGGAATCTATGAATGGGAGGGAGAAGTTACCAGATTGGGAGCGACTATGGTCAGTTTTGGTACAAGAAGAGTTTCGACAGAATACCAGGGATGGATCCTCATCCAAGACTGATGATGAGGAAAATTGTGCCTTGGATGGTAAGGAAAATAAGGGGAAGGGGAAGAAACCCTATTTCAAATCTGATATTGAAAAATAAGGCAAGAAGTGTGACATGTCAGAGGTGAAAATGTTTCGATGTCATGATCATGGACACTATGCCACAAATTGTCCACAAAAGAAGAAGAAAAACAAGAAGGCTCCAGCAGCTGAAGCGAGTGAAGCTTTGGCCTCATATTTTGAGTTGGAATTCTCTCTCATCACATGCATCGCATCAACTGTGATGGGATTTGTGTGCTACTTGGATAGTGGAGCATCTTTCCAAATGACGGGAAACAAAGAACTCTTTAGTAGGTTGGAGGAGAAGGATTTTTAGATGCACATTGAGGTGGGTGATGAAGGGAGGTATAGTGCTACCGATATTGGTACAATTACTTTCCATAGATATTCAGGTAAACCTTTCATATTAAAATATGTCATGCGTGTACCAGGTTTGAAAAATAATTTAGTTTTAGTTGCTATGTTGGAGGATCTTGGATATGATGTGGTTTTCAGTGAAGGAAAGGAATTCCTGCGTCACAAAGCCACAACACAGGTAAAGAATATTAGGGTTCATGTGAAGAACCTTTAAAAACTTGATGTAGATGGTTGCACAGCAAATTATGGAAGGTTGTGAGCCTGGATACAGGTGAGTTATGGCACAGGAGATTGGTCCATCTACACCACAGTTATTTGAGGATCATGTAGCAGATTTCTACAGGTCTTCCATAGGTTACTCTTGCGCGAATAGACACATGCAAGGGATGTACCATGGGGAAGTATATTAAAGCCACTTTTCATGAGAAGGAGAATCGAGTAGCGAAAATCCTTGAGAGATTTCAATCAGACGTGTGTGAACCATTCTCTACACCTTCCACAGAAAAGCACAGGTATTATGTGATTTTTTTTTTATGATTTTTCTAGAAAGTATTGGATCTTCTTTTTGTAGAAGAAATACCAGGTGTTCTCCAAGTTTTGTGAGTTCAAAGAACTGGTAGAGAAATATAAAAGGAAGAAGGTGAAGGCTCTCAAGAGCAACAATGGTGGCGAGTATATCTCTAATGAATTCAAGAACTTCTATGCCAAAGAAGGAATTTGGATAGAATTTATTTCACCTCACAACCCATAATAGAATGGGGTTGAAGAAAGAAAGAACATAACAATTGTGGGAGAAGAATGAGCTATGTTACATGATTAGGGCCTACCGTTGCATCTGTGGGTAGAGGCATGAAACATAGCTATATTTGTGCATAATTAGAGTCCTCATCGGATAATTGGAATGATTACACCAGAGGAGGCTTTTTCAGGTGAGAAACTGGATGTTTGATATTTTAAAATTTTTGGCTCATATGTCTATTTCCATGTGCCCAAAGGAGCCAAGAAGAAGCTATAACCAACAGTAGAGGTTGGGATATTTTGGGGCACATTGATACTCCCCAAAACTATCAGGTGTATTTTTCGGCTAACAAGGTGACAGTTGTCATGAGAGATGTTAAATTTGATGAGGAGAAATCCATGTGATTGTCCCTTGAGAAGGATATTGACTTGCATGCAGATAAGGAACTCTTAGTTCCAAAGGATGAACCTCGGGATGTGGAGCAGCCACAAGAAGAGGATCATGGAGTGGCAGAAACCACTCATGCATATCCATCCACCAAAAATGGTAGGAAGCACACTAGAGAGGCTGAAAATTTGACGCTAGATGCAACAAATCATGTAGGTGCACCTACATCATAGCTCAGGCAGAGAAGGTCCCTAGACAGGTACATTGGATGCATGGCTCTTATTAGCGAGTGTATTGTGACAGAACCATCCTCTTTTGAGGAAGCAGTGTAACAACCAACATGGGTTGATGCCATGGTTGAGTATGACTCCACTATCAGAAAAAATGCATGGTAAGTGGTCCCAAGAACAATGGGGAAGTCAGTGGTAGGATATAGGTGGATCTACAATGTGAATCAAGTAGCAGATGGGAGTGTGGATAAGTGCAAGGCTATATTTGTGGCCCAAGGATTCTCACAGGTAGAGGGGATTGACTATGAGGATAATTTTTCACTGATTACAGGTACTCATCGATTAGATCTATCCTTGCGCTCTCAGTGAAGAAGGGGTGGAAGATAGATCAGATGGATGTAAACACAACCTTTCTCAATGGATTTATTGAGGAAGAAGTGTGCATTGAGCAACCATAAGGTTTTGAGACCTTTGACAGGGATTCGCATCTGTGTAGACTCAAGAGAGCATTGTATGGGTTGAAGCAAGCACCTCGTGCTTGGTACACCAGGATCGACAACTATTTCAATGAGTTGGGCTTCACGAACAGTGAAGAGGATGCAAAACTATATCATATTGTGGTTGATGGTAAGATTTTTATTATTTTACTTTACGTTGATGATATTATACTGACAAGTGATGAGTAGTTTATAACTTCTTGCAAATAAGATCTTGAAAGAGAGTTTGAGATGAAGGACATGGAGTTATTGCAATATTTCCTTGGCTTGGAAATATAGAAAATAGATGGGGAGATATTTGTATCTTAGGGAAAGTATGCCAAGGAGATTCTGAAGAAGTTCCACATGGAGGGAAAAAAACCCATGGAGACTCCTCTTGTAGGAAAATAGAGGAAGAAGGATGCTAATTCAGGTGAGGTAGTGGATGCTACTATTTACAGGCATCTTGTGGGTTCACTTATGTATTTGTTGAACACACGACCAGACATATGCTACGCAAATAACCAGCTTATTCAAGCTATGGTTAAGCCTACCAAGCTCTTTTGGGAGGTGGGGAAGCATGTGTTGAGATATCTCAGGGGCACTACATAGTATGGATTATGGTACAAACAGAGAAAGGGAGTGAAGATTCAAGGCTTCACCGATGTAGATTGGGTAGGTATTCCATCAGACAGGAAGATCACATGAGGGGGCATCTTCAGCATAGGATCAACATCAATTTCTTGGTACATCAGAAAGAAAAGATCAGTTTCACTCAGTTTAGTTGAGGCAGAGTACATGGAATCTAGTCAGGCTTCTTGTGAGGCCATCTAGGTGTGGAAGATACTTGTTGGTTTGTTTGGTCATCAGATGGATCGGACGATGATAAATTGTGATAACCAGAGTTGAATAAAACTCTCGGTTAATACAGTATTCCATGACAGGTCCAATCATATTGACATCTGGTACCACCATCTCAGATATTGTGTTCAAAGGCGCATTATGTTGTTGCGGTACATTCCCACGAAGGATCAGGATTCAAATATATTGACGAAGGCACCTCCGAAGAGGAAATTCGAATACCACGGAGGCAGGATTGAGGTAGCAGATAATCCCTTTCTTGTTGAGAAGGAGTGTTGAAATTCAGCAAGAAAATGCACACACACTAGTATGGGATTACATGTCACACAATGATGGATCCTAGCAACACACTAGTGTGCAACAAATTTTTAAATAAAGTATAACATTAATTGTAATCTTATCTCATAACAACTTGTAATAATTAACTAAGTGTGATAGACTTAGTTAGCTCAATAGTTTCGAGTTCACGATCAAAGGATAGGCATGTAGAGTGATTATATTATTAACAAGGTCTAGTTGTAGTTGTAGCACTAGTGTAGTGTGAGTGGGATCAGTTAACTCACATTAATTTAGTTAAAATCAATTTAATTAGTTCTAACTGTTTGATGAGCTAGTGGAAGATCAAGTGAATTAAAATAGATTTAATTCACCAGTATTGATCTACCAAGTAACTGATGATTCATTACTTATAGATGCATGCATGTCGATTCTCGTGGAGACCCAGTTGAGACAAAGGTTTAAGGCAAGTAAACTATCAGTTTTATTTTTAGCAAACTTCCCAGATGTAGTTATATATCCACATGAAGCCCATGATGAATTGCGCAATCAAGGAAGGTTGAATTTCCTATTTAATAGGGGTTTATTTCTCTAGGGATTGCATAAGAAAGGTAGGATGAGGGTATGTTGATAATTTGCTATGTGTTTGTCCAATTTTTCCTAGATCAGTGTGAAGCAATTGGTAGAGTGTATGAGTTTGTGGTGAGAAAAAATACATTTTATTGTTTCATGATTCCTTTGTTGATTATACAATAAAGATGGATGGGTTTTGAGCAGTTCCTTTCCCCAGGAAAATATTGTGTTGTGCGATTTATTTACTTCTCTCTCTTACTTGCATGTGATTGAGTGATCATTTTTTATATTCCACAAATATTGTAGAAGGATTCAGTATATTTTTTTAATACATTGCATTATCGGATTGAATCCATTCATGTAATTTCTACAAGTAATTGTAGCATAGGCCTCTTCAAAATGCGATAGCATAGTTAGATCATCATAGGGGTTTGTTTTTGGATCCTTCCACACAACATCCAGTGATACAGATCTAGGGACTAGTGTTTGTGATTGCTCAACTCTCCTTCTCTTCCTTTTCCTGCTCATTATGGCCCTATTCGTAGGACTATAAAATACATGGAGAGGAGTTTTTTCTTCAATTTTAAGAGCAATATCTGTGTTAATATCAGGATGAATTCCACATTATTTATGTTAAAATATTTGCTAGAAGCCCCAGTAGTAAGCATGTTCTGCTTATTAGTTTTAGGAGTATTAATTTTTTCTTTTGGAGTTTATTTATGTACCTCCTGTGATCCTGAATTATTAATCTATTGATCAAATTTATTCTAGATTTTATGTAAATCACTCTCAAACAATGGTTCTCCAGTTTGTTGTGTTTCTAATGTATTTTAATTTGTTCCTTTTGCCATATTGCTATCTTTTGTAGTATGTGCCAAATCCTAATCTAATTGTAGAAGTGGTTGAGAAATCCTCAATGTGTCAAGAGGGAGATTTTATAACCTTTTACTTTTGTATTCTTTGAACCTATTTAATTTCTCTGGATTCAAAAGGGCTTCTGCTAACCTTTCCACCTGAATGTATGCTTGGGAGGACTCAAATAAATCATCAAAATCATCAATCTCATGTATGAACTGTCTCACCTTAACTTGAGCAGTGAAATATTTTTCCACTTTGTTTGGGTCATATTTCCTACTGAGAAAAGTGGGAAAGTTTAGGCATTGTGTCTGAACAATTTCAAGCGCATCATGCTTGAAATTTTCCAAATAATATACTCCACAATAAATAGGGAATGGTGGTATTACAGATTTATTTTCTTCTTTGAGAGCTTTAGTTAGGCCATTTCCCATATTTTGATAGGAAACTGCTCGAGCCAAAATATTATCAGGGACATAGAGCAAGAGAACATGTGGACTGGTGAAACTACCAAAAACCCTAACATAAGTAAATTATTAATAGAATTTTGGCTTCTGTGATCCATCAATAAATTATGAAGAAATATTTCGGTAATAATCACATTATAATGAACAAAGTCAGCGTGTTTCGAACCAACCAGTGTGGTTCATGATGAACCACACTGGTTGGTTCGAAACACATCGAATTTGTTCATTATAATGTGATTATTACCGAAATATTTCTTCATCAGTAAATTACTCTTCCTAGAACCATTTTCCTATGGATGTAAAATCATCTCTGGCCTCATTAGATAATTTGGGGGCTTTTTCGTCAAAGATATTTTGGTATAAATGCAACATAGCTCCATGACATATTTTGTAGAAATGTGGTTGGAAATTAGACTCCCATAGGATATTATGATAGATGTGGATAGGAGTAGGGTCTTCTAGGGTCCATTTCCATCCCATGCATAAAAAATCAGAGGTAAAACAAACAACAACCATAATATATGCACTCACATAAAAACGGGGCACTTCCTTAGTGGAGATATTTCATTTGCTTTTATAGGCTTGGATGTGGGATGCTATATTATTTGAAAAGATAGTGTCCCAATCCATTATATAGGATTCTTCTACAACATCAATAAAATGGACCCATTCAACTGTAAACTATTTTGTATTAGGATATCCAAACAATATACACATCATACCAACAATATAACAATGAGGGCCAACAAGAGAAGTTATGGAGTACAAACCCTTTTCATAATGCTTGTGTTTGTTTGGATCTCGTTTCCACTACCTTATTGGCTTTAATTAAAAAAAAAATCGTTTGAAAACTCCTAAAGGAAGTCTATATCATATACCTTCTACTGGTCTAGCATATGATACATCTTCTGTAAGTCCTCGGCTCTGAAAGACCCAATTATTTTCTGTCTTGAGGTTAGGAAGGTCCTTTATGAAATATTCAGGTTTTCGATAATCCACTTAACAATATCAGTGTTGGGTAGAATCGTAGGCCAAGCAGCGATTGAATGGAGGAAGGAATTAACGATGTCATCGTAGCTAGTTTCGGAATATGACGAGGATTCATGATTCGTGGCTTTAATTTCAATTACTTTAGGTTCTTCATCTGTGAACAATCATTACATGGCTTCCTAAGAATAGCCTCTAGAATATATGGTTCACTTTGTATCAAAGAGAAATAGGGGCATCTTAGTTATCTCTGGAGTAGGCAAAGTTGCCTGTGGTTGGACCACAGGCCTTCTATTCTTCATGTTCTCTTTCGACATTTCGCTTAGTTTTTGTTTATCAGGGCTAGCCTGTAAAGGGAGATAACACAGAGAATGAAGAAAAAACACTTAGGACGCAAGAAACTTATGAAAAATGTGACCATGTGATATCAAATATACTATTAATGAAATAAACCTAGAAACACTGAATGAAAGTGATCAAATGATTTGCATTCTCGAGAACATAAATACCATTACACTTGATCATTAATTAAAAAAGTGTGTGCACATGGTCTTTTATATAGTTCAACGCCCCTCCGTATGCCTCGCATCACAATTCTTCTTAAGTTCATAACTTAAAAAGGTTCGATATTTACCTATTGTCGATATGTGATCGAGTTTTATAAAAGTTAGAATATAATAACAGAGAGGCATATATTAGATTCTATCGCATTAGAGGATCATAAGACAAGACTTTATTCAAGTTTCGCGATGTGATATAAGTATTGCAATCACAAAGTTTTTAAATGGGCATATGTGATGTAGTGATTGTGATATCGAAGAAAAATCACAATGAGGAATAGAACGGTTAAAACAAAGAAAATGTTGATATCATTCTTGCGATGGGTGGTGTGGGTGACTATTGGGGCTAACTTAAGATTTTATATGTGGATTCTTTTTCCTTTGTTAAAGTTATTTAAGACTTTTCATATGTTTCTTTTAATTCGGGCAGATCGCATCTCATTTTCCATGATAGGGCGCTTTGACCTGTTATTGCAATTTGCGATATGCGATGTGCGATATGGCCTTAATAACCTTTGTTTTAAGTATTTCGGCCAATATAACTAAGACTTAAGTTCAGATAGAAAATTTTTTTTGTCCTTTTGAATAAAATGACTTGTTTTATTGATTAAAAATATTCTAAACTAAAAATTAAAAGGATCCCCATTATTGAGAAAGTTTAACTATCTAATTATAATGGGTGGGTTGTTGAGTAGAAAAATAGGTTCTTATACCAACATTTGCTAGGGTTTTTTCATAAGCCCTATATACTATCAACAAACCATAAATTAGAAGGGTAGGGTTTTACATAAGAGGGAACATATAATAAATATTATATCTAATAGGGTTGATTCAATTCAAGGGATAGGAATCTTAAAATATCAATACTTTAGGCAAACTCAACAAACCCTAGGTATTTTCATCTAACCCTAAAAGGTTAGGGTTTTACCAAAGTGAGAAAATAACAAAAGATAATACTATAAGGGTTGATTTAATCTATAAATCTAACACCCTAACAATAAACAAATCTTTATGATTCTATATCTAGGCCCTAGACATGAGAGAGTCATCAAAAGTAAATTTTAAGACAAAAATTATCGTACCTTATTTTATGATGGAGAGTTTCTACAATTTTTACAATTTTAAACATACCTTGATTGGCTCCTTATACAACCCTTTAAGGGATTCCTCTGCAAACCTCTTATTATGATTTTCCCTCATTAAAGTAGCATCTACAACATATTCCTTTCTAAATGTCAACATCCTTGTGCATACTAGATCATAATTCCTTTCCAAGTTATTCATGAACCAATCCATGTAAAGCATCATTTAATCAGGTTATCCTTCTTTTGCTACCTCTTTTCTTTCCCACAAGATGTAAACATCCTTTATACATACCCTTTCTCATAGGATTCCCAACATCCACTCAAACCGGTTGTGTTTATGTTATCTCAACTTCAATTATAAACTTTTCATTATGAATGCCCTTCATCAACATCCTTTACCATGATATATTTTTGTCATTATCCTAGAAATTCATGAACCTATTGGTAGGTTTGTTCTTCATAAAGAGATTATTTTCCATACTTATCAGATTTTTCCATACATCTTTTTCAATCATATCATTTCATTGTGCTTATTCCAAATATAGAAGAACTGC
Source organism: Pinus albicaulis (assembly GCA_034641835.2). NCBI lineage: Eukaryota > Viridiplantae > Streptophyta > Pinopsida > Pinales > Pinaceae > Pinus > Pinus albicaulis. Next base: position 795,838,928 of record CM076578.1, on the reverse strand, counting down.
TAGAGGTTATTAGTGATCCTTTTTGCAGACTGACTCTTTTTAGTGATAATGAATTGAGATGAGCTAGAGGGTTTAGGACCTTCCCTTATTTTATGCTAGATGAATTATTTCGTAGTGGTTTATTCTATTTCCTACTATTCTTACATGCTTCTATGTGTGATTCCATACTAACAAAGACTCTTCTATCCATTGTAACTGAGGACTCTAATCTCACTGATATATTCATAAAAACACATCATTCATGAACCTAGTATATGAGGAAGAGAGATATTTAAAATATTCCTCCTTTAACTTATTATCGGGTTCCTCCACTTCTTCAGCTCGAATTTCCCAAACTTTCCTTTATTCTTTGATGTAGCTGCAAAATGTTGTGATTTTTATTAAGTTTAGTGTCATAATTTTCCTTCCATCTTATTTGTTTCAATTTCCATAGAGCCCATATATCATCAAATGAATTTCAATATTTCTTTGAGTAGATATTGATCACAAAATTGTTCCATTCTGATGTGCTCATGGAGTATATCTTCACCAAATTTTCGTAAATGGATTTTGATGAATTAACTTTTGTTGATGATGATACCTTCCAATGGTGTAGTAGAAACTTCAAGATTATTTTCAAAATAATCCTTCCTTCTTTGAAACAATAAAGCTCCTTCTTCAATATGATAAGGCATGAGGTATGATTATTTCTTCAAATAATGATAATGATTGCAAGATCTTCTCTTTCTTCCATTTGATGTCATTCCTAGTTTCCTCATTTTCAACAATAGACTTTCACTTAATAATATATTCAAGTTGCCTCCTTCTCACCTTAGCTTTGATACCATGTTGAGAAATCAATGTGGTAGCTAATTATGGTGAATTCTCTTATCTTAATGACTGCTTGTGATGTTATTTTACTTCTTCTTGTTATATTTATTATATGCTTATTATTTTATTATTATTAGAGTTTTCTTATCATAAAACAATTACCAAAACATGAAGATAATTAGAGACAAATGGACACAATATGTAGACTGCATGCCAAGGCCAAAACCCCTCCTTGAGAAAAAAAACCCAAAAGAATATCTTGTCTTCTTATAGAACCTACTTCAAATGAGAATTACAAGATACAAGACCCAAGATAAAACTCTCCTTCAAGCACAATTCAACCCTCCAATATTTACCTCCAATATTTTCAAAGTCAAACCAAGTCAGGAATCTTCAATCTGCTTCAGATTACAATTTTATCTTCTATTTTGGACTTGCAATTTTTGGTCCTACTATAGAAACCCTAATTCGTATGTGTGGATGGAATATGAAAAAAAAGAGATTTTCTTTTCCTTCGTTGTAGATGTCTTCCTTGCTTATAAACTTTTGACTTCAAAATGTGACGTTCCTTTGGGAAGAATTAAAACCTACAATCTCATCTGAAATTGTGGCCTTCCAACTAAAGCAATAACCCTACTCCTCTTAGCATGTGTGAGAGAAATATAACTCAAATTTTATACTCCAACTTCCTTCTAGAGTTATATTTTTACTTTTCTTGATCTTCACTCATATGTTTTCTTTATGCTTTCCTTTTTATCAAACTTTAGATGTGTGTCTCTAAATGATGTGAATGTTGGGTTTGTGTTATATTATTTCCATGACTATATGGGCAGACCCAAGAATGGGGGGTGGACCCAAATATGGTAGGAATACCTACCCATGGTTTTTTGCATGGGTTTTGCACATGGTTTTTTGCATGATGTTTTTTTTCCCATAGTATTTTTTCGATCTAGTCAAGGGAACTGTGTTTGTATTCTAATCAAGGGTTAGTTGATTAGGGTTTATGAATGCTTCAATATATATATATATATATATATATATATATATATATATATATATATGTATGTATGTATATTGTCACATTGAAAGTAATATAATGAAAAATCAATCAGGTAGTCCCAGTTTTGGGATATAGGGTAAAATCTTTGTGTATATTTATTTTATGTTCTCACCATTGTTTATTTTTCTATTTTTTAAGAATCCGTTTGTAGGTAATTTTTGTGTAGGGTTGAAACCTACATTTGGTTTCATAATTTTTTTGGATTAAATGGGACACCTTTACTGATGAATGGTTTTTCTTGGGCCTATGGTAGACCATGTTTAGTGGGAGTTCTGTAGGATCAATTCTTGCATTGAAAGAATATGGTAAACACTGGAAAGATAGAGATCGAGAAATTTAATGGTCAGAGTTTTGAGTTGTGGAAGCTCAAGATGAAGGATCTGTTGGTGTACCGATATCAATGCATTATTGTATATCGAGGCGTAGAACCAACAGGAATGTTGGAAGGAGACATGGAAATGTTAGATTGGAAGGCAAAGAGCACAACGCGATTGTGTCTCTGAGATTCAATATTGTTGATTGTATCAGGGGAAGCTACGACAAATGATTTATGAGTCAAGTTAGGGAATTTTTACCAATCTAATTATTTTTTGAATAAACTGTTCCTATGGGAAAATACAATATAACTTGAGGATGAAGGATACATACTTGGTGATAGAGCATATGAACGCCATAAATATTCCTAAATTGGCCAAAAATATGATTTTTGTAAGCGAGATGGAGGATGCAGGTGTAAAAAAAGTGTTCGATAAAGATACTTGCAAGATGGTTTGTGGAGCACTGTTATTGATCGGGGGAGCTCAGATTGGAACTATGTACAAGCTTCTCGGTAGCGCTGTTATTGATAGGTGAAAGAGTTATGTGATTCCTGAAAGTGGAGCATAAAATCTAGTGGTATCTAGAGAAAATGCCATGTTATGGCATCAAGGGCTTGGACATATTGGAGATAAGGGACTTCGAATACTGAATGGTAATGGTATGGTGGAAGGTATGTCTAATTTTTCTCTTTATTTTGATTTCTGTGAAAATTGTGTATATGGAAAGTAGAATCGGGTGAGTTTTTACTCGAGTGCTAAGATGACGAAAGGAATATTAGAGCTTGTGCACAGTGATGTTTTTGGACCTATGTCAGTTCCATCATTGGGTAATTTTGTGTATTATTTCTCATTTATAGATGACTTAGGCTAGGAATACATGGATATATTTCCTTAGGAAATGGATTAAAAGATTCACCAATTAGGATGTGGTATCAAAAAACTGATACATATATACAGGGACTTGAATTCACAAGGAGCAAAGTAGATCATTGTGTGTATTTTAAATTAATTGGTGACCATGTTATCTATTTGGTCTTATATGTGGATGATATGTTTTTAATTGGAATGTCAAAGAAATTATCCAGGATTTTAAGATACAATTTTCCTCCAAATTCGATGTGAAGGATCGTTGTGCTACAACTATATTTTGAGCATGTAAATTAAATGAGATTGGGAAAAGAGGAAGATTTGGTTAAACTAGAGAGAGTATATCGAGACAATATTGCAGAGGTTTAATATGTTGTATAGTAAACTGGTGAAGGTTCTTGTTCATTTGGGCATAAATTTATCTTCTAAATAGTGTCCTAAGACATAAGAAGAGGAAAAGGACAGGTCTTGTGTTCCATATGCGAGTACAATTGGTAGCCTAATGTACGCAATGGTTTGTACTAGACCATACATTGCACATGCAGTGAAAGTATTGAGCAGGTTTATGTCAAAACCAGGGAAGTAGCATTGTCCAACAATGATGCGGGTTTTAAGGTATATTCATGCCACTACTGATTATGGTCCATGCTACCAAGGAAGACTAGGATTGGATAGATTTTTGGACATATGTGGCATTGTTGATGAGGATTGGGTTGGAGATTTAGATCAAAGAATATCTACAAGTGGGTATGTGTTTAAATTATTTGGAGGAGTAGTTAGTTGGATGAGAAAGAGACATTTTGTAGTGGCTCTTTCAAATACAGAGGCCGAATACATGGTAGCCACTCATGCCAGCAAGGAAGTAGTTTGGCTGAAAATGTTGTGTTCAATTATGGGGTTGGTACAATGGGCTATAAGGATAGACTGTGACAACCAAAATACAATTTTCTTGGCAATGAACCCTGCTTATCATTCAAATAAAAATCACATCAATGTTCAGTATCACTTTTGTTAGTGAAGGTGGACCCTTTGAAGAATGTTGAATATGCATTGATGAAGTCTGTGAGCATTGACAAGTTTTCTTGGTGTAGAGAAATAATGAGCATTGCGAGGTTGTACCAATGAATAAGCTCTCATATGGCCCTCTGTGTGGAAAGAAAACAATAAGTGGGAACATGTTGTGTGTGCGTTATATGCTTTCCATGACTAGGCCCACGTGGTGTACGTTGCGTCGGGCGTAGCAGGGGGGTCATGGGTCAGTTGGGGATTTTGTAGGGGGGTTGGGGACAACGCCACAGGAAAATAATATTTATGCAGACCCAATAAAAGTTGAGTGGACACGAGAATGGGGGGTGGACCTACCCATGTTTTTGTGCATGGGTGTTGCACATGGTTTTGGGCATGATGATTTTCTGCCCATGGTAATTTTTAGATCTGGTCAAGGGAACTAAATTTATGTTTTAATCCAGTGTTAATAGATTGGGGTTTATGAATACTTCAACATGTATATATATGTATTGTAACATTGAAAGGAATATAATGAAAAACAAAAATAGTAGTCCCTGTTTTGGGATCCAGGGGAAAATCTTTGTGTCTATTTGTTTCTTTTTCTTGTCATTGTTTAATTTTATATTTTTTAAGAATCTGTTTGCGGGTAATTTCTATAAATTTTTAAAACCTACAATGAATTCCTCTTATTTATAGACTTTTCATGAGGTAGAATTAGCCCTTTCTCGCCCGGCTTGTCCTGGATAGGTCAACTTGGTCTTGGAGCATTACTTCGATAGTTTTGACTAAAAAAAAATTGTATTTCTTGATACAATAAGCCCAAGAAAGGTCTATTACTTGATGACAATGACTATGACTCGTGACTCAAACCTAGAAGCACTCAATTGGTGCTTTGACCTATAATATAATAATTTGAGCATGAAGCTCGTGCTTGTAATTTTTCTTTGATCTTTAATATATTTTTTATTTTCTTCCTTTTCACAAATACATAAGAATTACATCATGTCATGAGCCAAGCAACAATTATGAAGGCCGATACTAGTTACATTTTCAACACCAAGTGTGCCTGTGGGGTTCAAGAAGTGGAATATTTGTGTCATGTTGTATACCACAAAGATGTAAAAGTGGATCATAACAAAACAAAATATATGAGGGAATGGCCAATCACCAAGCCTTGAAGAAACACAAAATATTCTTATAATTGACATTATAGTACCCAAATTTTGTGAAGAGTTATAGTCAAGTAGTGACATCTCTAACCAAATTATTGAATAAAGAAGAATATTCTTAGACTAAAGAAGAAACCAAATATTTTGGAAAACTTAAAGAGGCTATGTGTAAAACTCCCATCCTAGAAACACCTGACTTCACAAAAACCTTCAATGTGGAATGTGATGCCTCAAGCCATGGTATTGGTACAATTTTTATGCAAGAAGGAAGGCCCATTGCCTTTGAAAGTAGTGAAATTAAAGGAAAGAAGTTTTTGAGACCCATCTATGAAAAATAAATGTTGTCCATACTACATGTAGTAAATAAATGCCATCCATACATAATAAGTACACATTCCCAAGTATAAGCAGATCATGATAGTTTTAACCATTTCTTGGTCTGACAAATACTATATTTAGAAGATAAACAAAAATAATTTACAAATATGTTCAGTTATGACTTTGAAATTATCAACAAAATAGGAAAACAAAATCTTATGGTAGGTAAAATCTCAAGGAAAGAGGAAGACACATAGAGTTTACTATGTGTTGTTTTCATTCCATAATCTAATTGGGTGGAAGAGCGATATAATGGAAGCAAGATGAGAAGGTATTCAAGATCATTCAACAACTACAAGAGGACCCTATGCTATATAAAAATCTATGTGGAAGAATGATATGATGTAGTATCAAGGTCATCTATACTTATGTAAGAGTTCTCAAATCAAACAAAAGGCCCTTTGGAAATTACACACTTATCCTGTTACAGGAAATTTAGGGTTTCTCAAGACATACCATAGTACAAGAAAATAAGGGAGAGACATTCAAGAACCCATGACTCCTACAACCATTATCCAAACCAAAGTAGCATTCGAAATTAATTTCAATGGATTTTATTATAGGTTTACCCAAATCTAAAGAAATGAGTATCATTATGGTAGTGGTAGATAAAATGAAAAGTATGCACATTTTTTATATCTTTATCATCCTTTTAAAGAAAGAACAATGGTAAAAACATTCATGGAAGCAATCCAAAATCTGCATTGAATACAAAAGATTGTTATAAGTGGCATAGATCCATTTTTAAATGGAAATTATTGCACTAAAATATTTTCTTGTTTGGGTACTCAATTGGATCACATTTCATCTAATTATTGTCCTCGATATGACGGGAAAATAAATATTGTGAATAAATTTTTAGAAGCATATCTATGTTAATTTTAATGTGATAAACATACACAATGGGTCAAGTGGTTCCCTTGGTAGAATGGTGGTACAACACATCCTCCCATACTTCATCAACAATGTCACCATTCATAACACTTTATGGATATATTCCTACATCATCACATCACCCTTAAAAGGGATTGCAAAGGCTCAAGTAGTATAGGACCATATACGACACCAATAATAGGTTCTCAAACTATTTAAGGAAAACATGGTTATAGCACAAAATTGGATGAAACAAAAAGAATATCAACATTGCAATGAAAGCGAATTTGAAGTAGCAATTGGATATTTGTGAGACTACAACCATATAAATATATTTCCCTCAAGAAATAAAAGAAGGTCAATAAATTAGCACCAAGGTATTATGGCCCTTATAAGGTGTTGCAGAGGATTGGAAGTATGGATTACAGATTGGAATTTCATCCATATTCACATGTACATCTAATCTTCCATGTTTCTTTCTTAAAGAATGTAATTAGTGATGAGATCCCAAACCAAACTATTTTACCAGAGATAAATGAAAGATAGAAAATAGTACTAGAACCAAAAACAATCCTAGAAACAAGGATTAAGTAGTTAATAAATTGAACAATTACTAAGAACCTCATTGAATGCATGAACCTACCAGTGCAAGATGTGGCATTGGAAGACAACTAGTTCATGTAGAAACACCCACATATAGTCAAGTGTTGAGAAAAATATTTTTTTGAAGCGTTGGGGCACATTAAGACCTATATAAGCCCAATGTACACCCTAAAACCCCTTATTAATCCCTAGATATTGAGTGATTATATTTCTATTGTTATATTGTTATCTAATCTATAACCTTTCAATGTACCATTTTATTATAATTGTACCCTTTCTCCTATATATATACTAAAGATACCTACTCTTAGTATCATCAAACCTTGTCTTATATAATGTATTCATTGTTAAAGGAGGTTTCCCTCTCAAATTGGACTATAATTATCAATGGAAAATCATCAATGGAAGGAATGAAGTATTTGTATCCACCTTTCGAAAAATACACATGACTCATCCATGTAAAATCATAAATGAAAAAAATGAAGTATTTGCATCCAACTAAGAAAGGTCCCATCAGATCATAAATATTACTACCCATAAGTTACAAACATCATTTGTTGACCATGTACTTGTGAAAAAAGGATCTTGCTTTTGTTCACTAATAATACATGCTTCACACATAGCAATTTCTTGTTTGAAAGGAGGCAACCCTTCAACCATTTCTTGACTACAATTTTCTTAAACATTATGAATTTTTTTTTTCTTAAAATATAAAAGATTAAGTGTCCAAATTTAAAATTCCATAATTTTGAGAAAGGGAATAAATTTTTCATTTCTACAACACTTTATTTTGAGGAATGATTATGCCTTGTATCCTTACAATTTTTCTATCATCACGTCCATTATTTATTATTCTAAAGTTGTTATTTACTAAATTGATTTTGAAAAAACCATTTTTCATGATGCTTTGATGGCCACCACATATAATTAAGACCGAGGGAAACAAACTCATTTGAAATTTGGAACATATAGCTAAACATTGGAAAGCAATATTTTACCAGTTCTTAGAAGAGATAAGTTGGCTAAGCCTTTTCCTTGAGGAGTGTGTGTTGTCCAAATAAATCGGATTCAGTTGGATATCTTGGTAAGTATAAAACTAAAATCCTTCTATAGCACATATATTAAGTATCCCTTGTATCAATTATCTAATCATCTTCACAATAATTTATAAACAACTAGTTAATGACAACTAAAATTACAAAATCTAACCCCTAAACAATTGTAAACACATAGTCAAAATTAGTCCCTTGATTATTTTCATATTGAGATAAAGTTGAACTATGAGACTTATAATGTTGTTTTGAGTTAAATGTTTTCCTATTCTTGGGAAAAACTTCATTTTAAGTTCTAAATTATTCTTCATAATTCCCATTGTGAAGACATATTTTTCACTTGAGTTTATTCATATCTTTCCCTTCTCTTGATTGAAGGTTGTTGTTGGGAGAAAATTTAGATCTACTAAAAAAATGTTTATTTGAATTATTTATTCCTCCTCATTAAATTTCGATACAACCACAACTATAATCAAAAGATTGAGTTGGATTTTCCTAATGATATCTTTGGCTATTGGATTTTCCTCTTCCACTCGAACTTCAATTATATGTGTCTTTCCGTTTGGAACTTTCTCCTTTTCTTGAATTAGAAAATTGAATTTATTCTCCTAAATTCATCTTTGACAAAAAAAAATTGTCATGTTGGGCTCATAATTCTCCAAGGGAATCTGAAGTTTGATTCTCCAACTTTCTTTTAATTTGTAAGTCTCCAAAAAATTTCAATAAGAAGGAGGAAAGCCATTGAAGTCATGAAACTTTCTTCCACCTTTTCAAATCCACATTTGAATATTTTTAAGCTAGGAAATCCAGTGAAGCCATTAAAATTTCTTCCACTTTCTCAAATCCACATTTGATTATTTCTAAGCTAACATTTTAAAGGAGATATGCATTCCAAAACATATCTCCCTTTACCTAATTATTTTTTAATAACTTCATTTAAAGATCAATCTATTTTAACTTAAGTTGAGTATTAGACTTTTTTTGAATGTTTGTCATGCATTCCAAGCAAAAATTGTATTTTCAATATTAAAAAACATTTCATCAATGACATATCATCTTAAAGGTGAATATTATTTTCCATCATTAAATTCCATTTTTATTGATTCTTTAGCATAGGGAGGCTAAGTACACTACAAGGAAAAGACCCTCTAGCAGACTTTTTTGAGGAACCCCTTATAAAAATACCCCAGAAATCCGTTTGTAGTGAAGGTTACTAGAGGAATTTGGCGAGTAGAGGTTTTTTCGGATGTTTTTCTTCCGGTTTGTTTATCATCCTAAACCGCATCGATGCATTCAACTAGAGACAAAACTGGTGCGCACAAAACATTGGCACACTGGGACACCGTGCACTAAGTACAAACCCACCCGGTGCATCTTATTACTATAGTGCACCAATGCTTTACAAATATTATGCACCGATGCATCATAAAACCCTGTGCCAAAACCGAAATAGCCCGCTGTGGTTTTAAGAAACCGCACCAGTCCACCTATAAAACCCGCGCACTGAAACAGGTTTAAATAATAATAAAAAATTACGGCCAAAAATTCACATTTTTCACTTTTCAGTGCTCCAGAGCTCTCAAGAAATGGTGAAAATTTACCTTGTGTGAGGCGCCCTACCATCGGTACTCCCATTGCATGCACTGCTGTTGTCCATTGCCCAACATCTAGATTTTGAATTTTGCAAAACAGTGGGAAAATTTAGTTTTCAAATTCTACAGCCAATATGCCTCCTCGACGACCAAATGTACATGTATTTTCCTTTTTTTTCCATAATTAAATCTTTTAGTGGATTACTTTTGTAAAATAGCTTAAAATTAACCTTATTTAAAATAAAATAAAAAATCCTGCGCATTGTGCTCGAGCCGTTCAGCTCGCACCGGTTCGGAGTGTTGCCTGTAAATTTATAGGCCGCACAGCTACCGGTGCTAATGGTATCCACATCGGTTCTAGGGCAGTACAGAAACAACGCACCATGATTTTTTGTAATTTAAAAAAAATGCAGTTCGGTCGATAAACCGGCCGCACCGTTGACCTTGTCAAATAGCAGGAATGTGGTGCATTGACGGAAATATCTGCCTCAGGGCAGGTAATTTTTTTAGCGCACCAAATTCTGACAATTCAACATGGTCAATGGTGCGGCCTGGTAAAATACCACATCGTTGACTATGTAGTGATGTCAGGAGGGCAGTTGATTGACCAAACTATACGCCCCGGAGCATATAGTTTGGTTAGCACACCACCCTCCCGACACTAATCCATAGTCAATGGTGCAGTATATTATACCACTGCACCGTTGGCTTTGGAACAATGCCAGGAGGGAAGTGCACTAAAAATTTTCACGTGCACCGCCACCAGTGCGCTGCAAATTTTTTGGTGCACTGCCTTGGGTACGAAACAAAAAAAGGCACACCATTACAGGTGCATGCCTTTTTTTTGTGGCGCACCGACTCTTTTTATTTTTTCAAAAAAATTATATATGTATATTCCTAAATACATGTCTCATTTAATAAAAATAATGTGTTTAATATGTCAATCATTCAACAACGTGAAAGGAGAGAAGAGAGGGAATAGCAGCAACAACAGGCAGACCAGTATAACATGGTTCGCCTGTGGGAGGCACGAGAGAGGGAGAGAGATGTGTACCCTCGCCCTATTACAGTAGCTACCCAGGGGTTCCTATGGAAGGAAGGCTTCCTCAAGTTCTATGAGGAGGCTACATCCCTAAAGGGCCATGGATTATTTTTGTGACATCTTATCCGCAGGTGGAATGCCCACCTAAAGGCTTTCCAGGTTGGTCCTAACCAGTGGTATGCGCCCAATGAGGAGGAAATCTATTTCATTACTGGCCTATAGAGGAGAGGGGTAGATTTTCCCTCATTCCCAGAGGTTCCAGTTCGCTATGCAACAGGGAGTCAGTTGGTGTACTCCTATAGATAAATTAGTGTGGATATACTGTCTCCTTCATATTTTCAGGTCCTTGGAGTTCAGTTACGTATAGCTTCATTTGGTAGTGAGGAGGTGAGGTGCCTCTCAGTTCTGGTTTCAACCATTTCACACAACACCAGTGACGGGCAATGCATTAGTTGCCTACTTCTATTTTATGTTTATTTTTTAGTACAGGAGCCACGACTTGAGAGGTGGTATTCCATTTTTTTGCGATAGTTTTGTACAGCTTTGGATAGATGTCATGCTCATGCACAAGGGAGGGTCAACTTCTCTTTTGCTTTAGAGCTCTTTTGTTTATTTTTTGAGAGCTTTCCAGAGATGAGGTCTACTTTTGTTCCGAAACCTCGTAGGTCGATGATGCATGTACAGATGCACATGTGGGGACAGATGATGCCCAAGAGTGGCGAGATTGAGCTTTCCGCTAGGATATCGCATGATGCACTGGAGTTGCTAGCTAGTGTTGATGAGCATCCCTTCGTTATGGTCCCCTATCCTTATGCTGGTTTGGATTGGTGAGGGTGTGCCAACCTCCTCTTCATAGATGATGAGCCCCCGAATGATAGACGTAATATTAATGTTTTATTTAGAGTTATTCTAACATGTTCTTTAACTTTTTTTTATTAAACTATTTAATGAAATTGTCTAATTATTGTTGTGTAATTATATATATTTTTCAGACATTGGGTCTTTTGATGGCGATGCGATGTTAGCGCCACCAAATGATCCAGGTGTGGATCCTGATGATGGTCAAGATATGGCAAATGCCAAGGATCATGAGGTTGGTGCAGACAGACATGCTCCTCATGGTGCGTCGGTACTGCCTTTTTCTAGGCATAGGCTTGAGAGTATATTGAGGATGGAGTTGGGAGACCAACTATGTGCATTGCTTGTTGAGGCGGGAGTTAGGCCAGCCACTATAAGAGATATACCAGCTGATGCTAGTATAGTACAAATGTGGAGAGGCATGTCGCGTGACATGTTCAGCCTAATATGGCATGTAGTAGGAGATACGAGCTTAGTTACATGGTTGAGGAGGGCCCTTCGATGTTATAGGTGTGGCCGAGACGTAGCACGTCGACAGTCTGCGAGAAATAACGCATCATCTGATCATCATGATCAGGGGAGCGATCATTGTTCACCTTGCGCTGCACCAAATGAGTAGCCTGCAACATCGACCAGCAGTCACAATGGAGAGCAGGTTGGACCATCGGCCACGTCGAGTCAGTAGCCTGCATCATCCAGCAGTACTCATGATCATGAGCAGGCTGGACCATCGACCATGTCGATTCATCACAATGAGCAGCCGACAGTTGATCCTGATAAGCATGAGGCACCAATACCAGATCAGCAGGCACGTGATGATCGGCATGTATCTGAGCTTGTCGAGGTTGCACCATTAAATGAGCAAGTCTCGACTAGTACTGTGATTTGATGATGTACCACTAACTGATATTTGACATTTATATTATAGTTGTATATTTTTGACATTATAAAATTATATATATATGGTCCATGCATTTTATGTTCATGTTGCAGTTGTACTTAATTTACATGTTGGTGATCACCATGATGTGTATATTGTTAGGTCATGTTAGATATGTTCATTTAATGTGCATCATGCAAATATATGTGTATGTGATAACAGTTATTTGACATGAGTCAATGTATATTTGATGTTTGTGTTGTGATGATGTTATACAATGCTAACTGTGTTTTGTTAGATGATCATAATCACAATGATGTTAGCGAATTTGAATGTGTTTTTAGTCGAATATGATGTTTGTACGATGGTTATCATGATCGTGATGTTTATTTAATTTAATATTAAAGTATTATGATATTTATCAAATATTATGTCGTGATTGTAACTGAAATATGAATTTTATTTGAATGTACAATTGTAAAATTGTATTTGTATTTGTATGTAAAATATTTGTAAAATTTTAATTGTAATTGTAATATTTATTTTTTTGTGAAATGATTGTAATTGTAATCTTAATTGTAATTGTATATATGACAAATTGTAAAATTGTAATTCTAATTCTAATTGTATGTAAAACTCTAAAATTGTAATTGTATTTGTAATTGTAATTTTAATTGTAATTGTATGTAAAATATTTGTAAAATTTTAATTATAATTGTAATATTTAATTTATTGTGAAATTATTGTAATTGTATATATGTAAAATTGTAAAATTCTAATTCTAATTCTAATTGTATGTAAAATTCTAAAATTTTAATTGAATGTAAAATTCTAAAATTGTAATTGTAATGGTATATATGTAAATTTGTAAAATTGTAATTGTAATTGTAGTTGTAAATTTTATGTAAAATTCTAAAATTGTAACTCTAATGTAAAATTCTAAAATTGTAGTTCTAATTCTATTTCTAATTGTATCTAAAATATTTGTAAAATTTTAATTGTATTACTATGAAATGATTGTAATTGTAATTGTAATGGTATGTAAAATTCTAAAATTGTAATTGTAATTTTAATTGTAATTGTATGTGAAATTGTAAAATTGTAATTTTAATTGTAATTGTAAGTGAAATTGTAAAATTGTAATTGTAATTGTAATTGTAATTCTAATTCTAATTTTAATTGTAATTGTATGTAAAATATTTGTAAAATTTTAATTGTATTCATGTGAAAATTTTAATTGTATAAATGTGAAATGATTTTATTAAAAATTAAAATTTTGTAAATTTGTAAAATTTTAAATAATTGTAAAATAATAAATCTAGAATAATATGAATTTTTGTAACATAATAAAGTTTAGAAAATACTGCAAATAAATTCATGTACTTTAGAATTATCATTATTTTATTATGATCTTACATACGAAAAAAAATAACTTTATACAGTATGCCATTGTTTTTGAGATCAACATAATTTCAAATTATCAAATGAAATATTGATTTTAACATTAACACAATGCAAATTACCAATTAATTCAAAATACATATTATAATGTTTCGAAAAAAAGAGTCATATTATAATTTATAAGGTAGTTAAGTCCTCTTCTTTATAAAAAGCTATCTCAAAAAGTATAAATATTGATGAAATAACACATGTACGATATCACTCTCGGTTCTCATGATCACTCTCATTAAGTCCATGAAACTCGTCGGCAGTTCCTTCTCAAACATACAAACAATCTCAACTATCTCTTGACACCACCGTGGAATGCTAGCCCCATGAATCTCCTTTGACGTGATCCAACGTACAAATGTAGAAAATTTAGATATGGCACATCCTAGGTATTGAGGGAATTCATGTTTCACACACCCTCGCATGAACAAAATAAAATGACACTACAAAGTTATAAACACGTGCAATAATATACAAAATTAGTTATGTTTTATGATCCCTGCATGGGATAAAATTTATTAATATAACAAATAATAAAATCATTCTTTTGACATTATACGTACTCGAAGAAGATTCAAATGGTCATGTGATTTCAACCCCGAAAAATGGTCATCCACGGTGAAGCAGAGCCATAGTGAAGACCCATATGAAGATGGCACCCTCACAGCCTTTGCCAAAGAAATATCATCTTTTTTTTAAATCCATGGGACATCACCTTCTTTGAAATACCATTAATTAGAAGGACCAGTGCATGCCTCTGATCCTGTAATTTCTAATCGTATTGGCCAATGTTTCTTTTTAGTTTTTGAAGTAATAAGATCTTTTCTAACAATCAACGTGTCACTTTGTTTTGATGATATGTGCCTCCATAAAGAAGATGAAACGGTTTTAAATATATGCATGGGATCTAATAAGTGGGTAATATTAAGATGCTCCCAATATGGGAAGTTATAAAAGATATATTTCCTTTTCATCCCATTGGGCAATTTCTACAAATAGGTGTCAAAGAACTCTGGATCATCAAACACAGGCTCCCCATTTGAATCGAACATTTCTATGAACTCCTTCTCCTTCTCTCTCTCATATGCTCTAAGCCATTCAGCTGATGTCATTATTGGAGGCCTTTGGGTTCTCTCTCGTTTACCATTGAAAGCGGATGCTACTCTTCTGCAAGGGTGTTATCTGGGAGGAATACCCTGGAGCAATCATACACTGGCTTTCGTAGGTCCTTTGACCATCTAGCTTTCAGAGAACGTCCACAACATTTACATCCAAAATACCCTTTTGTTACAAGACCTGTAAGATTATTGTATACAATTTATATGCATGGCATGTTAAACAATATCATAAAGATTAGAACAATTACAACGAATTAAATAACTAACATGCGAAGAAATATTGTTACGTATATAAAAAAGTCAATAAACATGTAATTTACTAAAGAAAAATCCTAAGCTTGGATAATCATGTGTCGTGTAAGCTCATATGCCATACAATGTAATAATCCTCTCTGTTGCGATGGGCTTGATACATTGTATACATTTATCCCATCCCATAATTCCTTCAATTCATCTACCAATGGTTGTAAGTAGACATCCATATTCTTCACTTGTCTTCTACTAGGGACTATGAGAGACAACATAAGATGTTCATTCTTCACGGAAAACCATTGGGGGATATTGTTCTTAATCACTACTATAGGCCAAACATAATACTTGGTGTTCTAGAGGGAATATGGGTTGACTCCATCCATGGCTATGTTGAGTCATAGACTTCATACTTCATCCTTGAATTTTTCGGGCTATGTATCCTCTATATGCTTCATGGCTATTGAATCAGTTTTAATTCGTATAACTCCCAACTCACTTATATGTGAGGCATGCCATCCCTGCAACATCACTAATTCTTTGCAACGAAAGAGCCTTTTAATCCTTGGGAATATAGGCACGTGCCTCAATATCTTAAAAGGAGGACCACGTGATTTACCCTTCTTTTTTTTTATTTATCATACCTGTCATGCCCACATTTTGGACATATCTCTTTGTCTGCATATTCTCCTCTATATAGAAAAAAATCATTTGGACATGCATGATATGATATGTACTCAACACCTAATATTTTCAACAATTTCTTTGCCGCTTCGTAGCTACCAGGAAAGACATTATCACTCATAAGAACCTTATCTTTGAATAACCTGTAGTTGGTGATCATGGAAAATATTAAATGTACATTAATTCCGATATAATTATTAACATTCATAAAATTGACCATTTGTAATGTTCATTGTGTGATTATATTTCTAAAATTTATATGAGGACTTTATGGTAACTTACCTCAAAATTTTTAAGAAACATGCATTCGACAAGCCAAAATTTGCTTTCAAGTTGTACAGTAACATCGTTGTCCCCAACTAGGTAGAATTTGATTGACCACCAAGTCCAAAGAGAGTGGTGGTGGAAGAAAATTTAAGGCTTTCGAAAAAGGTGTCAGCGATATGAGCATCATCCCCTAGCTGATCATTGATTTGGAATGCATCTAACAACATTGTCTCAATGGCATTCGTATCCCTTAAGTAATCATCCATACCAACATCTATTTCATTTCCTCCATTGCCAGCTTGTGAAGAACTAATATTGTTGTAGTCATTCCTAATTGGTGAATCTGGACGCGGCGGAAATTGAATCGGTGGTTGATTCAACCATTCTTGGTATCGTTCCTCTCCGATTTTTTCTCTTAATTCAGCCTTCTCTCGATTTAACATTTTTGTGGGGTGCAACGGAAGACAGTAGGTAGGTCGCTCATCATCACTAGAATCCTAATAATTTCAAAAATATATTTGAACATGATTAGTACAAAATCTATGATATCAATTAGTAAGAACATTCAAAATGCATGATTAATTTGTTTGACGTTGAAATAATTATATTAATATACCAAATAATTATTATTACCATCATTTTCCTAGGATTGTGGCTAGAAGATGCAATATTGTTACAATTGGTAGGGTGAAGCAGCTGTCCATTTCCATCTACCAAATGCGCCTTGTGGTATGCTGCTCCTGATAAGAGCTTCCAATGTTTTGGAGTTGTTTGATTATTTTTTACATCTGAACTCGATTCTGAATCTATACGAACCTGCAAATTTGTATACCTTATAAATTTTATTAAGCTGAATGACATGGATAAAAAACATAAATTCAATTAGATAATGAAAATATAAATAAAATATGAATTAAATATTACGTCTCGAGATGGATAGGGAGAACTTTGCGATGGACTTTGAGAAAAATTATGGAACGAGCTAGATTTTTAGGAAATGTCCATTCAATATAATTATGATATTTTCTCCCTACATTTGAGCAAAATCAACAATAAAATTTTGCGCACACACCTAAAAGTAATTTCGATGCCTTAAAAATGGACTTATCATTATCGGTGATTATGTACAGATAATCGCACCGGTGTTGTTTTAGTTACTACAAACCAGTGTTGTGTTACTAACTTACACACTGGTGGAGTGTTATTAATTGATGCACTAGTGACAAAAAGCCACAAATAAAAAAAATGCAAATTTAATTTTTTTAAGTGAAAAAAAATGGTAAATTGAAAATTGGGTGGAAAAATATTTTAAAAAATATAATTTCATACAACAATTCTTTAAATACTAAACGCTTTTCATTATTTCACTATTTTTGAAAAAAAAATTAGCCAGAGATTTGCATGAGACATACCTGGAGCAAGAGAGCACGAGAGCACTGTGGAGCAGCGAAATACTTTCAAACATAACTATTCAGACAATCAAAATTTCAAATCTCTGGTGATTTAAACCCTGTAGCATAGAATTTCAAAAGATCTCGTGATTAAATTTTGTTGCTTTTTTTTACATTTTATGCAGTATTTTTTACGTAGTAAGTAAAAAATTTCAATTTGTTGTTCATTTTCAGAAGAAAAAAAACAAAAAACAAAAAAACAAAAAACAAAAAACAAATTTTTTTTTTACCCTAAACGCTTCATTCTTTTTGTTTCTGCCCTTTCTTCTTCCTGTTTCTGTGATTTCAAAATTAGGGCTTTTCATTTTATATTTATGGGGTTTTTATTACTATATACATAGGCCTATGACATGAACCCCACGGGACAACTAGCACAGTCGGATCCCAATCCATGTCGGCCCTTGCGAGAATTTTTAAAACACGAAAAATTTTTAATTGGTGTGCCCTGCGTAACCTAGTGCATCGGTGTGCTAGCTTATCCCAGTGTACTGCGCACATACTATTTGATAAAAAAATTAAAAAAAAAAAATTTAATTCGTGCGCCATATGTAAAATAGAGCACTGATGCGCTATTTCATTATAGCACATCACTCACGTACTGTTTGGCAAAAACAATTTTTTTTATTTTTTGTTAATCGGTGCACCATGTAACATCTAATGCATTAGGTCTCCTAGTTGACAGAGAGCATCGTACGGTAATCCCTTGTTTGCATGGGGCGTTTATAAGAATAGACCGTACCGCCCCCTCTACAACACCATATGCTACAAAAACTAACACTAGACAATTTTTATTTTTTTTTATGTGTTAATCGGTGCAGTGGTTAACATGTAATGCACCGGTGCTACTTTTTGACATAGAGCACCGTACGGTGTTTTATACAGATTGGGCGGTGTGTTTATAAGACCACGACGCAAAGACGTCGGTGTGTACACCATGAAAAGCGAACCGGTTTCTTGATATATTTTTTTTACCTGAAAAGTTGACAATTTATTTATAAAATATATTAATGAATGATATGGTACAGGTTTCGTATTGATAAAGAAATGGCTGACAAGAGATCAAGTAACAAAAATACTAATAACACATCAAGAAAAGAAAAAAAGGCAAGTTCTCTGTAAATTCTTTACAGAAAGAATTATTTTTGAGCTATATGTAAGTTTAACTAATCTGTATTGTTTACTCTGTATCATGCAGAGCAACAAAATGATGCAGCTCGATAAGATTATTTCTGATCTAGGACCAGAAGAGCGTAAAATCTTGATGGAAAAATTGCAAAAGGATGAATCAGGTGAATGAAAAAAATACTATCGATCCAATATGAGTTTATTTTTTTAATTTTCATTAATAATATACCTAAAATGATTAGATAACATGTTTCAAACATTCTATTAATTCACATTTGTTTAATGTTCTACAAGAACCAACAACTCAGAAAAGGAATGTTGTTCTAAGAAAAGAAAAAAATAGAACATGCAAATGAAAATGAATTACTCCTTAGCTCATCTGGAGTGGTGCTGGAGGTTAATGACAGAGGGAAAACTTTTACAAAAGTTTGAGGGATCTAGTGGAACGAATGTATAGACGTTCTTTCCACTTAAAATACAAAAATCAATCCAACGATTCGAAGAACCAAATTTTATCTAAACTACAGGAAGAGTTTCTAGAGAATTGGTCAATGAGACATGTCAGACTTTTAATAGCAAAAACGTACAACAAAACAAATAAGGAATGAAAAAGTAATATTCCTTTAAATGTTTTTCTAGAATTTTTTATAAATATCACTTTTTTTATATTTACTTTTCATATATCAATATAAAAATTAAATAGTTTATGGACATGTTACATTTTCAGAAAGATTATGAAAATCTCAAAAGATGAACGAGCTGATATCAGAAATATGCCAGTAGGAATGTCCAAAAAGGTGTACAAGGAGATGGTCAAAGAAATGGACAAAATTGCATCACACGAGGAGCCATCTCAACAACAACGTGCTTCAAATGTAATATGCAATCATTGAATTTTTCGATCATTAGGTATAATAAATAAATAATTTAGCATTAAATATTAATTTTCAAGTATTTTCTTGCAGAAAAGAAGAAAATGGAACCCATTCAAAAGATTAAACAGGAGGACAAGGAAGAAAAGGGTTGATATCTAAGTTTGCGAGTAATTGTTACTTCCTTATAACAACTTAACTAGATTTCATTTTTGTATATATTTTAAGTTTTTTTACAAAAATCATCATTGAATGTATTCAAACAGGTGCTAACATACAAAGAAGAACCATCAAACGAATTGATTGACATTGGGTTAAATATGGGTTGTGAGTATATGTTGGCATATTAGAAATTAATTGTGGAATTTGTAAGCATCAATTGATCTTGTTTTACTTAGCTCTGTCCATAATTAATAGAACAAATAAATCTTTTATATTAAATAAATATATTAAATCTTTTTTTACTTAGCTCTGTCTGCAGCCACTATTTTTCCCTACGTATATAGAAAAGACAAAATATGTTCCATTGTTACAGAGAAGTATTCCAACTCATAGTTTCTTTCCTCCTTCTTTGAGGCAAGCGACACCTCCATGTCTTCACCCGTGCAACGACTGTCTTTATTTGTTATGGCCTTGGGTTTCTAGACTCAAACCTTTGTAGGAAGAATGAAGGAAAAACGTGTCTTATAAACTTCTTCACTAGGAATACCTTCCCCCACCAAGCCATGAATCCCTTCACCATATTCAATGCACCATCCTACCATGTACATTCTACTAACCTAAAATTTGTTATCTGATTAAATATCCCTACAATTCTCTATTTGTGCCATTATAATTTGAAACCTTAAGTGTGATTGCTTCTCCTCACTAATGGAGATGACATTCATCTACTCTTTCCCACATTTACTATAGATGAGAATGATCTTCCATGTGTCCCAAACCACGTTTATAACCATACTTTTGAGTGAGATGATTGCATGGGCCTAGATCTCAGCGGTGATGAGGAGCCGCCATTCTGCTAGGGAATTCTTCTCGGGGTTCACGATACATGAACGTGGGTTGATGTGAGGACATCGAGCCACCTGATTGTTTACCCTCCCATGTTTACCTCTCGATCCAATCAACACACCAATTTTGATTACTTTTTTCATGGTAGAAGATTATAAACACCGTTGCATTTCTCCTAAACCAATATCCCTTGTTCCAAGTAGACTCCCTTATTTTCTAAGGTGTCCACTTTTGAATTTACATGCATCTTGACATGATAAAACTCAATTGTCTCAAATTTTCCTATTTGTATTATTATTCTTTGCAAAATTGGGGATTAAACCTGGTTGGAGTTCTCTTTGAGCTTAAACACTTGTTGAATTATTATCATGGAGTCATTGAATACCATTAATTGTCGAATTTTTATTGATATAGCCAACTCTAGCCCCTGCCACAGAGCTAAAAATTTGGCTTGATTATTGGTGGTGCTCCCCAAGCCCCATGCATATTGAATCTCAATTTCTTCACCAGAGCGATAGATAACCCCTCTTTCACTTGCCTCCCCTTTAAACAATTATCTTTTTTCAATGGTGCATTATCATGGTTTTTTCATCACCATAGCTCTAATAGGATGTCAATATTCACATATATTTATGAGGGGGGAAATTATATAATAAGTGAGAGGTAGAAGATTTGTATAATAACTATAGTTTGTATATATTTTTATTTTTTTACAAAGAGATGTGTACTAATATTGCAAAAATAAATATAAATTTGTTTAAAAATATTTAAATACAAAAACATAAAAAAATAAAATCTGGCTTCTAAAAGTACTTCTAGAATTACTCTTTTAGGAAAATGTCTAATTAATAGGTTTTGAAATTATCAAAATAACAATAGCAATATTGTTGTTTTGTAATTAACTTGTTGCAAACAAAGAAATTAAATGAATCAAAAGTTAGATCAACATAAAGTTTTTTTTTTTTTTTTTTAATAATAACTTGGTAATATATAAAAAGTTCACACATTAAATTTGCTGATTGAATATTATGTAATTAATGATAATCAGAAAATGAAAAATCTTTGTGGAAAAAAAAATATGAAAAATACATATCTAATAATGATAATCAGAAAATGAAAAATCTTTGTGGAAAAAAAAATATGAAAAATACATATCTAATAATGAATTGATCTTTAATTCAATTAGAGTGATATTTGAAAAAACTATTTTTAAAATTAAATTATAATTAATAATAATAATATATATGAAAATCATAAACTTCCCTTGAATGGTTGAAGTTGAAGAACAACGGGTCTACATATGAACCATAGAATACAATACTTCTACAGAATTTACATTTAATGTCTCTTAGTTCCTTGTTTGATATTATTTCTCGTTTCTTGGTATTGCGAGCTGATGCCAATGATTCTTTTGATTTATAAATAATAATAAATTATAATTTTTTTTCAAATAATAAATATAAATTTGTTTAAAAATATTTAAATACAAAAAAAGAAAAATCTTGCTTCTAAAAGTACTTTAAGAATTACTCTTTTAGGAAAATGTCTAATTAATAGGTTTTGAAATTATCAAAATAACAATAGGAATATTGTTGTTTTGGAATTAGCTTGTTGCAAACAAAGAAATTAAATGAATCAAAAGTTAGATCAACATAAGGTTTTTTTTTTTTTAATAATAACTTGCATCTTATCATTAATAGATAAAAGGTCCACACATTAAATTTGTTGATTGAATATTATGTAATTAACGATAATGAGAAAATAAAAAATCTTTGTAGAAAGGAAAAATATGAAAAATACATGTCTAATAATGAATTTATCTTTAATTCAATTAGAGTGATATTTGAAAAAACTATTAAAAAAAAAATTTATATATATAGAAGAGTTAGAAATATATCTTTATAACATCAAAGTTTATAAAACTTAACCTAAAATTAAAAATAACTTTAAAATTAAACTATAATTACTAATAATAATAATAATATCAACGAAAATCATAATCATAAATTGACGTTGTTGGTGGAATGACCTTCGAAGCTACCAAGCTATAATTGGAAACTATGTTGTCCTTAATTAAGATTTTGTCCAGCGTTTCCTTTATATTTTCCTTCCCTACCCTTTTGTTTTCCCAAGTGTACTTTCCATTTCTGGGAGGGATATCCGATAAATTGCAGTTCTCAATGAGCTCTTCAAGAGTGTCACGAGAGGGATCAGGATGGAAAGAGCCCTCTCTTTTTTCATCAGCATTTAGAACCAAATTTAGATCTCCTCCCAGAATGAGGGTTTCTTCTTTTTCAAGAAACATATTGTCTTTCAGTGATTTCCAACATGTTTCCTTATGTTTATAATGGTTTGGGTCATAGACGTTATAAAGGATGATTTGGTTTTCCGTGATTTTGCTTTTTAACTCAGCCTTTATCCAATGTGACTCCATTC
Source organism: Pinus albicaulis (assembly GCA_034641835.2). Classification (NCBI taxonomy): domain Eukaryota; kingdom Viridiplantae; phylum Streptophyta; class Pinopsida; order Pinales; family Pinaceae; genus Pinus; species Pinus albicaulis. Next base: position 795,815,760 of record CM076578.1, on the reverse strand, counting down.
GCTAATTCTGTAATTCCCACTTATCTTCGTGCCAAATTGTACTGATTCCTCATGATGCCCCAATGGCAGATAAGGTTGTTCCTTCATAGTTTTTCATTTTTTGAATAATATTTCTCATTTCTTGACTGTTTTTTTGGTCTCCTGGATCATCAGGATATCTAGCTTTCCATTGTTATAAGTTTTAGGATCCTATAATGTATCTTTTTTACCATACATTTTTTATCATTTCACTCTTTTCCAGTCCATATTTAAAGCCTATATTATCACTTTCATCCATTCTTCCAAAGGTATATAACATTCTTCTCTTTACTATACGTTTAACTTGTTTTACATACAATTTTACATTACTTTCATATTTAATAATTAATTGAAAATATGTAGTTGCTGAGACAGTTTGAAGATTGCAGTTAATCTATCATGGATTTCTGAAGACCGCGTTGCTGAAACAGTCAACATAGTACACAAATCCCATTGCTGAAACAACCCGTGATTTGCGATTCTGAAGCAATATTTCAAGCACGACATGAACAAGAAAAGACAAGGGAGCTGTTACACTAGCCGTAAAAATTGCACCTCGGACCTAGTACCATCGTAACCATTGTAACAACATTTTACTATGGAAGAAAAGAATGTCCTATTTTAGTATAGAAGATCAGATCGGGTTAAGAATAGGATATTCTATGATGTAACCAATTATGTAATAGATGTCTCCTCTTTAAAAAGAGGAGACATCAACATTAAGGGATGACGGAAGGTTTATTTTGAAAGAGACTTATAGAGAAGGAACGGGGAATCCTTTGTAATATGTTACATTTGACAGATGAATAAAAGCTTATCCTGAGCATTTCGTTTTAATTCCTTCTCCTGGGGAATCTTGTGAGAAGGAAAGGGCCCACCTTCTTCACAAGATTCACCCATTTATTTTCGTAGTGTGTTAACTATTCTTTTCATTTATGCCTTGTTAAACTCTATTTGCTTAAATCATTTATGCAGTAGTGGAACTCTGTTATCTATTGCTGAAAATTTGTTTCCATTGATTGTTGCATTTTTTTCATACAATTCATTCCTAGGTAATTGTGGATTATTTTGATTGGTAATCTTGTTTACAGAATGAGTTTGTGAAAGTGTGGTAATCAGAAACAGGTTCTGAAGATTCGAATAGGGTTCTTTTCTCTATTATAGCATAATTGGTCTTTTCTTCTACTGATTGGTTTCCTTTCCTAGATTGTTGTCTTTTTAAATGTAATCCATGATTCTTTTGGTGATTGTCTGCAATAGAAAGATTGCCTTTGCTGTAACTCAAGTAGAACTTCAGTTTGTTTGAAACAAGGTGTGTTTAGTGTAATTTTTACTACAACCTTTCATTGCTTTTGAGATTGAGCATATACAGTGTGTGATTGCCTTTGAAATAAACAAACTTCCCTAGGTTGACAATTTATGTAGCACTTGATTGTTTATATTAATAAGCAATTAAAGTGACCAACATTTTGGCGCCGTTGCCGGGGAAGGAAATTATGGATTTCAAAAGCATTGATGTTTTTCTTTCATATGTGCAGATTGCATGAGAGGATGCGGAGCCCATAAGAAAACTAACCCTACAGGTGGCAAGGGCAAAGGAAGGGGAGGAAGAAAGACCTTTATTGACGAGATCGTATCTGAAAAAGATGAATCTTCTCAAAGGCTAAACTCTCGAAGGCCAAAGCCTCAACATTCCCCCCAATCGAACTATGAAATAGAAGAAATTGTGAGTCTTGAAAACATTGAGGAGCCAGCAGAAAGCATTGAAGAACCAGCAAAAAACGTTGAAGAGCCAGTAGAAAGCATTGAAAATCTAGCAGAAAATTTTGAAGAACCAATAGAAAACATTGAGGAGCTAGTAGAAAACATTGAGGATCGAGCAAGTGCAGTAGGAGATCAAGCAATGGAGGGGAACAATGAAGGATTCTTCGGTGGAGGACAAGTAGATCCTAAAGGAGAGGGAAAAGATGAGAATTCTCTCTCTACCTTGGGATTTCCTATTGGGGATCTTCCTAGAGGAGCAACTCCCATGAAGAATATCCCACTTTCAGCCTTACCTAACTTCCATGGTTTATTATCTGAAGATCCTGATGAGTTTCTTTTCGAGTTTGATATATTATGTAGAAGTTATGATTACATTACTAATGCCCAAAAACTGAAGCTATTTCCAGCAATACTAAAAGGAAATGCACTAAGGTGGTTCATGAGTCTTGGAGGCCATGTAATCAAAACATGGGAATATATGAAACAGAAATTTCTGCTCAAATATCAAGACTACTGCCAGACTAGAGAAAAAAGAGAGGAACTATTTAATATGGTACAAAAGGAGGACGAGAATCTGGAGGAATTTGTGGAAAGACTACAATACAATTTGCAGAGACCCAATCATCCCGATGTAAGTAAGGATATTCTTAAAATAATATTACTGAAAGGAGTAAGGGATGATTGTCTAGATATGCTAAATATGCTTGGTAAATGGGACATATCTAAAGAATCATATGATGAAATTGTTAACCTCTGTAAAAGATGTTCAAGAGGAGCTGCAAGGAACAGGTCAAACAAAAGGGATACCACATATTCAAGAGTTCAAAAATCAACCAGTGGAGGAGCAACAAGAGCTTAAATAGGTAATTTACTTGAGGAATTTAAAATTGAAATGTTAAGTTCTTTTGCTTCATATATTGACACCTTGCAGGTTAAGAAGAAACAAGTCGAAGTAGAAGCAGCTTTGTCTGTATTTTTCCCCAAATGCAGAGATAAACACCCACTAAGGGAATGCCCATTGGACAAGATACCAATCTGCACCCTTTGTGAGAAGGATCATGAAACAAAACAATGCCCTTCTTTACCAGGAATAAAAGCGGCATTGCAACCAACCGAAGAAGAAGCTGAAGCGGCCTATCTGTTGACACAGAGAAGGAAATGGAAACCGCGAGGACAAGGTATGAACTCTAATATGCCATTTACATATTCTAATCGTTGGAACAATTATCCTTCTTTTAGTCAATAAAATTACCCTCCCTTCAATCAAATGCAATACCCACCCTTCAATCAAATGAATTACCCAACCATGCAACAAACAAACCCTCCCTTTGTAGACCCAGCAATGTGGACTCCTTGGCCTCCACAACAAAAATCTCACTTTAACCAATGGAATCCAAATTGGAGGGGTCAACAACTCCCGTTTCCAAATAAATTTCCTCAACTTCAGAAACCACTCCCTCTACCATTAGGTGCTCCACCGAATAATCAAATTATAAGACCCCAGCTACCTGTACAACCAAATCCTAACCCCAATAATAAAGTTGTGCAAGTTATTGATATTCAGAACCAGCCTATATTTCCTGTTTTCCCTACACAATGTAATGACATTCATTTAAGATCTAGGAAAATAGTTGAACCCATTAGCGATGATGTTACCTCTTCTGATTCTGATAAAGAAGAGATTGAAAAACGTGATTCACATAAAGAGGTACAACCACTCTCTAATAATGGTGTTGAAACAGTAGAACCACCATTCCCTAAGCGTTTAGTTTTAACTAGAACACCTGAGCCACCTGCTTTCAATCTTCTAGGGGAATTACAAAACCTTTATGTTAAAATTCCACTCTTACCATCACTGAGAGATGTACCAATTTATGCCAGAACTATGAGAGAAATTTGTGTTAAAAAACCTGGTAGGAAAGTTAAAGATCCCCTTACAGTTCATGTTATGGGTGATCTATCTGCATTAATGTCCGGTAAAACTCCCCCAGTTAAATATGGTGATCCCGGCCATCCTATTGTCACAGTGTAAATTGGAAAAAAAAGTAATCCCTCAAGTTCTAGTAGATTTAGGTGCTACTATAAATATTATGAATCTTGAAACTTCACAACTATTACAGCTAAAAAATGTAATCAAAGATACACTAACCATTCTAGAGTTAGTTGTCTGTTCTAGAATCAAACCAGAAGGAGTTATTGAAGACCTAGTTATCTCAGTTGAATCCTGGAATTACCCAGCTGACTTTGTGGTGTTACAGACTAAAACAAAGTTGGGGGGGCATACTTTAATTTTAGGAAGGCCCTGGTTAGCCACAGTCGATTCCTTTATCAGCTGCAGATCTGGTTCAATGACAATTTCCAATGGATATGAAACTAAGTAGCTTACTCTCTACCCTCACGCTACACCTATGATTAATAATGATAATTTTGTATGGATGGACTATGATGATCATTCTATTCAACCTATTTTGACTATCGGACAAGCTTTAAGCCTTAAAGATACCACTGAGGATGAGGTAATTAATAATTTCATTTGTGAACCCTCCTCTGTGATTCCAGAAACACATAATCAGCTGGCTGCACTTTTGAAATCAGATACCCAAGAAAATATTAAATATGAAGATCTACCTCAAACATCAACCACAATCTCTTCTAAAATTATAACTATAGAAATCAAACCTGACAAAACACTAAACATAAACCCCGACTTGACAGTTGTTGAAACATAGAAATTAATGAAGTTACTGCTTGAAAATAAGGAAGCATTCACATGGGACTATACAGATATGAAGGGAGTCTCTCCTGAATTATGTACTCGCCGGATCTATATCAAGGAAGGTTTTCGGCCAGTCTGTCAACCCCAACGACGAATGAACCCTAATTTAAGATAAATTTTCAAAGAGGAACTTCAAAAATTGCTTAATGCAGGGTTTATATATCCTATATCTGATAGTGAATGGGTTTCCCCATTGGTAATAGTTCCTAAGAAAAACGGAAAATGGAGAGTGTGTGTATATTATAGAGCCTTAAATAAAGCCACTCAAAAAGATCAATTTCCTTTACCATTCATTGATCAGGTATTAGATAGTTTGTGAGGGAAGAAATTCTTCTCCTTTTTAGATGGGTTTAGTGGGTATAATCAAATCAGAATTGCACCCCAAGACCAAGATAAGACCACTTTTACTAGTCCTTGGGGAACTTTTTCCTATAGAGTTCTCCCATTTGGACTATGTAATGCACCAGCAACCTTTCAAAGAGCAGTTATAGGAATCTTTTTTGATATGCTCAATAACTCTATGGAAATATTTGTGGATGACTTTACCCCTTATGGTGTGTCTTTTGAAGATGCATTACAGAATCTTGAGAAAGTACTTAAACGATGTATACAAGCTCACCTCTCCTTAAGCACCAAAAAATGTCATATGATGATGAGTGAAGGATTGGTTCTTGGACATTTTATTTCATCTCAGGGAATTCAGGTAGATCCATCCAAAATACAAGTCATTCAGATTCTTCCTATTCCTAAAACACAAACAGATGTGAGAAGTTTCTTAGGACATGCAGGATATTACAAGAGATTTATTAAAAAAAATTCCAAAATAGCTTCTCCTTTTTTTGTATTACTAATGAAAAATGTTGAATTCAAGTGGACTAATCTTTGCCAAGAGGCCTTTGTAGAAGTCAAGCATCAATTATCTACAGCTCCTATTTTGAGGGGACCTGACTGGGCACTTCCCTTTCATATATCTTCTGATGCTTTAGATACTGCAATTGGAGTTGTCTTGGGACAAGAGGAAAAGCATCTCCCTTATGCTATCTACTTCATTAGTAAGAATATGACTCCTACTGAGCTTAATTATATAGTTATCGAAAAGGAATTTTTAGTAGTCATTTATGCTATTAATAAATTTCGACATTACATTACTGGTTACTCTACTTTTGTCCATACTGACCACTCGGCTATCAAGTATTTAATGAACAAATATGTCACAAATACTCGAGTCACCAGATGGTTATTGTTATTACAAGAGTTTGATATTACAATTGTAGATCAACCAAGTAAAGAAAATGTTGTTGCTGATTTCCTTTCTCGATTAAAAGCTGATGATAAGACTCCAGTAGATGATTCCTTTCCTGATGAATATTTATTTGCAGTTTCTGCTCACTCACCATGGTATGCAGACATTTCCAATTATCTGGTTGCAGGGAAGATACCATCACACCTATCACATCGAGAGAAAAGAAAAATCATTCAAAAAAGTGCTCGGTATAGCTGGATAAGTGGGTGTATTTTCTACACAAGACTTGATCATGAAATCCAAAGATGCATTAGAGAAGATGAGGTTTATGATATACTAAAAGCTTGTCATGATGGCCCTTGCGGAGGGCATTTTTCCGATAAGATAATGACACATAAAATTCTTAGGATGGGTTATTATTGGCCCTCACTCTTTAAAGATGCAAAGAAGTATGTCTAGGCTTGTGATAGCTGTCGGAGAATGGGTCAACCAACCCCCAGGTAATACTTGAACCATTTGAAAGATGGGCCTTAGACTTTATAGAACCCATTAACCCTCCATCCAACCAAAGAGTTTATATATTATTCTGCACAGATCACATGAATAAATGGGTGGAGGCTAAAGCACTCCTTAGAGCTAATGAAGAAGTTGTCCTAGCTTTCCTATTTGAAGAAATCTTTGTTAGATTTGGAGTCCCTAGAGAGCTAGTTACAGATGGAGGACCTCCTTTCACATCTCATGGTTTCAAATCCACCCTTCAGAAATATCATATTCATCATAGAATGACTACACCATACCACCCCCAAGCCAATGGATAGGTGGAGAATACAAACAAAGTAATAGAAACCATTCTAACAAAAACAGTGAAGGAAAACTGGAAGGATTGGTCTCAAAGGCTCCCTGAAGCGCTATGGGCTTATAGAACTACCTGGAGAAACACTACAGGATTTTCTCCCTATGAATTGGTTTATGGTAAAAGTGTTTTTTTCCTGTGGAATTTGAAATTAAAACCTTAAGAACTGCTTTAGCTTTTAACCTTGATTTGACTGATGCACAGACAGCTAGGTTGCAACAACTTCATGAATTGGATGAAAAAAGATTAGATTCCATTCATCAGACAACTATGATCCAACAACAAAGAAAAAAATGGCATGATAAAATCATTAAGCATAAGAAGTTCCAAAAAAGTAATTGGGCTTTATTGTATGATTCTTGGTTTGAAAATTTTCAAGGGAAACTACGTACAAGATAGCTGGGACCTTACGAAATAGATATTGTTTTTCCCAATGGAACAGTAAGGCTCCTGACAATTGAAACACCGCTATTAGTAAATTGTCATCAGCTTCGTCTGTACCAGCGCCATATTTCCAAAGAAGATTTCAAGGCCACTTGCATGGTAGATGCACATTATCTCTTTTTAGGGGAGCCTTCTGCTCCTCATTGCATTTGATTTTTCTGAATTGTATTTTTAGCATTAGACTAGATTTCTTAAACTAATAATCCATGTCAAGGGCTGGCATGTTACAATAGATTATTTTGCAGATTCTTGATTCAGGAAAGTCTTACCAAGAAAGGACAATTTCACCACAAGCAAATCCAAGCTTCATTTTGAGAAGCATTTCTCTCCTCACTTCAACTCATTCATAGTTCACTTCCCCATCTTCCAGTAACATTTCATCATTCATTCCCTTCATTCCCTTTTCCCTTTTCATGTCATTTTCCCTATTTTTCACATTGCTAAAACACCATTCTTCAGCAAATACTTTCCCTATTTTTCACATTGCTAAAACACCATTCTTCAGCAAACATTTTTCCCATTTGCCCACTGCTAAAACACCACTCCTCAGAAACACTTCCCCTACTTTCCCATTGTTGAAACACCACTCTTCAGCAGTATTTCATCCATTTTTCCTGTTGCTGAAACACCATTTCTTTCTCCAAAGATATGACTATGCAGCATTTTCTGTCATGAAACCATCTTCTTCAGTTCTTTCATTCTCACTTCTCTTATTTCTTATGTTATTCCTATCCTTTCACTGCCTTCTCCTATGATTAAACAGACTTCTAATATAATCTCCCTCATGTTTTAAAAAGCTTCTAAAGTTCTTCCATGAATATTGAGCTATTATAAGCAAGCACTATATTTTTCGAAGTACAAATCAAAGGTAAACATGAGGTATGTAAATTTTATATGCACGTACAATTAAACTATGGTTAAATGAGAAGATTTCACAAATCCCCATACATTTAAAGTCATTATTTCAGCCGTATTTGGGGGGGGGGGGGATATCGAAATTATATTCCATCATTTCACAACATGCCAATTACCGTCATATTTCTTACCCATTACCTCGCCTCTTCACCATTATTCCATGTTCTCATTCACAAAATTTACTATTTTCAAAGTGCGATAACTTGGCTCTTTGACTATGCATTTTACCAAAGCTGGTTAACTATGGGAGGACCTGTTATTCGACATGAGCCTGGCATGATAGCTCTGCTCGAATTATACCCAGAAGTGTATCAGATTTTTTAGTAGGCAGGCTAGGTAGGATATTTTCAGAGGCTTCAGGAATTTGATCCACAGCAGGTTCTTAAATTTGCACGAAATATTCAAGAAGATCATTCTACTATCCAGGGAGTTCAAATTCCAATCTCAGAGGGTGACATAACACAGGTTTCAAGTCTGCTGGTCACTGGCACATGATGGTTTAGCCGAAAGCATATCATTCTGAATGCACAACAGGATTTTCTTCTGCCAGGAGAACAAGTTGAGCCTAAAGGCCAGGGTGTCCAACTTAACTCATTGACGCCTCCTTGGCTGAAAGTTTCTGAATTTGTCAAACATTACCTCACTTGTGAAGTTCGCTACCAAGTAGTCTACCAGCATGATTTTGTCTTGTTAAATCATTTATGACATGTTCGAATGCTAAATATTCCTTATTATTTACTTGGGTGTCTTAGAAATATGTCACATTATTGCAGACAGGTAAAATTCCCACTCCTTTCCCTCACCCATCACCGTCTTGTTCAGCTACTGATTCAGAGGGGTTTTGCTCAACAAAACCCTCCCTTAAACAATATACCCATAGACCCTCAACAAGTTGTTGAAAATCCTCAAGAAAATCCTGAAAATTCCCACGAGCAACAATCAGATAACATCCCTGACTCTCCACCAATTCCATCCACAGAACCAACTAATCCAATTAACCCTTCTTCAATTCCATCCCAAAACTTAGCAGAATCATCTGATCCTACTGTCCATATTCCCAGTGATGATTCTCAAGCTGATAACCCCCCCCTCCTCTATTCGTAAAAGGAAAAGGCGAATCGCAACTGCCTTTCTACCAAAAATACAAACAAGGGCTACAACTAAAGTAGCCACCTCCTCTAATAGCCCTTATTCTCAATAAAAACCCTCTCATAAAAGGAAAAATCAAACTACTATTTTTTTTTCCCTTTTACCTAGGAGACGAATGAGGACATCTACTGAAGCAGCAAGCATTACTACTACCCCTGAACCTAAAACCATTTTGTTAAAACTCCATACACCACCACCCTCCCAAACCCTGGAATATTTACCTGTCTCACCCAGTGGCACTGAAACACAAGAACCAAATGCCCAGGGTACTGCGACATCATTTTCTACAGAACAAGTAGCTGTCACACAAGAACCAGCTACTCAGTCAACAGCTGAAACACAAGAACCAACTGCTGATGAACAAGAACTAGATGCCCGAGATGCTACTCATTCAGTAGCTGCCACAAAGGAACTAGCTCTAGCTACCATACAAGAACCAGCTACAGCTGAAACACAAGAACCCGTTACTGAGACTGTGACTGATACACAAAGCCCAGTCACTTTGGCTTCCCTTTTACAAGAGAATGAGTTTCTAAGATCAGAATTGGAAACCTATAAGAAATAATTGGTGATAGCAAAGGAAGCCTATGACAAGGAGCTCAATTTTTATACCCTAACTCATGCAGCATCCATGGTAGACAAACACACAGAAAATGATCAATATAAGGAATATATGTGCAACTAATGTGGAAATATTTATCAACAAGCGAGATATAAAATAGTTCAAGTCCCAATGCCGGGAGCATCTACATCTTCTACAGTCAAAGAGGAACACCCTACTGTTACACAAGAACCAGTAGGGCCTTCAAAAAATTTAGAAAAAGAAGCTAATTTACAAGTACCCCAGCCTACTGTATCTGTTAAATCTGAAGTTTCTGTTGTTATTTCTACTCCGACTATACCTCAGCCTACCACTTGCAATACTGAAACACAAACTGAACCATGGAATGAGCAGCAAATAATGAATAAATGGACGAAGGAGTATTCCATTTCGCAAGATAAAATCTTTCAGTAGCACAAATTATTTTGGCAGAATCATATATATTCAAACTGGGAGATCTTGGAGCAAATACTCCAGTAATCTAGAGTTTATAAGAAGGAGAATAAATAGCTAAAATGCAAACTACTCGTAATGTTTGAACTGGTACAAAAATTATTGGCTGCTAGGAAACCATCTCTGAATTACTCTCTATTCCTCACAGAACGTCTTGCTTACTTTCAGTTGAAAGCAATCAAAGATGGAAGACCCCATGAGGTGCTTACATTTGAACAGTTTGTGAAAACATTTGCAGAAGCCTCTACCAGTGATCATCACTTATTGTGTGAATTGTATCTTCACAATGAAGCCATCCCTGAAAACAAAAAATTTAATCTTAACCCTCTTGTTGGCGACATTCAGATCAGGGCATTTTCCTCTTCTCTTGCTAATTAGATTACATGGCAAACTGCTTTTCTTGCAGCGAGGCATAATGAAGATAATTGTCTTCTCTAGATAAGGCCAGAACCCCAGAACCCTGCCATCTTTGTGGCAGAATATTATCAATTTTTGAAGAAACCAGGGATGATAGAACACATACGAAAATTATAGGCTTCAGTACTTTAGGACTGTCAACATTTTATTCAAGCCAAATAAATTTCTGCTTTAAGAGAAAATAATATGTTTTGGCAACAATATTCTATGGAAAATTAGGAGCAAAATCATTTCAGTCCTACTAATCTTGAAACTACATTCTATAGATTACCCAATTACATCAAATGTGTTCAGCAATGCGCTGAAAAGTGGATAGGGTACCACTTTCATTTTCCTATTTTGTGGATGCTAGCAGAGGAATATCATGCTCATCATAGGTTGGCCAAGAAGGATGAAGCAGCAGCCTGGAAAAGATTGAAAAATGTGCAAGGATTCATAGCTCTAGCAAACAACACCTTCCATAGCTACTACCTAAGTAACTTGCATGCCAAAAGCCAGTATCCGGACTCTGATTCAGATTAAATTTGCCTGAGGACATGCAACCTTTTTAGCTTGGGGGGATGTTAGGATCCTATAATTTATCTTTTTGACCATACATTTTGCTATCATTCCACTCTTTTCTAGTCCATATTTAAAGCTTATATTATCACTTTCATCCATTCTTCCAAAGGTATATAACATTCTTCTCTTTACTATATGTTTAACTTGTTTTACATATTATTTTACATTACTTTCATATTTAATCATTAATCTAAAATATATAGTTGCGGAGACAGTTTGAAGACTGCAGTTAATCTATCATGGCTGTCTGAAGACCATGTTGCTGAAACAATCAACATAGTACGCAAATCCCATTGCTGAAATAGCCTGTGATTTGCAATTCTAAAGCAGTATTTCAGGCATGATAGCAACAAGAAAAGACAAGTAAGGGAGCTATTACACTGGCCGTAATAACTGCACCTCGGACCTAGTACCATTGTAACCATTGTAACATCATTTTACTATGGAAGAACAGAATGTCCTATTTCAGTACAAAATATCAGATCGGGTTAAGAATAGGATATTCTATGATGTAACCAATTATGTAATAGATGTCTCCTCTTTAAAAAGAGGAGACATCAACATTAAGGGATGACGGAAGGTTTATTTTGAAAGAGACTTACAGAGAAGGAACGGGGAATCCTTTGTAATATGTTACATTTGACATATGAATAAAAGCTTGTCCTAAGCATTTCGTTTTAATTCCTTCTCCTCGGGAATCTTGTGAGAAGGAAAGTGCCCACCTTCTTCACAAGATTCACCCATTTATTTTTGTAGTGTGTTAACTGTTCTTTTCATTTACGCCTTGTTAAACTCGGTTTGCTTAAATCATTTATGCAACAGTGGAACTATGTTATCTATTGTTGAAACTCTATTTCCATTGATTGTTGCATTGTTTTCATACAATTCATTCCTAGGTAATTGTGGATTATTTGAATTGGTAATATTGTTTATAGAATGAGTTTGTGAAAGCGTGGTAATCAGAAACAGGTGCTGAAGATTCCTTCTTGGGGAATAGGGTCATGTTCTCTATTATAGCATAATTGGTCTTTTCTTCTGCAGATTGGTTTCCTTTCCTAGATTGTTGTCTTTTTAAATGTAATCTAGGATTCTTTTGGTGATTGTCTGCAATAGAAATATTGCCTTTGCTATAACTCAAGTATAACTTCAGTTTGTTTGAAACAAGGTGTGATTAGTGTAATTTTTACTACAAACTTTCATTGCTTTTGAGATTGAGAATATACAGTGTGTGATTGCCTTTGAAATAAAAGGACTTCCCTGGGTTGAAAATTTATGTAGCACTTTATTTTTTAGATTAATAAGAAATTAAAGTGACCAAGAATAAGCTCCCTTGTTATGTTTATTTTGGAGGGATGTCCTAAATCTCTGCAGTTCCAAGAGACCAATATCATTATTTACTTTGATTTGTTGCCAAGGGACAATTCCCTTGATGATTATGTTGGCCTTTCTCTTTGATTCAAGTTCCTTTTTCAAGGTAGCTTTCCATGGGTTGTTGGGTGCCTAGTGTGAGCTCCTTTGTTGTTGCTTCGTCTCTTAGTTCCTTGTTTGATATTCTTCCTGGTTTATTGGTATTGTCAGTTGATGCCAATGATTCTTTTGACTAATTTTTGGTGAGGATCCTTTCTCAAGAAGGGGGGGGACTAGGAGGGCAGGGATGGGCAACCAAAATGGGAGCGCCAGTGTATGTAAATTCAGGGGGAGGGGGGGCGAGGAGGAGAAGAGCATCCACCAAGGGCCACAAGTGAGGAGAAGAAAGGTGCATGAGGGGATGATGGAGGGTCAAAGGGGATGTCTAGAGGATCAAAGGGATTCGAACCAAAGAGAGGATTAGATTCAGGGAGGAGGGAGGAGGATAAGAGGGGGTTATTTGAGGGAGGGGAAGAGGATTTTGTTGTTGTAGGAATAGGGACGTGAGTAGATTTATTTGCAGTCTTTTTTTTTTACTTGCTCCCATTTTTTTTCTTGTGTTTCTTCATTTTTATTTTCTTGTTATTCTTTCCTACTATATCTATTTGAAAAAAAAAATTATTCATGACATACCTTGCACTTGAAGGGTATTTTCTCATAGTCCAGTTTTTGGATGTGTGTCCGATTTTCTACTTTGAGGTTGATAGCCTTCGGGAGCCCTTCGCCTAAGTCAAATTCAACGCAAATCCTCCCACATGCTTGCATGTTGTCTTTTGTCTCACTCCTATCCATGTATTTTTTTACTATTTTTCCAATGGTTTTGACATATTCATCTCCCCAACAATGCAACGGAATATGTGGTAGTCGAACCCCGACGGGGACAACATTCGGGACATCCAGTTCAGGATCAAAGTCTGGAATCCATCTATTCATATAGATACCTCTTGTATCCATAAAATATGGACTACTTCTAAAGATGAGGTCTTTGTCTTCCTTTGTTTCGAAGTGAAAGATGAAGTATCCCCTTCCGTGGAATCTGATGGCTCTTTTCCCTTGTGTCACTTGAGACAAATTTCACTCTACCCACTTTTGTACTATTTTGGTGAGGGCCACAGTCCTGTGAACTACCCAACGAGTCATTTTTCTTATAATGAGAGGGATGTCTGCGTGGGAGTGTTGGAGGCAGAGTGATTTTTGGTATTCCATCAAGTTTTTCACAAATTTTTTCACAGCTAGGCATGATCGCTAAGGCCCCATTGAGGAAACCACAGAGGAAAAAGCAATTGTAGATTTATCATAAGGAGGTTGCGCATCATTTGGAGGACAGAAAGGGGTGGTTCCCCACCCATATCAAACTCTAGGGGGGCATGGCAGCGGAGGGCCGAGTTAAAAATTCAAATACCAGCCTATGTTAGGCAGCATGCGCGAGCTTTGATGAGATGTTTATGTTTCATCATCAAAAACATAACTTGATTCTTATCATTAATAGATAAGAGATTCACACATTAAATTTGCATATTGAATATTATGTAATTAATGATAGTGAGGAAATGAAAAGCCTTTGTAGAAAGGAAAATTATGAAAAATATATATCCAATAATGAATTGATCTTTAATTTATTTAAAGTGATATTTGAAAAAACTATAAAACACAACACATATGAGAATTAGAAATATATCTTTATAACATCAAAGTTTATATATCTTGATGTGATCAATTCAGAAGATATATTTCAAATTAACTTCCCTCATAGAAGTTTCCATTCACAGACTATAAAAGATATTACTAATAAAAACATTTACATATAATAATAATAAATAAATAAGTTTATATTTATTTATAATTAAATATAATTTTTTTCATTTTTCCTTAATAATTAAAATATTTATTATTAAGTAACTAATAACTCATTAAGTAACTTATTAATGAACCAACTAAATAACAGCTAGTTTTTAACGGTTATTTCCAGGTTTTATGCATTCTTAATATTTATTTTGAGTTTAAATTAAGATTTTTTCACTGTCATGAGAATGAACCATATTACATTAGATGGTTCGAAACCTAGACCAATTCAGAATAATGTGATTAATCTAAAAACTATTTATCTAAATTTATGAATCACAAAAGTCTGAGATCTAACATAAATCAATATATAATAAATAATAAATAAAATAAATTTAAATTATAATATTTTTTTCTCATTAAACTTACAATTAAAAAAAAACACTTATTTTTAACCTATTTCAATTATATATATATAAAATTTAGAAAAATGTGTATTTGCTCAATCGAAACTTTTCTAAACTGATAAAATATACCTACAAGTTCAAATCAACATGCAATCTTCTTAAAATTTTAATAACTTCCATCAGTGAATATATAACACCAATTTAATATTTAAATTGAATATCATCTTAAAATTAATCTAAACCTTAAAATTAAATTATAAATGATAATATTTTTAAAATTAAATTATAATTATTAATAATAATATATACGAAAATCATAAACATCCCACATTTTTTCTTTTCCCTTTAATGACATCCCACGAATACATTTTGATTGCAACAAGTTAGAGTTGAAGTCGAAGAACGACGGGTCTACATATGAACCATACCAACACAGTCCAAATATAAAATCCCATACTTCTCCAGAATTTACATTTAATTTCTCTTAGTTCTTTGTTTGATATTATTTCTCGTTTCTTGGTATTGGTATTGTGAGTTGATGCCAATGATTCTTTTGACTTATTAATAATAATAATAATAAATCATAAACTTTTTTCCTTTGATGACATCCACGAATACATTTTGATTGCAACAAGTTAAGAGTTGAAGTCTAAGAACAAGGGGTCCACATATGCAAGAACAACACCAACAAATTGAAATTTAACTACTCCTTTAGTCCAAACATATAATCCCATACTTCTCCAAAATTTACATTTAATGTTGACAGGATATCTTTGAGACTACTTTGGTGATGGGGAGTTAGGGGAGGTTCTGGCGATTTGAACAATAGCAATATCTGGTCAATAAATAATTGAAAGGATTGACCACTTGAGTTGGTGTGGTCAATCCTTATATGTGGTATATATATACGTGTGGTATATATATATATGAGAGTTGGAAGTATAAGTATAAAAAAAAAAAAACCTACAATAAATCATTTGAATTTGGAAAGTAGAAGGTTGGACATGTTAGTAGCAAAGTATCAACTTTTATCTATCTATTACATTGTAGTATGTTGTTGTTAACACAATTGCAATGCAATCAACATAAGAATAACCAAATTGGTCATTTGAATCAATAAATGAGCTCATGTATCTTATTGTGCATAAGTTTATTGTAAATAGTTATTTTAAACAAAAACAGTATTTGTTAACATCAACTAATGTAACATAACAAAATAAGTTATTTTAAGGAGTAAATCTTGACCCTGTTTTAACTAGTAAATAACATCAAAGGAAGTCAAGATAGTATCATGGAAAACTTAACAAGCTTCAACATCCATAAAAAAAAATTCCTACAATTTCTTAAGATATACATTATGGAAGTAAGGGTTGTGATTTATCCTGAAATTTGTATCAAATAAGTCATCTCAAAATTTTTGCTATAATTATTTTTCTAAGATGTTTTAGATTATGAAATTTTGAGTAGATTGAAAAGGAATTGCAAGGTATTTCTAATAAAAATTTTAGATTCTAATTCTTTAAAATGTATATGATATACCATGTGGAAGTTAGGATTTTTGAATGGTCTTGAAGTTAGTTTCAAATGAGGGGTCATGGTATTTTCACTATAATTTTTTCATGTGATGCATCAACCTATGAAATTTTCAATTATCTAAGGAGACATAACAAGGTACCTCATGTAAACATTGCAAAATTGAATTTGAATAATTGTATAAGTGGCACATCACACAACTTTTCTTTTGGGAAGAGACCAAAAATCAACAAGTTTTGGGAAATTTACATAACTTTCACTTGGCACATCAAATTCTAGTGAAACCTATATAATTGCATAGAAGACATATCATAGTATTACAAGTCTAAATTTTAGATCTAGAAGGGATCAAATCTCAAAGATATATCAAGAAAAATGTTAGCCATTCAGATACTCTCCAAATTGATGTTTTAAAAGTGTGTAACTTACAAGGACATAACTTTTGATTAGAATTTTTATTTGGTGATTGAAAGTTGTGCTAAATAGGAGTATTATTACTATGCCTCTAAAGAAAGTTTTTGCACCAATTAAACCTCATAAAGGCTCATCCAAGACTCATGAAGCAAGAGAATACTTAGAATTTAGGTTCTCCTAGTCATAGAAGAAAGTTAATGAAATGGATGGAAGTATGTTGGAAAGGTGGGGTTATCAAGTTCTCAAGAAAAAATAAAAACATAAATGATGGATCAAAATGAAAAAGAAATGAATGAAAACAAGGTAAAAATTACAAAAATATGAACCATGCTATTATAAAATCTCCCTAAAAGGGATATGGAGATCCAAGTAAATTGTGAACATAAGGAGAAGTAACGTGTTGAGACTCAATCACATATGGGGAGTATTTTACTACAATTGTAGAACACAAATATTGAATCACAGAACCAGAATAATGAATTTTCAATCCAAAATACACATCATCAAGGCTTCAAGTCAACACCAAGGAACTATTATATTTTGAAGATCAATATGAAGAAATTTGATGGTATCAATCTTATAACATGGATATTCCAATTGGAGAAATACTTTGATCTACACCAAGTGGAAACCTTACAAAAGGTACTACATTCATGTTTTTAGAGCAAGATCGACATGTATGGTACCAATGGCTTTGAAAAATGAAAAAGGATCTTATTGTATCTTGGGCTATTTTTTATAGAGTAATTCATAGCACAATACGGGGATATTAAGAGAAATATGCTTTATTCAATTGGTAAATCTTTGACAAAAAGGTCTAGTTATAGAGTACAATTGACAATTCACAAAGTTGAGTCTTAGGGTAAAGAACATTTCAAAGATCATTTATTAGACCTATTTATAGGAACTTTAAAGAAAATCAACCAAGATTAGGTGTGTATATTTAAATCTATATCTCTACAGCATGCTTTCAGTCTAGCGAGGAAATTTGAAAGAAAAAATAGGCTATTAAGAAATTGTTCACTAATAACTATAAAGAAAATCATGCTCCCTCTCCTAAATTGACAAGGTTGACACCTCAACAAATGGATGAAAGAGGAGAAAAATGACTATGTTTTAACTATGACATCAAGTATAGCAAGGGGCATAAATGCGTTGAAAAGAAATTATTCGATATAGATTGTGATGATTAAGAAGATGTAGAATTGGAATGTCATAATATTTACAACTAGAAGATACTACTCCAATAATATCTTTTCATACATTGGCTAACATCAGCACTCCACAAACATTTGCTATAAAAGGATTTTTCAAAAAGAAAAATGTCATAGTGTTGATTAATTCAGGTAGTACCCATAATTTAATCAATTACAAATTGGTTAAAATTCTTAATTACTTTGTATATCCATCACTAGAATTTCAAGTAATGATTGCAGGCAGATGTCACGCAGAGGTACCATAAAAAGTTTAGGGAAGTGCCATAGTATTAACATGAATATGGGGGAGTATTTATTGGATAGTCCCATTATTACAATCCAAGTGGTTGGTGTCAATGTTGTATTAGGGTTCCAATGGTTACAATCAATGGGAGAAATCGCCCTTAATTTTCAAGATAATTTCATAAAATATTCCTCAAAAAGAAAGGTAATTGAGTTTAGAATTATCCAAGGGAAGCCCTATAAAGTGATAAGCTCTAATAGCATGGAAAATTTGCTAAAAAATGGGGCACCATGGTGTAATTGCACAATTGTGTTTATTAGATGTTCAAACACCTCTATCATCTACTCCAATGGATGTCCAAAAAGTTATCAACAATCACTCCAAGGTATCTGGAGAGATGCCTAAGGGTCCTCCACCTTCTCAAGATCATGACCATGTTATTCACTTGCAACCTAAAAGTTACCACCTAACATTAGACCTTACAAGTATTCATATGAAAAGAAGAGTGAGACTGAGTGTATGGTTTAAGAAATGTTTGAGGTTGGCATCTTTCAACCTAGTTAATGTGATTTCTCTTCACCAGTGGTGTTGATTATTAAAAATGATGGTTCATGGTGTATGTGTCTAGATTATAAATAGCTCAACAAAATGACAATCAAAGATAAGTTTCTTATTCTTTTCATTAATGAATTATTAGATGAATTGTATGGATCAATTTTATTTTCTAAATTGGATTTATGTGCTTGATATCATCAAATGATCCGTAAACTACACTAGATATTCCAGTAGATAGTTCATCCCAATAAATCTCATACAAATATACTAAAATTTCAAATATATATTATGAGGGTAAATTTTCCTTATATTTTCTGGATTTATTAAGTTATTGTTTCTATATATGCATGCAATATATAAAATATGGGAAAATAGAGAATAAATAAAACAATCACACACAATCCATAATAACACCAAGATTCGATGTAGGAAACCCTTTCAGGAGAAAACCCAACTCGAAGGTGAGGTTGCTCTACTTTATTTTCGTCGAACTGGAAATGATGAAAATATGAAGGAGTGAGACTTGTGGTCGGGGGGTTTCTATACAAAAAAAACCCTCTTAATTCTACACTTTCTCTACCCACTCTCGACTACTCTGCTCTACCATGGAACAAAATGAACTAGAATAGAATATAACTCCTTTTCCTCACTACAAGGAAAAGACCCTCTAGCAAAGGTTATAAAGGAGGTTTTTAGTGTTATAAAATTGGGCAAAATTGTCAAAAACACATTTACTACAACATCAGTTTATGGTTACGGAAGTTTTGGTGAAGCTTTTAATGGAAATTTAACACAACTAAAAAAATTGGGCAGCTGGAGGTTATTACAGATGTTTTTTTCATCGGTGCGCTACTAAGTTTTCAATGCACTGGTGCGTGTCATCTAAATGGTGGCCACGGGGCGGTAGAAGGTTCCTGCACTGGGCCGTCAAGGTATAAAATAGCACCGGGTGCAGTGTTGGTGATACAACGCACGGGGCCATACCAATTGGACTTGGGATTTGTGCAGTGCCCATAGGTCGTCTCAACGCACTGATACGTAGACTTATAGAAACACACCGGTGCGTCGTATCAAAAAAACGCACGGATATTTATAATTGGTATTGGTATTTGTGTGGTGCCCATACGTCATACAAATTCACCAGTGCGTAGTCTCACATAAAAGCACCGATGCACAGTATCGCACAAACGCACCAAGTTTTTTAATTGGTTTTGGTATTTGTGCGGTGCTCATAGGTCATAGAAACGCATTGGTGCGCTTTAGCATACAAAAGCACCGGTGTACAGTACCTAACACACACCGGTGTTTATTTTGTATTTTTAAGAAACATCGACCTCTGACAGTGCAATTACTGTGATTTTTCTAAATTCACTATTCATCAAAAGTCAACACATCTTATAACAATATTCATATTAATTAAATTTTTATTAATGCATTTGAATGTGATGTTTGGATTAATTTTTTATATCATATGATAATTATTGTGGTTTTTTAAAATTCATTATTCATCAAAATTCGACACATATATATCTTATAACAATGTTCATATGAATTAAATTTTTATTAGTGCATTTGAGAACGACAATGGAGAACGCAATAAAATAAATTAAAAAAATTTTTATTATATATATATGAATAAGACAATCTTTGTCATACAAAATGGGACAGTTATTGGTATCCCTTTGTCTTTCAATTGGGACAGTATGTCCATTACATTAAACAAAATGTCTGATTTCACAGACATATTTCAAAAAATACAACGCCTTGCTTTGATATCCAAACATAGTGATCATCATTCTCCATTTGATTGTTGTCACTGCTAGAGTTACTTCCATGACTTGGGTTATTTTCAGGAATGTTTTGTTCACGGTGTTGATTGTTTTCTTCTTCTTCACCTTCAATCTACAAACATAAAAATAAATTGAAATGAGCGTATATACATTGGTGAGAATAATGAAAATTGCAATATTAAATAATATACATCAATGTAAATCAAAAAGAAAAATGGTGTACCATAGCAACAATTGACTCATAAACTACACACATTCTTTCAAAACCATGTACCATGCCATCTTTCAAAATTTCATCTGTTGGCGCAGTTCCATACTTTGTTTCCTGCAAGTTTTATACCCCATAACAAATGAAAAGCCCTAATTTTAAAACCACAGAAACAGAGAGAAGAAAGGGTAGAAACAAAAAAAATGAAGGGTTTAGTGTAAAAATTGATAAAATTGCAGAAAAAAGTAAAAAAACTACATAAAAATTTAAAAAAAAAATCAAATTTAATCACGAGATGGTTTGAAATTCTATGATATAGGGTTTGAATCACCAGAGGTTTGGTTTTTGATTGTCTGAATACTTCTGTTCGGACGTATTTCACTGCTCCATAGTGCTCTCGTGCTCTCTTGCTCCAGGTATGTCTCCTACAAATCTCTGGCTGAAAATTTTAGCAAAAATAGTGAAGTAATGAAAAGTGTTTAGTATTTAAAGATTTATTTTATGAAATTATATTTTCGAAAATATTTTTCCGCCCGTTTTTCAATTTGCCACTTTGTTTTTCACTTAAAGAAAATAGAGGTGTGCTTTTTTTATTTGTGTTTATTCGTCCCTAGTGCATCGCTTAGTAGCACTGCATCGGTGCATCCATTTGTAACACCAACACTGGTGCACAGTAACTAAAATGCACTAGTGCAGTTATATGTGCAGTAGCACCAATTTGCGATTAAGGCACCGAAATTACTCTTAGGTGTGTACACCAAAATTTAGTGAACTCCAACCATAGAAATTGAGAATTAGAACTTTGTTTATTCTTGAGAATTAGAATTATAATTATAATTGAGAATTGGAATTGGATAAATTCTTGATGGAAATAACTATTCCTCCAATGCATTTTTTTAATTGCAGGAGGTCCCCATTGATTATGTGGAGAGAACGCAATGTGGGGTGTATGAAGATGAAATACTACAAGGCCCAAGTGGGAAATTGTGGCATGTGAACCTGTGTTATGCTAAGAAGTGGGTAGTTTTCACAAATGGTTGGGAAATTTTTGTTTTTGAGAAGTTTATTGAAGTTGGAGATATTTAGTTTTTAGACATGTTGGAAATGTACATTTTGCTGTGAAAATATTCAGGCCATTTCTTTTCAAAACTACACCTCTTCTTCTTTCAGAAAAACAAACTTGAACCTTTCCATAACCTACAACAAGAAAAGGTGCCCCATGATCTGCTTGCTCATTTGTAAGTTCCTCCGCCATCTTGGCATCCAATTTCCTCTTTTCCCCTTTGTACTTTCTATCTTGTCCTTAAAGAAATTTATACAATCTCTGTTTTACAAGAAACTGGCCTTGAATGTTCTGGGAGAAATGACAACGAGTCCTTCATTCTACATTTGTTAGTAGAAGAAGACCGATTTTCGACTAGACGATATAGTTATTACATGTGGAGGCAATGGTTTCCCATAGAAAATGAGTATAGGGTTGAGCAGAGGAAAGACATTGCAAAATGGGCTATTACATTAGCTTTTCCAATGGGAAACCGATTTGCAGGTAGAAATATGGTAGCTGCAAGTATCTATGCTTTTCTTCCCATAGAAATGGTCACTTGATTTCCATTTATAATACAAGCAGAATTTTTACTGGTTTAATCCACAGGACCACAGCTCAGAAAAGTTAGAGATGTCATTCAGGTTCAATTGAAAGCCGAAGATGTGATTTTATACGACGTCAGCTTTGCTGGTAAAAGTTTATGTAAGCCAACCGAAGCTCGGACAGTACTCTAAGCTGCTTTTAAACACATTCTAGAGAATATTTCCCTTCATGGGACCTACCAGCCTAATCAACAACATCAATTGATCTTTCTTTGCTGTCCTTAAGGGAATGAGAATCCTTCCCTTCATGGTGCCTCTTGGCTTTATTAACTGCCTTAATTGATCTTTCTATGCCATCAACTCTGCTCTCCATTTCTCCATCATGGGACCTCTTAACCCTATTTCCGGCCTCACCTAAATGCTCTCTGCTGGTCTCAACCTGTACTCCTTTTCTCCTTTTGTACTATGTTGAGCTCTATAGCCATCTACATCCCTATAAGCGTCTTTGTCTGTATTTCTGTTTGAATCACTCATTTTCTCTGGTATAAAATTCTCATCCGAAATTCGAGCTCTCTTCTTTTCAAACCCTCATCTCCTCAGAAAAATTCTTTCTCATGATTCGAACCCTAAGCTGCTCTAATACTACACTTTACAGAATAACCTTGTTCCGGTGCACATGGTTTTATAGGCGCACCGGTGCAGTTTGTAAGATCGAGGTTTATGTTTAGGCGCAGTGTTTTATGACACACCGGTGCAGAATAGTTGTGAAGCACCGGTGCGACTAAGTACTAAGATGCACAGGTGCATGTTATGATGATAAGCGCACTGGATTGTATAAAGTTCTTTTTTTTATGTAAGATCATAATAAAATAATGATAATTCTAAAGTACATGAATTTATTTGCATTATTTTCTAAACATTATTATGTTACAAAAATTCATATTATTCTAGATTTATTATTTTATAATTATTTACAAATTTAAATATTTTAATAAAATCATTTCACATTAATACAATTAAAATTTTCATATTAATACAATTAAAATTACCATTACAATTATAAATACAATTACAATTTTACAATTTCACATACAATTACAATTACAATTAGAATTACAATTTTAATTTTACATACAATTACATTTACAATTACAACCATTTCACAGTAATACAATTAAAATTTTACAAATATTTTACATACTATTAGAATTATAATTAGAATTAGATTTACAATTACAATTACAAATTTACAAATATTTTACATACAATTACAATTACAATTTTACAATTTGTCATATATACAATTACAATTACAATCATTTCACAATAAATTAAATATTACAATTACAATCAAAATTTAACATTAAATATATTACATACAATTACAGTTAAAATTACAATTATAAATACAAATACAATTTTACATACAATTAAAATTTCAATTTCAATTACAATCACGACATAATATCTAATAAATATCATGGTCATTTAATATTAAACTAATTAATAAACATCACGATCATGATAACCATCGTAAAAACATCATATTCGACAAAAACACACATTCAAAATCGCTAACATCATCGTGATCATGATCATCTAACAAAACACAATTAACATTATATATTAACATCATCACAACACAAACATCAAATATACATTTCATGTCAAATAACTCATGCTATCACATACACATCTATCTGCAAGCTGCACATTAAATGAACATATCTAACATGACCTAAGAATATACACATCATGATGATCACCAACATGTAAATTAAGTACAACTGCAACATGAACATAAAATACATGGACTATATATATATATATATATATATAACTGAATAATGTTAAAAATATACAACTGTAATATAAATGTCATGGATCAGCTAGTGGTAGTACAACATCAATAGCAGTACTAGTGGAGGCCTGCTCAGTCAATGGTGCAACCTCGATAGTCGATGGTCCAGCCTGCTCATGATCATGAATAGTATTGATGGATGTTGTAGGCTGCTGACTAGACGTGGCCGATGTTCCAGCCTCATCTCCATGATGACTGCTGCTAGATTCTAGTGGAGCCTCATGCTTATCTAGTGCGGCGCGAGGTGAACGATCATGAGATGATGAGTCATTGCTCGCAGACTTCCCAACACGTGTTGTGGCTCGACCACGCCTATAACGTGCAATAGTCCTCCTCAGTCGTGTAACAGCTGTCATAGCTCCTATGACATGCCGCATCAGGTTGTACATGTCACATGACATGCTTCTCCACATCTATAATATCCTATCATCGGAATGTATGTCTATGTAATGAGCAGGCCTGATGCTCGCCTCAACAATCAATGCACTGAGTTGGTCACCAAAATCCATCCTGTATCTACTATCAAGTTAACTGCACCTAGCAAAAGGCGGTACCAACGCACCAGCAGGACCATGTCTCTCTGCACCGGCCTCCTGATGATCCTCAGCATCTGGTGTGCCCTTATCGTCATCAGGATCCACACTTGGATCATGTGGTGGTTTCGGAATCTCCTCTCCATCAAAAGAGCCAATGTATGCAAAATATATACAAGTACACAACAATAATTAGACAATTTCATTACGCAATTTAATAAAAACAAGTTATAGAACATGTTAGAATAAATTTAAATAAAACAATAATATTACCTCTATCATCTGGCAGCTCATCATCTGTGAAGAGGATGTTGGAACACCCTAGCCAATCCAATCCAGCATAAGGACAGGGTATCATAATGAAGGGATGCAACTCATAAACACTGGCTAATAATTCCAGTGCATCATGCAATATCCTGGCTAGAAACATAGTCTCACCCCTCTTGGGCATCAATTGCCCCCACATGTGCATCTGTGCCTCCAACATTGACCTAGAGGCTGTTGAACAAAAGAAGGCCTCATCTCTAGAAACCTCTCAAAAAACAAAAAAAAAATCTCTAAAGAAAAAGGGAAGTTGACCCTCCCTTGTGCATGAGCACGACATCTATCTAAGGCTGTATAGAACTGCCGCAAAAAAATGGCAGACCACCTGACAAGTCATGGCTCATGTACTAAAGAATCAACATAATATAGAAGCAAGAAACTAATGCATTGCCTGTCATTGGTGTTGTGTGAAATGGTCGAAATGAGAATTGAGAGGCACTGCACCTCCTCACTACCAAATGCACCAATACGTAACTGACCTCCAACAACCTGAAAATCTGTAGGAGACAGTATTGATGCTCCAATGTATCTCTGGGAGTAAACTAACTGACTCCCTGCTACACAACCAGCCGGAACCTCTAGGAATGAGAGAAAATCCACCCCTCTCCTCAATAACCCTGTAATTAAATATATATCCTCCTTAGTGAGTGTGTACCACTTGTTAGGACCAATCTGAAAAGCCTGTCAGTGGGCATTCCACCTGCAGATAAGATGTCTCAAAAACACACTATGGGCCTTTAGGGAAGTAGCCTCCTCATAGAACTTGAGGAGGCCTACCTGCCTTAGGAGCCCTTGGGTAGCTTCTGTAATAGGGTGAGGGTACGCATCTCTCTCCCTCTCTCGTGCCTGCCACAGGTGAACCATGTCATACTGCTCCGCCTGTTGTCATTGTTTTTGTTCCCCCTCTTCTCTCTGAATCATTAACATGTTAAATAATTTGTTTTTATTAAATTATACATGTATTTAGGAATACACATATATAATTTTTTTTGAAAGAAAAAAAAACCAGTCGGTGCACCACAAAAACAATCATGCACCAGTTCCGGTGTGTTGTTTTTTTATCGCACACCAGGGGCAGTACCCCATATGACATTCAATGCACCGTATGCGGTGCACCTAAAATTTTTTAAAGCACCATTGACTATGTATGGTGTCAGAAGAGTAGTGCTCTAACTAAAATATATGCCACGACGCGTATAGTTGTGTCAATGCACCGACTTCCTGACAAATTACATAGTCAACGGTGTGGTCTTTTAACCGATCGCACCGTTGACCCTGTCGGAATGCCGAATGCGGTGCACTGACAGACACCAGGGTGGATATTTCCATCAACGCACCATGTTGCTATTCCCATGGTCAACAGTACGACCGGCTAAATGATGGCACTACACTTTTTCTTAAATTTTAAAATAACGTAGGGTGCATTTCAGTACCGCCCCAGACATGATGCAGATACAGTTAGCACCAGTTGCAGCGCGGCCTGTACATTTTACAGGCAGCACCGCTTAATGGTACGAGCCGAACGCCTCATGCGCACCGCGAAAAAAAAAAAAAAAAACCTTTTGCATCGTTAATTTTAAGGTTATTTGAAATCATAATCTGCTAAAAAGCTTAATTATGGAAAAACAAGAAAAACACCTGTACATTTCGCCGTCAAGGAGGCATATTGGTTGTAGAATTTGAAAAAGAAAATTTGCCCACCGTTTTGCAAAATGCAAGCTGGAGATTGGTGGGAAATGCACTGCAGCAGTGTGTGTAATGGGTGCAATGGGAGCAACAATGTCAGGGTGGCTCACACAAGGATAAATTGCACTGGTGCTTGAGAGCTCTGGAGCACTGAGAAAAGTGAAAAATGTGGTTTTTTTGCCGTAATTTTTTTTTTATTCAACCCTGTTTTGGTGTGCGGGGTTTTATAGGTGCACCGGTGTTGTTTCTTATGAACGTACCGATCGGTTTCTATTTTTGCGCAGTTTTTTATGATGCACTGGTGTGGTTTCTTAACATCGCATCAGGCGGTTTCTGTTTTTGTGCGGTGTTTAAAGATGCACCAGCGCGGAAGAGTTGTGAAGCACCGATTCTCTACAGTAATATGACACAACGGGCGGGTGTGTATGGAGTGCACGGTGTCTAGTGTGCCAATGTTTTTTGCGCGATGGTGTTTTCACTTGTAGAGCGCACCGATGATTGAGAGCTCTAGAGCACTGAGAAAAGTGAAAAAAGTGGTTTTTTGGCCGTAATTTATTTTTATCTAACACTGTTCCAGTGTGCAGGGTTTATAGGTGCACCGATGCTATTTCTTACAAATGCACCGGTCGGTTTCTCTTTTGGAACGATGTTTTATGATGCACCAGTGCGGTTTCTTAATACATCACCGAGCGGTTTCTATTTTGGTGCAGTGTTTTATGATGCACTGGTGCGGAAGAGTTGTGAAGCACCGATTCTCTACAGTAATACGATGCACCAGGCGGGTGTTTATGAAGCACATGGTGTCTAGTGTGACAATGTTTTGTGCGCTCCAGTGCTCTCTCTTGGGTAGCGCACCGATGATTGAGAGCTCTAGAACACTGAGAAAAGTGAAAAATGTGATTTTTTGGCTGTATTTTTTTTTAGATTTAACCTTGTTCTGGTGCGCAGGGTTTATAGGCGCACCGGTGATGTTTCTTACGAACGCACCATTCGGTTTATGTTTTGCCATTGTGATTTATGATGCACAGGTGCAGTTTCTTAATATCGCACCAGGCGGTTTCTATTTTGGCACGGTCTTTTATGATGCACCAGCATGGAAGAGTTGTGAAGCACTGGTGCTCTACAGTAATACGACGCACCGGGTGGGTGTGTACGGAGCGCACGATGTCTGGTGTGCCAATGTTTTGTGCGCACCGGTGCTTTCTCTTGTAGAGCGCACCGATGCGATTTGGGATTAAAACTGCACCGAGAAGAAAACATCCGCAAAACCCTCCGCCCACCAACCTCCTCTAGTAACCTCCACTAGAAATGGATGTATGGGGTATTTTTATAAGGGGTTCCTCAAAAACATCCTCTAGAGGGTCTTTTCCTTGTAGTGCCTCTTAGTGGTATGGTTATGTTATGAAACCAACTCCAAAAATAGAAGAAAAGAGACATCAACAACTTAGAAATAAGCCACTTCGAGGGGCAACCTCCTTTACATTACATAAATGAAAAATTCTTGGATGATACAAATGAAAAAACCAACTTCTATATATAGGAGTCCATGGGGTCACAATATAATCCTAGCCGACCTAACAATAATAAAGTAAGGGCACAATAGTAAAAATATTGGGGTTACACAGGTACAACAACAACAATAAGGGGGTTATAGTAACAAAAATAAGGGACTATACTAGTAATATAGGGACCTAACATGCCCCTCTCCTTCAAAAAAGTGTTGTGCTCAATGCTTGAGTAGCTCCAGATTATTTTGTCTAAAATTCTCATCCTCCCATGTAGAATATTCAGTGGGTAAGTTCTTCCACTTGATGAGATACTCTGAAATTGATCGATTTCCTAGTTGTTGAGTTCTTTTTAACATGACTTCTTTAGGTTCCAATATGATTTGTCCTTCCTCATCAAATTCTGCCAATATTGTTTGAACTGGGTGTTTGTCCCCTATAACCTTCTTTAAGCATGAAACTTGGAAAACTGGATGTGCAGGAAGCTCCAATTTGTATGCCATAGTACCAATCCTTTGCAACACCTTGTAAGGACTATAGTACTTTGGCAATAATTTATTATCCTTCTTAGATTTCATGACGGACATTTGTTTGTACGGTTGTAGCCATGAAAATACCCAATCTCCTACATCAAAACTTCTCTCCTGTGATATTGATCTGCCTGTTGTTTCATTCGATTTTGTGCCAAATTTAGGTTATCCTTTAAGAGTTGGAGAACTTCTTGTTGGTGCTCGATGTGATCTTCCACTGATTGAACCTTAGAATTTTCTCTTAAATAATATGTGATGGATGGTGGATGATATCCATTAAGTGCCATAAATGGGGTTGTTTTTGCTACAATATGGAAGGAAGTGTTATGCCACCAATTAGCGAGAGGTAACCACTTGACCCATTGTGTTTTCTTATCAGATACAAAACAATTAAGATATCCTTCCAAATATTTATCCACTATCTCAGTTTGACCATCGGATTTAGGATGATAAGATGAGCTATGAGCTAGTTGAGTACCCAAACAAGAAAATAATTTCGTCCAAAAAATTCCAGTAAAAATGGGATCTCTGTCACTTACAATAATCTTTGGGTTTCCATGTAGATTTTGAATTGTTTCCATAAATGAATTAGCAACTGTACTTGCTTTAAATGGATGAGATAATTCTCAAAAGTGTGCACACTTGGTAAGTCTATCAACTACCACCATGATGACAGTCTTTCCTTTGGACGTAGGTAAACATGTGATAAAATCCATTCAAATCTCCTCCCAACGTTGACTTGGAATGGATAAAGGTTGTAGAAGACCCGATGTCTTAATTGTCTCAACTTTATTTTGCTGGGAAACCAAACATTCCGCCACAAATTTTTGAATATCAGATTTAAGGCCATCCCAAAAAATTATTTCTTCACCCCGTGGTAATTTTTTAAAATCCTGAGTGTCCTCCTAAAGGAGAAGTGTGCAATTCCAAAAGAATCTTTTGTTTTAGTTGGGAATTCTTGCAAATATATAAGCGATATTTGTACCATAACGAATCGTTTTTCCAACTAAATGTATTAGATGCAATAGGATTTTGCTGCAACTTTTGAATGAGTGTCCACACTTCTTCTTCTTTCTTCCACTCATCCCTTGCTTTAGTTATCCAATCTGGTTGGATAATAGAAATGGCACAAATAGATGCTTCCACCTCTTCATCCTTTCTTGAGAGTGCATCTGCAACAACATTTAGCTTCCCTTTTTTGTAGATGATTTCAAAGTCATAACCCAACATCCTTGTGACCCATTTTTGCTTCTCTTATGAAGATAGTATTTGTTCCAAAAAGTGTTTAAGACTATCATGATCAATTCTTACTTTGAAGTGTCTTCCCATTAGGTAAGGTTGTCAATTATTTAGTGCATGTAGTATTGCCAACATTCCCTTCTCATAAATAGCTTTCTATAAATACTTTCCTTTGATTGGACGGCTTTCAAAAGAAATGGGTCTTCCTTCTTGCATTAAAATGGCACCAAATTCCATTTCTTGAGGCATCACCTTCCATAATAAAGGTTTTTGTGAAGCCTAGCGTATCTAAGACTGGTGCTAGGCACATTGCCTCTTTAAGATTTTCAAAGGCCTTAGTTTCTTTAGGAGTCCATGAAAATGCATCTTTCTTCAGTAATGTTGTTAGAGGTGTTGCTATTCTCCCATAATTCTTAACAAACTTGCGATAATACCATGTTAACTCGAGAAAACCTCGCAATTTCTTTATGGTTGTGGGGACTTTCCATTCCTTAATGGCTTTAATTTTGTTTGGGTATACCTTAACACCCTTGTGAGATACAATATGACCCATATATTCCACCTCTTGTACTCCAAAGAAACATTTGGATGTTTTTGCATATAATTTTTTCTCCTCCAATTGTTTGAGCACCCTGTCAACCTATTGAACATGATCCTTCCAAGACCTGTTGTAGATTAGTATGTCATCAAAAAATACTAGCACAAATTTTCAAAGGAAGGGCTTTAAAATGGAATTCGTCAACCTTTTAAATGTAGAAGGTGCATTGGTAAGGCCAAAAGGCATGACCAAAAATTCATAATGACCCTCATTAGTTCGAAATGTTTTTTTTGGAATATCTTCAGTCTTCATTCTAATTTGATGATATCCTGAATGAAGATCCAACTTGGTAAAATAAATTGCTCCATGTAATTCATCCAATAATTCATCAATCATAGGAATGGGAAATTTATCTTTAATAGTGAGCTTATTGAGCTCCCTATAATCCAAACACATGTGCCATGATCCTTCCTTCTTGTGCACCAATACTACTGGAGCAGGGAAAGAACTTTGACTAGGTTTAATTATACTAGCCTCTAACATTTATGCAATCATACATTTAATTTCTCTCTTTTGGACTTAAGGATATCTGTAAGGCCTGATGTTTGGAGGAACACTTCCTGGAATCAAATTAATAGCATGATCATGATCACAAATAGGTGGGAGTCCTTTGGGAGTTTCAAACACCTTGGAATGATTGTCTAAGAATTTTTGGAGATCTGGAGAAATAGATGATTTTGATGTTGGAACTTCTAGTGAGCATAATTGTGCAATTACGCCTCATTGTTATTTCTTCAAAATATTTTTCATGCCATTAGAGCTTATTATCTTTCCTGGCTTCCCTGTGATACCTCGTAATTCGATTGTCTTTCCTTTCGAAAAAACATTCAATAAAAGTTCTTGAAATTAAAAGTTGTCCCCAAATATTGTAACCATTGTACTCCTAGTACAACATCAACACCTCCCATTGTAATGGAAAGCATTGGACTATTCAATACATATTCCCCCATGGTTAGCTTGATATTATGGCATTTTCTAGAGAAATTTATAATTCCTCCATTTGCAACCATCACTTGACATTCTGGTGCTGGGTATAGGAAACAATTCAATTCCTTGGCTACCTTAAAATGAATAAAATTATGGGTACTACCTCAATAAATCAACACTATTGCCTTTTTATTATTGATATGTCCTTATATCTTGAGAGTTTGAGGAGTGGTAATTCCTACCAATGCATTACAGGATATGATCATACTCATTTCTTCTTCTTCTAGGGTTTTTTCCTTGTGTATATCCTCTTCTTTTGAATTTTTTTGTTCATTTTCTTCCTCCTCTTCACAATCTATGTAAACTAATTTCTTCTCAGCACACTTATGACCTTTAGTGTATTTTCTATCACAACTGTAGCAAAGCCCTTTTTCTCTTTTTTCTTCCAACTTTTGTGGTGTCAACCTTGTAGGTTGTGGAAGTCTATGAGTAGCAACACTTCCATCTTTATAGATGTGAGTGGTAGGCTTCCTTGTCGCCATAATTATACATTTAATTTTTCTTTCCAACATAAATTCCTTCTCCAATGAATCAGGTTCCCAAATGTGAACTTCATGTTGCATGTTATCCTTTAAAGTCCCTATGAAGACATCAATCTTGTGTTACTATGGAATATCAGTTACCCTTATATTCAATTTTTGGAAGTTCTCAATGTGCTCCACCACTGAACCCTTTTGTTTGAGATTTATCAATTGGCTAAATAAGGTGTTTATCTTTGTATCCTCATAATGTGCTATCATTTCCTCCATAAAAATTGACCAAGTGACAATTTTTTTACGGGAGCAAAGCCATCGATACCATACAAATGTATTTTGTTCTAAATGTAAATTTTCAATGCGTACCTTTTGTGTTTTTTGCACATTATTGAGATCAAAATATTGCTCCATCTGTAGTATCCATGTTATGGGATCCTTGCCATCAGACTTCCTCATATCCACATTTGGACTATGGTGGTTCTTCAATCCAACATTAGAGTTTATGAAATCACGACTAACATTTATTTTTTTCTCATCATGAGTTTCCTCTACTATCTTTCCGCCATTAGGAATCATTTGTTGTATTAACCTTGTCAGAAAACCCTCCATGTCTATTTTTATATCATTCTTCATGTCTTCCATGTTGTCTTTTATTTTTTCATTTATCTTAGCTTCCATGTCATCCATCTTAGATTCCATGTCAGCTTTCATGCCATCCATATTAGCTTCCATGCCATTATTCAAACCATCCATCTTAGTTTTCATGCCTTTCTTCAAAACATCCATCTTAGCTTCCATGCCTTTCTTCAAAACTTCCATTTCATTTTTTTTTTCTTTGCGAGAGCGAAATTTGGTGCACTTTCTCTTGTAATTTTGATATGTCATGTTGCGCTTATTCCTATTCATGAATCATAGTAGAGCCTTCTGAAGGCTTAATGGGTGTTGAATTATTTTTAGGTGGAATTTTAGAATCCAATACTGATATATATGCTTCAATATGCCCTTGGAATCACTTCAAACTATTTTTTCACACAAGACTTATGCAATCCGAAAACAAAAAAATACACACCTTTTTCCTGCTATTGAGGAGCTAGATATTGAAACTAAATTATCTACGTGATTTTAGATCTTCAATATCTGAAATTCAGCCTTGTAGTAGCCCTCTGAATCTTCTTTTTAATGTCACAGGTATGACCTGATTTGGAATATTCAAGGCAATGTTATGCCCAATATCCCTCAATGACCTAATTATGGACTAGTTCAGTAGAGCGCACTTGTACGACATGTCAAGTGTCATTGTTTCCTCCTTCGGCTCTGAAATATATACACAGGAAACTAAAATCTGTGTACTTGTAGCCAATTTTTACAAAATCCCAATCTGATGCTAAACGAGATAGTTATGACGATTTTCCCACGGTCACCTCTTTGAGATGAAATTCGGGAGCTTGAAAAATCCTAACTTCCACAAATAATATCTCTGAAACTATTGAAAAATTTACACAAAGTTCCTCACGATTTAGGCTTTGCTCTATAAAAATTTTAGCTTCTGAACCTTCGTAGAAATAAAGTTATAGCAAAACTTCCATGATGACCTATTTAGGTAGAATTAGAGAGCCTGAAAAAACCCTAACTTCCACAAATCATATATCCAAAAATATTGTGAACCAAGATCTGAAATTTTTACAATACATTCCTCGGGATTTTGGCTTCGCTCTGTAAATATTTCACCTTCTAAACCTTCACAGAAAAATGTTATAGTGAAAATTCCACGATGACCTGTTTGGAGCAGCGAAACCCTAGAATCCATAGCTCTGATACCAAATTTTATGAAACTAGCTCCAAAAATAGAAGAAAAGAGAGATCAACGCCTTAGAAATAAGCCACTTCGAGGTGGAAACCTCCTTTACATGACATAAATGAACAATTATTTTATGATACAAATGAAAAAACCTCCTTCTATATATAGGATTCCATGGGTCACAATATAATCCTAAACGACCTAACAATAATAATGTAAGGGCACAATAATAACAATATTTGGGTTACATGGGTACAACAATAATAATAAGGGAGTTATGCGAACAAAAATAAGGGACTATACTAGTAATATAGGGACCTAACATGTTATAACACAACTCAATATCCAACCTTTTTCCATAAGTATTGTGGGTTGACATGGTATCCTTTCATTTTATGGTAGTAAATCACAATATTTCAACTTCCGAGAACCATAAATTTCTTATACAAGCACTAATTCAGGAGATTATTGCATAGTTGGAAAGGCATTAGTGTGTAGATTATGAAATCTAGGTCCATTGTTAGGTTGGGACCACTAAAAAAATTCATATAAGGCATCAAAATAGCTCCCTATGTTTTTCACCCCTAATTCTCCAAATTGGGACCACTAGTAAAAATGACCATGCAAGATTATTCGTCTAACTTTTCCACTCTGAAAGCATAGAGATGGATGAAAAATAATATAATGATACAATAATTATCATCAAATGATAATGAGAAAGAAATAATTCCCAAAATATCTTTTCTCTTCTTATAAAACCTTCTTCAAATGAGAATTCCAAGATACAATACCCAAGATAAAACACTCCTTCAGGCACAAGTAAACCCTCCAATATTTCCCTCCAATAGTGACAAATTCAAACCAAGTCAGGAAAATTCAATTTTCTTTAGATTACAATTTCAGCTTCTAGATTGAACCCGCAATTCATTCCTGCAATTTCCAACCCTACTATAAAAACTGCAATTCACATGTGTGGGTGGAATATGGAAAAACCAAGTTTCATTTCCTTCACTCTAGATGTATTCCTTGATTATAGACCATGGACTTAAAAATGTGATTTTTATTTGGAAAGAATTCAAATATGTAATCTGATATAAAATTTCTACCTTCTAGTTGAAGCAATAAACCTACTCCTCTTAGCATGTATGATAGAAATATAGATAAAATGTTAGACTTCAGCTTCCTTTTATAGTTTCTATTCTACTTTTCTTG
The DNA here is from genome assembly GCA_034641835.2 of Pinus albicaulis. Classification (NCBI taxonomy): domain Eukaryota; kingdom Viridiplantae; phylum Streptophyta; class Pinopsida; order Pinales; family Pinaceae; genus Pinus; species Pinus albicaulis. Next base: position 795,780,694 of record CM076578.1, on the reverse strand, counting down.
ATATTCACTCATCCTTTTTCTTCTTTCTCTCCTTTTTATCAAAATTCAGATGTGTTTCTATAAATGATGCAAATTCCTCTTATTTATATGCTTTTCATGAGGTTTAATTAGCCCTTTCTGGGCCAACTTGTGTTGGATAGGCTGACTTGGTCTTGGAGATTTACTTTGATACTTTTGACTCAAAAATTAAATTTCCTTTTTTGATAAAAGAATCCCAATAATGGTTTGTTACTTGATGACAAGGACTATGACTCATGACTCAACCCTAGAATATTTCAATGGGTGCTTTGACCTATAAACATAATAATTTTAGCATGAAACTCATGCTTATACTTTTTATTTTATCTTTACAATAATTTTTATTTTCTTCCTTTTCACAAATACATAAGAATTACATCATGTCATGAGCCAAACAACAATTATGAATATTGATACTATTTACAATTTCAACACTCACTCTTAACTCAGGATGTATTCATAATTGTTCAACCGGTACAAGGATGACCTCAATTTGAAGTGTTCCAATAAGAGTACAATGCTAGATACCATCAAGGCAAAAAAATTCCAAGGTATCAATCCAGGTGTCATCAAGGCTACCTACCAAGACACAAACTTCAACAGGCACTAAGGTGTGATCAAGGAAACTTTCCACTATAAGTACCATTAGTCTACAACCTTTGGTATCAATCCAACTAGATATAGATACCATCTAGGCCTCCATGCCAAGACACCGACCCTCATAGGGATTTAGGTATCATCAAGGTCAAGATATTGATACTAAAACATAGCTCCATATCATCATGACCAAGATACCCTCCCACACAGGGATCTAGACAACATCAAGGCCAAACTATATTTGAGATATCAATATCAACTAGACCAAGATGTCCTCCCAAGTACCATCATACAGGCACGCAACCTAAGGTACTCGTATTTCCCTCTTAATCAAATCAAAGATATTCAATAATCCAAGCATGCTTATCAAACATTCAAACTTCTCAGGGACAGATCAACACATCATCTACTTGTTCATCCATTAGAACATTTTTTATCTCCACAACCCCAACTAGTATCAAACTTCCAATATATTGGTTCTTATTATCAATATGCTAGCATAAAATATGGGGTCCTCAATCATTCTAATGTTTCTTAGGTTATCATAATATCTAAACAAATATCAACGAAAGCTTCCTTTTTTAACCTTCTCAACTAGCACCAAACTCGGCCTCAGCACTTCTAAAAAAAACCAAGTCTTTTTCATGATTCATGAATAACCATCAGTAGTGCTTTAGACATTCCTCGATCTCATTCTTTATTCATGGAATTTACTATATATATGACTATCAATCATGATACATGAAGTCGAGAATCATGTACTCCCTCTAAAATATGGAGGATATACACTTTCCTTCATAAAGAAATACATCCAAGCTCCCTACTCAACTTAGGGAGACAAGTTCATTATCAACAACTTTATTCTCCTAGCTACACAAACTCTTTCTTTTGAATCATCATATCATCGAAGAAATTTGACCTTCAGGAACATCATTAATTATCTTCATATGGTAAGAAGGTAATTTTCAATTATAAGTGTAAAATTTAATGTCATCAGGGTTCTTATAGCTCCCTCTTTCCATCATGCTTAATATCTTCAAAAGTTCATCTTTAAGTATGAGGCAAACATACAATTTTACAAAATCTTGAAAACTATGTACCTGCAAATCTCATCAACAAGTACAACCAAGCACAGATTTATATATTTACATGAGCATGAGATTAAATTTATCAATATAGGTTTATTATGTTATCACAAACAAAGCATCTAGGGTTATCAAGAGAAATTAAACCTTAGATATCCAAAACCTAAACCTATTTAGGCTTTCAATCATACAGAAACATGTACACCTAGGTTTTAACTTTAATGCCCTAGGTTCTGTTGAAGGCTTGAAAATAGCTGCCTCAACATTGGGGTTAACCACCCTGTCGAAAACTTGAAAACCATTACTTTTATATTTGGAATAGTGGCTCCGACTCGGTATAATGGGAACAGTTTCCCTTTAAAATATAAGTGAATGAGTGTGAGTTGTAAAATAGTGAAATGGGTGTAATAAATGGAAATTAAATCAACTTAAATATGTATAGTTATATCTATCTATATCTCGGGACTTAACTTACTCTTATATGTGACTTCAAAGATTTCCTTAAGTGCAAGGTAATATAGATCACCAAACACTTGAAGAAGTGAATACAAGTAAGATGATTAATTTGATTAAATATTTAATAAAATTAATGTTTAACACATATCACATGAAATATCTCTTTATTTCGCACATGCATTTAAATATGACCATCTCACATGTTAAATAGTGAATAAATGCTTAGTTGTGTTTAAAGAACATACATAGCAAAACAATTTAAAAAAAATGACTATTGATCACATTTAGACACAAAAATAATATAAAGATAAAAGTACCTGATATATCAAAGCTCTGCTCGTGAGAAAATAGCCTTGGTCCATACTTTCTATTAAGATGATTCAAAAGTATAGCAGTGCAATTTTCCAAATCCTTCTTACAAAAATTCAGAACCTCTTTCTTAAAGACATGAAAGGGTATTTATAGTTGAGAATTAAATTGTAAAAATAGTAAATACATGAAATGATGAGGATGTTTAAACAACCACCCTTAAAATAAAACTTAAAAGGACAAAAATAGAGTTTGTTTGAACAATAACATCAAGAATGAGAAGTTGTTTTCTTTCACATTTGTTGTCTTAATTCATAGATAGCCAACATGGGCTTCAATTCAAGAGGCTCAGTTGGCCTTATGCGCATCTGTCTGATATATACAATATCTGAGAGCATTGAAAGCATGTGTGAAGTGGTATTGGCAAGGCATCGTAACTTCAACCATTGGCTATGTGGCTTTACTAAATTTTTCCAATACTTCTCAAGATTCAACTTTGATAACTTTTTAATATTATCTTTCTTTTTCTTGGACCAATCCTGCCAAGACTTCAGCAATATTTTAACATCAAGAAAAGAAACAACTTGAAACTCCTGGATTATATTAGCACCAAACAGGTTATCGTTGATAGTTTCAATAATATTGCTTGTCATGTCTCTCGCACTGAAAATGGCTCTTTCAGCTTGTTTCAATTTTATTTCCCAATCTCTAAAGAGGACTGCTTTGTGTGAATCCTCTATCTTTGGAGGATTTGTTTCTTTTCCTTTTGCATAGTCTTTCCATGTGAGATCATCAGAGGTTTTATCATCAATGGCATCAAAGTATGTGCTCATATCGGACAAGTTTTCATCAATGAATCGCTCGTTTGACATAGATCATTGATTATTGTCAACTTATGGACAATGAGCACCTGCTGTTAATAAAAGAGAGTATTAAGTTCTACTTCCTCTTTCTTGAAATCATCAATCTTAGGATTATCTTTCAATTGATCATTTCTAAGTTGGATTTCTTGTAACTGAGAATATTTACTCCTAATATTGGCTTCATGCTAGAGCTTCATTTCATCAAATCTATTTTGAAATTGGGATAGTTGTAATTTCCATTATTTATCAACGCTATTTTTTTCGTTCAATAATTCCTGCTCCAACTGATGGGTCCTGTCATACACCCCTGAAAACTACGATAACCTATTTAGATCATCATAGGGGTTTGTTTGTGGGTATTTCCACACAACATCTAGTGATACATCTCCAGGGACTAGTGCTTGGGATTCCTCAACTCGCTTATCTTCCTTTTCCTGCTCGTTATGGCCCTATGACTAGGATTGTAAAATGTATCGAGAGGAGGTATTTCTTCAATTTTAAGAACAATCTCTGAAGTGGGATGTGCTAGAATGAATTCCACATCATCTTTGTTGACAACTCTATCAGAAGCCCCGGTAGTAAGCAGGTTCTACTTATTAGTTTCCGGAATACTATTTTTTTCTTTTGGAGTTGAGGTCTGTACTGCCTGCAATCCTGAATTATTAATCTCCTGATTAAATTGATTCAAAATTTTATCTAAATCGCTGCCAAATAATGGTTCTCCAGTTTTTTTCATTGTTTATGTAGTTTCCTTTGTTCCCTATCACAAATCTCTATCTTTTGTAGATTGCGCTAAACCCTGATATAATTGTAGAAGTGGCTGAGAAATCCTCAATGTGTCAAGAGGGATATTTTCTAACCTTTTACTTATGTATTCTCTAAACCTATTTAATTTCTTTGCATTCAAATGAGCTTCTGCTAACCTTTCCACCTAAATGTATACTTGGGCGGACTCAAATAAATCATCAAAATCATTAGGATCATGTTTGAAATGTCACAACTTAACCTGAGCAGTGAAATATTTTGCCACGTTGTTTGGGTCATATTTCCTGCTCGAAACAGTGGAAAATTTCAGCCATTGTATCGAATCAATTTCAAGCACAAAATGCTTGAAATTTTCCAAATCATATACTCCATAGTGAATATGGAATGGTGGACATACGGATTTCTTTCTTCTTTGAGGCTTTAGTTAGGCCATTTCCCACAGTTTGATAGGCAACCTCTCGAGCCAAAATCTTTTCAAGGACATAGAGCAGGAGAACATGTGGACTAGCTAAATTTTAAAAAACCATAACATAAGTAAATGAATATTCCCCAAACCATTTTCCTATGGCTGTAAAATCATCCCTAGCCTCATTAGATATCCTGGGGGCTCTTTCGTCAAAGACATTTTGGTATAAAAGCAACATAAATCCATGACAGATTTTGGAGAAATGTGGTTGGAAATTAGACTCCTAGAGGATATTATGATAGATGTGGATAGGAGTAGGGTCTTATAGGGTCCATTTCTATCGCATGGATGGAAAATCAGAGGTAAAACAAACGACATCCCTAATATATGCACTCATATAAAAAGGGGGCACTATTTTAGTGGAGATATTTCGTTTTCTTCTGTAGGCTCGGATTTGTGAAGCTATGTTATTTGATAGGATAGTTTCCCAATCCATTATATAGTAGTCTGCTACAACATCAATGAAAGGGACCCATTCAGCTGTAACCTGATGTGTATTAGGATATCTAAAAAATCTACACATCATACCAGCAATATAGCAATGAGGACCAACAAGAGAAGCTATGGAGTACATACCCTTCTCTTCATGATTGTGTTTGTTTGGATATTTTCTTCACTACCTTATTGGATCTGATTGAACTTGTTTTCATCTACAAAATTCTAAAGGAATTTCTTATCATATAGCTTCTACGGGTCTCCCGGATGATACATCTTCAGCAAGTCCTCAACTCTTAAAGACCCAATTATTGTCTATCTTGAGGTTTTGAAGGTCCTTTCTAAAATATTCAGGTTGTCGATAATCCACTTAACCATATTATTGTAGGGTAGAATCTTAGGCTGAGCAGCATTTCGATGGAGGAATGAATTAGCGACGTTAGCGTAGGTAGTTTCAAAAAACGAAGAGGAGTCTTCAATTGTGTCTTTCCTTTCAATTACTCTGTGTTATTCATCTTTAAATAATCGGTACATGGCTTCCCAAGATGAGCTTCCAGAATCTATGGTGCACTTTGTATCAGAGAACAATGGTGGCATATCAGTTGTCTCTAGAGTAGGTAGAGCCGACTGTGGTTGGACCACAAGCCCTTTTTTCTTTTTGGTCGCTTTTGAAATTTCACTCGGGATTTTTATCAAGACTAGCCTACAAGAGAGAGAGTGTGGAGAATGAAGAACAAACACTTAGAATGCAAGAAAATTATGACAAAAACGACCAAGTGATATCAAATTTATGCTTAATGCAATAAACCTCGAAACAACAAATGAAAGTGATCAAATCGTTTGCATTCTTGAGAACATAAATACCATTACACTATATCATTAATGAAAAATGTGCATTCACATGGTATTTTATATAGGTTAGCGCCCCGTACGATGGCTCGCATCATAAGTTTCCTTAAGTGCATAGTTTCCTTAAGTGCATAACTTAGAAGTTGTGATATTTACCTTTTGTCGATATGCGATCGAGTTTTATAATAGCTAGAAGATAATAACAGAGAGGCATATATTGGAGTCTATCGCATCGAAGGATCATAAGATAAAGCTTCATTCAAGTTTCGCAATGTGATATAAGTATTGTGATCGCAAAGTTATGAAATGGTCATATGCGATGTGAAAATGCAATGTAGTGATTGCAATATCGGAGAAGAATCACATCAAAGGATTGGATTGGTTAAAACAAAGGAAACTCCGATATCATTCTTGCGATAGTGGGAATGCGATGGGTGACGTGGCTAATTGTTGGGGCCGACTTTCGATTTTATATGTGCGAAGGATTTTTCCTTTGTTAAAGTTATTTAAGACTTTTCGTATGTTTCTTTTACTTCGGGCAGATCGCATCACATTTCCCATGATAGGGTGCTTTGATACGTTATTTCAATACACGATATGAGATGTGCGATATAGCCTTACTAGCCTTTGTTTTAAGTCCTTTGGCCAGTAGAACTAAGACTTAAGTTCATATAACAAAGCTTTTTTTTCCTTTGGAATAATATGACTTGTTTTATTACTTAAAAAGGTTCTAAACTAAAAATTAAGAGGGTCCCCATTATTGAGTAAGTTTAACTATCTAATTATAATGGGGGAGTTGTTGAGTAGCACAATAATTGGCGATTTATTGGAAGAACCAGATATCTCTGAGAAAATATATAACGAAATTTTTTTAAACTTAACAAGTTAAAATAATTGGGAAAGAAAACTATTTTGAAATGTTGGCTAAATAATATTACTCTCATTAAAAGAAATCTCATTTCATTGCAATTCTCTTGAAGCCTCATATAGATGAAAATATTAATTTTGATGAACTCATTTTGTCATAGGTAGAGCCACTGCTGTCAACAGGCGTCCATAGCCTCGACAGGGTTACCTTTTAACCAACAATGAACCAGTATCCCATCCACTTATGATTGCAATATTTAGAGGTGAATTTTTAAATTTTAAATTTTATTTTTTGAAGATACTTAAAAGTCTTTGCCCTATTTTTGTGGCCAGATAGTGACAATTCCATTCACAAGTTGTAATAAACCTGAACAAGCTAGCTCGTGATGAGACTACTTGTCTTATGGTTAAGTAATCCTAAGCCATTATCCTGGTTTGGTGTCCAATAATGATAATGTCAACCTATTATTTTCCCATGAATGGTAAGCAGCTTCGTGTTGAGACCTCTTATCTTTTGAGTATCTTATATTTTTGAATTACAGTCTAAAAATGTATGACTAATGGATGGGGAAGGTCATTCAATCCTTAAAAGTAATGGATGAAAATTGGAGTTAAAGATGCTAAAGCTTCAATATATCCTTTACTTTTTAAAGAAAATATTTCTTGACTGATAACAAGATCAAATATTTTATAAATTTTTGAGGTTAGAAGGACTTAGAACTTCAATGAATAAAATATTTCAGAGTTTTATAATAATTATCCAATTTTCAATTTTGTTATCATTTCCCCAAAATTTTATACTTTCAAAAGCCAAAAAATCATAAAATTATTAGAGATATTGATAGAAATCCAAAAGTATGTTACCTAACATTATTTATACTAAAATGACATGGGTATTTACATGTGAATATTTACATATTTGCAGAAGAACAAATTTTCTTTTATGAATTTTTTTTTTTTAGAATTAACTCATTAATAGGAAAATCATCCCTCTTTCCTTATAAATATTGGAGAATGACAGTTTCTAGGCCTTATTTTTCAACAATTTGAAATTTTCCAAGCCATAGATTCTAAAATTTGGTATGCTCTGCTTTTCCTTCATGTGCCTTGTCCCATTTCATGACTAGATCTCCAACTTGAAAAGGCTTTTTATTGGTAGAGCTTGCATCAAAGGAATATTTTACTAGTTGTTGATGATGATCATGTATTTGTTTGGATTTTTCCCCTTTCTTACTCTATTTTGAGTATTTTAGACATCCTTAATTTGAGTTTACATGTCTTCAAGCTTTACCATAGTCTTGGGTAGGGAATTTTCCCCAGTTGATTATTTCAATTGTCTATTATGCTCATCTTTGTCGATTATTTGATCAATATATGACCCTTCAGATGTTAAAAATCTTAAAATATCGTTTTCATCATTGAACACATGCCAATTAGTGACATTATCAGGAATAGATGGGAAAAAAATAAATTCGATTGAAAATTTATCTAGATTATAATCCTCAGATGCAATGAGCTTGGATGCAACATTAGCCAACAAGTCAGCACTAACATTTTCAAGTCTTGGGATAGGAAAAATATTAAATGCTAAAAAATGTGAAGTGAAGGTTTGAATGAGATATTAATAATGCTTCAAATGACCAGAGACACAATGGATGGTGTTTCTCACAAGTTTTATAACAATTTATGAGTCTCCAAACACTTGAAGTTATTTCACACCAAAGCTTATTGCTTTATACAAACCCTAGACTAGTGCTTCATACTCAACAATATTATTTGTGCATTCAAACTCTAGTATACATGAAAATTTTGTTTTTTATCCTTCTAGATTTATTAAAATGCACCCTTCTCCTACATCATCATTGGATTTAGAGCCTTCAAAATATAATGTCCAAAACAAAGATTTAACTACTGGTTTATCTACAATATTTACACATCTGGATGAGTCTGTCTTTAAAAAATTTCAATTTGAGAGGTGATAGAAGTGATTAAGAAAGGAGATTCTTGTGCATTAAATATACCCAAAAAGGATTTAGAATAATAGTTCCAAAGGATATTATTGGTAAACACCACTAGTTCACTCTCTTCATCAAAATCAGTTACTCAATGTTTCATATTATTTTCTCAGTCAATATGAATTTGATTGGGCTTACCATTGTAAGGAAGCCACATATGAGACCCGTATGTGGCAAAATAACCATGAATCTTCTCAAACCAATCTCTTCTTATAATCAAACTGTAGAATTCAGGAATATCAGCGACTAATATATCAATTATTTGACATACTTTGGAAATGGAAGAAAGTCTTATGAGAACATAATTCATTTCCCCTAATACCTTGAATTTGGTTCTGTCAAGTTGAACAATATGAACAACAGAATTTTGGGGTGAAATATTTAGTTTAAGGAAAACTAAATAAAGAATTATATTTGAGGATGCCCCTGAATCCACTAAGAAATTGTGCACATTTTTATTGAAGATATCGAATGTCAAAATGAAAGGGGGAGTATGGGAATTCGACATATCTCTAGTTAAGATAGCATCGATGGGATCAATTTTTTCTGAATAATCATAGGGAGGGTTTCTGTTTCCTTTATAATATTTGCAAGTGACAACAGTGGGCAAAGGGGATGCAGGGAGTACATTCAATTCTTTAGGTAAAAAATTATGTTGTCGCTTTAGTTTATACTTACTTCATACAAGGAAATATTAGCGTTAACCTTCTTCATATCCTCTACTATATTATATTCTATGGTGTCAGAAACAAACAAAGTCTTAGATGTAGATAAAGAATTCGAAGAGGATGGAATTAAATCAAAATATCTAGGAGGGCATTTTTTATTTGTACCTTTTTCTCTAGCAATAGGAATAGATGGTTTCTGCTTATGAATTGATTGTGATGACTCTGCAGGCCCCTTACTCCTTGTGCTAACGAGTAACGCTTCATGATCCTCTTCATTATCAGAACTGGGAAGAATAAAATCCCATAATCCATGTACTTCAACTAATTCTTCTTCTTGGGAGTCATTGGGAGATAATGTTGTTTCGTCTTCATCTTCATCTTGATCAGATTCAACATTGGATATTATAATTGTAGGTTGAGGATCTGATATTTGATTTTTCTTAAAAGACCTAAAAGGATTCTTAGAAGATTCAACTACATGTTTCTTGGTTTCCACCATTTCATTTGACATGGATTTAAGGACATTTTGTAATCCTTATATATCAAAGGGATCTTTAGGAGTATCCTTCTTTGGTTCTTCCTTGAAGGTGAATTTCTTAGTCTTTATTTCTTCTTGAGCAGTTTTCTTTTCCAATGTAAGTATCACTTTCTCCATATATAGGGCTTCTTTCATGTTTTCCACAAAAGTGGCTTTATTAGCCTTGTATACAAAATCATGATATTGGAAGGAGGAGAGGAAATGTACCATTCGATTTGTACATTAACACCAAGTTTTGAGGTAGTTTGAATTTTGTTTAGAAATTTATTGAATCTGGAATCAAAATATTTTATCTTTTCAACTGAATTTTATTTTAGATTGGAAAGATCATTGATCAGAGTGGCAGTTGTGTGATCATCACCAAAATTAGTTAAGAATTATACTTCAACTATATCCCAACTAGTAATAGTTCTTGATGGTAATGAAAAATACCATGAACTTGCAGATCCTTCGAATGTATAAGGAAATAACCTAATTTTACAATCTTCTTCTACCACTCCATTGAGATTGATGTCTAACATGAAATTATGGAGGTGTTCCTTGGCAAGGATTCCATCATCAGGATTATACTTAGGCATCCATCTTCTAGGATGCTTAGGTAGATCGTGAAGAGGTCCTACCATTTGAACAACTACTGGGTTGGTCCATGGTCTAGATGCCTTACACGAGTTTTGGGAGTAGAAGATGTTGTAAGAATTCCAGAGGTTGATGCGGTGGTAGAATAAATAACCCATGAAATAGCAATGCTTGTAAACCCATTAGTTGACTGATTTTGAGAAATATGAATGGATGGAGTGATTGGTTGAGAGGAAGAAAGTGAAGGAGGAATGAATGAAGGAGTTTGTGGAGGTGAGGAAGAAGTAATATCTCTAGTGGATGTTTGAGCTTCTAGTGCAGGATTTTTTCTTCGATGAGAATGTAGTGGAAATTCAAAAGAGTACTTCCAAATTTTTCACTTTGGGACTGAGTTATTACACTAGAAACTTGTAAAGACGAAGTTACACTTCCTTCTGAGGGTTCAGATTGAACATGATTTTCTTTTGAAATAGAAATTTATTCTAATTTCTTAATCAAAGTCTGGACTTTGGGTGACTTTGGAGTATAATCTTGACGGATTAACTAAGGAAGTGTACTAGGAGATTTAGGAGGTGATTGGACAACTTCATATCTATAGGTTAGATTCTTTGAGTGAGATCTTGAAGTTGTTTGATATTTTGAGGGGGGTTGACTCTTTTGATGGACTTTGGATTTAGGATTAGACCTTTTTTCCATTCATATTCTTCAATCCCTCCTTTTAGCACCAGAAATGTTGAAGACTCAAAAATCACTGTGTCAAAATAGGGGATAACCACCTGATCATGAACTTGAAAACCGTTCCTTTTCCGTTTGGAATAGTGGCTTCGACTAGGGATAATGGGACTAGTTTCCCTTTAAAATATAAGTGAATAAGCATGAGGAGTAAAATAGTGAAATGGGTGTAATAAATGGGAATTAAAGAAACTTAAATATGTATCTGTCTGCTTATCTATATATTGGGACTTAACTTACTCGTATATGTGATTTCAAAGATTTCTTTAAGTGCAAGATAATATAGATCAACAAATATTGAAGAAGTGAATATAAGTAAGATGATTAATTTGATTAAATAGTTAATAAAATTAATTTTTAACATGAAAGATATCGTTATTTCACACATACATTTAAAGATGATAATCTCACATGTTCAATAGTGAATAAGTGCATAATTGTGTTTAAAGAACATGCATAGAAAAACAATTTAAAAAAAATGACTATGGATCACATACAGACACAACAATAATATAAAGATAAAAGTACATGATATATCAGAGCTCTTCTCATGAGAAAATAGGCTTGGCCCAACCTTTATATTAAGATGATTCAAAAACTGTAGTAGTGAAACTTTCTAAAGCCTTCTTACAAAAATTGAGAACCTCTTTCTTAAAGACATAAATGGGTATTTATAGTTGAGACTTAAATAGTAAAAATAGTTAATACATGAAATGATGAAGAGGTTTAAATAACCACCCTTAAAATAAAACTTAAAAGGAAAAAAATAGAGTATGTTTGAACAATAACATCAATAATGAGAAGTTGGTTTCTTTCCCATTTGTTGTCATAATTTGTAGATATCCAACATGGGCTTTAATTCAGGAGGCTCAATTGGCCTTATGCATATATTCCCATATATGCAACATATGAGAACGTTGGAAGAATGTATGAAGTGGTATTATCAAGAAATCGTAACATCAACAATTATATATGTGGCTTTACTAAATATTTCCAATACTTCTCAAGATTCAGCTTTGATAACTTTTCAATAGTATCTTCTTTTTTCTTGGACCAACCTTACCAAGACTTCATCAAAATTTTAACGTCAGGAAAAGAATCAACTTGACACTCCTGAATTAGATTAGTGACAAAAAATTTCTCACTAATATTTTTAATAATGTTTCTTGCGATGTCTATCGCACTGAAAATGGCTCTTTTATCCTGTTTCAATTTTGTATCCCAGTGTCTAAAGAGGATTTCTTTGTGTGAACCCTCTATCCTTGGAGGATTTTATGCACTTCCTTCTGCATTGTCTTTCCATGTGAGATAATCATAGATTTTATCATCAATGCCATCAACGTATGTCCTCGGATCGGAAAACTGACACATCATTGAATCACTTTTTTGACATAGATCATTGATTGTTTCCAACTTATGGAAAAATACCACTTGTTGTTGATCAAGGAGAGTATTAAGTTCTATTGCATCTTTCTTGAAATCCTCAATATTAGGATTATCTTTCAATTGATCAATTCTAAGTTGGAGTTCTTGTAACTGAGCATATTTACTCCTTATATCGGCTTCATGCTGGAACTTCATTTCATCAAAGATCTTTTGCAATTTGGATAGATGTAATTTCCATTGGTGATCAATGCTCTATTTTTATTTCAATAATTCTTGCTCCAACTATTGGATCCTATCATCTTTGTCTCTGATTAACCATTGCACCTTTTAAGGCTTCTCAATAGTAGTGTTGAAATTCAATAAGAAAATTCACACACACTAGTGTGGGATCACAGGTCACACAGTGATGGATCCTAGTGACACATTAGTGCGCAACCAATTTTTAAATAAATTGGAATTTTAATCTTATCTCATAAAAATTGTAATAGTTAACTGAGTGTGATAGACTTAGTTAGCTCAATAATTTCAAAGGATAGGCATGTAGATTGATTATACTATTAACAGGGTCCAGTTGCATTTGTAGTACTAGTGTAGTGTGAGTGGGATCAGTTAACTCACATTAATTGGGTTAAAATCAATTTAACTAGTTCTAACTATTTGATGAGCTACTGTAAGATCAAGTGAATTAAAATAGATTTAATTCACCAGTAGTGATCTACCAAGTAACTGGTGATTCACTATTTATAGTTGCATGCATGTCAATTCTGGTGGAGACCCAATTGAGACAAAGGTTCAAGGCAAGTAAACTATCAGTTGTATTTTTAGCAAACATCCTAAATGCAATTATATAACCACTGGAAGCCCATGATGAATTGCACAATCAAGGAAGGTTGAATTTCCTATTTAATAGGGGTTTATTTCTCTATGGATTGTGTAAGAAGGGTAGGTTGAGGGTAGGTTGATAATTGGCTATGTGTTTGTCCAATTTTTCCTAGATCAGTGTGAAGCAATTGGTAGAGTGTATGAGGTTGTGGTGAGCACAAATACATTGTATTGTTTCATGATTCCTTGGTTGAGTATACAATAAATATGGAGGGATTTTGATAAGTTTCTTTCCCCGGGAAAATCTTTTGTTGTGCGATTGATTTACTTCTTTCTCTTACTTGCATGTGATTGAGCAATCATGTTTTATATTTAGCAAATATGGCATAAGGATTTAGTATCTTGTTTTAGTACATTTCATGATCGGATTGAATCCATTGATGTAATTTCCATATGCTATTGAGTGCTAGGAATCACAATGGTGGAGAAGAAATCGATTTTGTGTTGAGCAGTATTCAAATTTGCAGGTACTTTCTTTGGAGCTATAAGCGAATCAAGATGTCTTTCAATGACTTGAGACTCGAATATGAACTCGAGGGCAGTTCTAACTGTATTGCATGGAAGGATAGGATGGAGCCATTTTTGGAGGACAAAGGGTTGAAGGAATTCATAGATAATGATATTCCCAAGCCCGCAACAGCATATGCCCAACTTCTTGATGCATGGTAGAAGAAGGTAGCAAAGGCGAAGAAGATCTTGGTAGAGGGAGTTCGAGATCATATTATCTCTAGTATCCATGGAAAGGAAACTCCATATGCTATGTGGAATACCTTGACAGATCTCTTTCAAAGTAGCAGTGACCACGGAAAATTGGCACTCAATGACAAGCTCAGGAAAATCAAAATGGAGAAGGGTAACAATGACAAGCTTGGAAGTGTTTGTATTATTGTAGTTGATGATAACTTGGTGAGCCTGGCACTTCTAGGCCTTCCCAAGAGCTGGAATAGTTACCAGGAATATATGAATGGGAGGGAGAAGTTACCAAATTAGGAGCGACTATGGTTAGATTTGGTACAAGAATAGTTTCGGCGGAATATCAGGGATGGATCCTCATCCAAGACTGATGATGAGGAAAATTGTGTCTTGGCTGGTAAGGCAAAGAAGGGGAAGGGGAAGAATTCCTATTTCAACTCTGAGATCGGAAAAGAAAGCAAGAAGTGTGACATTTCAAAGGTGAAAATTTTTCACTGTCATGATCATGGACACTATGCCACAAATTGTCCACAAAAGAAGAAAAACAACAAGAAGGCTCCAACAGTTGAAGGGGGTGAAGCTTTGGCCTCATAGTTTGAGTTGGAATTCTCTCTCATCACATGCATGGCATCAACTATGATTGGATTTGTGTGGTACTTGGATAGTGGAGCATCTTTCCACATGACAAGAAACAAAGAAATCTTTAGTAGGTTGGAGGAGAAGGATCTTCAGATGCACATTGAGATGGGTGATGAAGGGAGGTATAGTGCTGCCGATATAGGTACATTTACTTTCTAGAGATAGTCAGGTAAACCTTTCAAATTAAAATATGACATGCATGTACCAAGTTTGAAAAATAATTTAGTCTTAGTTTCTATGTTGGAGGATCTTGGATATGATGTGGTTTTCAATGAAGGAAAGGCATTCCTGCGTCACAAAGCCACAACACAGGTAAAGAAGATTGGGGTTCATGTGAAGAACCTCTACAAACTTGATGTAGATGGTTGCGTAGCAAAGTATGGAAAGTGGTGAGCCTCGATATAGGTGAGTTATGGCATAGGATATTGGTCCATCTACAGCACAGTTATTTGAGGATCATGCAGTAGATTTCTACAGGTCTTCCATAGGCTACTCTTGCACAGATAAACACATGCAAGGGATGTACCATGGGGAAGTCTACTAAAGCCACTTTTCATGAGAAGGAGAACCAAGCAGCGGAAATCGTTGAGAGATTTCAGTCAGACATGTGTGAACCATTCTCTACACCTTCCACGGAAAAGCATAGGTATTATGTCATTTTTTTTTATGATTTTTCTAGAAAGTGTTGGATCTTCTTTTTGCAGAAAAAAAACCAAGTGTTCTCCAATTTTTGTGAGTTTAAAGCACTGGTAGAGAAATATACAGGGAAGAAGGTGAAGGTTCTAAGGAGCGACAATGGTGGCAAGTATATCTCTAATGAATTCAAGAACTTTTGTGCCAAAGAAGGAATTTGGAGAGAATTGATTTCAACTCATAACCCACAACAGAATGGGGTTGCAGAAAGAAATAACATAACAATTGTGGGAGAAGAACGATCTATGTTACATGATTAGGGCCTAGCATTGCATCTGTGGGCATAGGCATGAAACATAGTAGTATTTGTGTAGAATTGTAGTCCTCGTCAGATAATTGGCATGATTACACCGAAGGAGGCTTTTTCAGGTAAGAAACTAGATGTTTCATATTTTAAAATTTTTGGCTCATCTGTCTATTTCCATGTGCCCAAAGGAGCCAAGAATAAGCTAGAACCAACAGTAAAGGTTGGGATATTTTTGGGGCACACTGATACTCCCCACAACTATCAGGTGTATTTTTCGGCTAAAAAGGTGACAGTTGTCATGAGAGATGTTAAATTTGATGAAGAGAAATCCATGTGATTGTCCCTTGAGAAGGATATTGACTTGCATGCAGATAAGAAACTCTTAGTTCCAAAGGATGAACCTCGGGATGTGGAGTAGCCACAAGAAGAGGATCATGGAGTGGCAAAAACCACTCATGTATATCCATCCACCAGAAATGGTAGGAAGCACACCAGAGAAGCTGAAAAATTGACGCTAAATGCGACAAAGCATGTAGGTGCACCTACATCATAGCTCAGGTAGAGAAGGTCCCTAGATAGATACATTGGATACATGGCTCTTATTAGTGAGTGTATTGTGACAGAACCAACCTCTTTTGAGGAAGCAGTGTAACAACCAACATGGGTTGATGCCATGGTTGAGTATGACTCTATTATCAGAAACAATGCATGGTAAGTGGTCCCAAGACCAGTGGGGAAGTCAGTGGTAGGATCCAGGTGTATCTACAAGGTGAATCAAGTAGCAGATGGGAGTGTGGATAAGTACAAGGCTAGATTTGTGGCCCAAGGATTCTCACAGGTAGAGGGGATTGACTATGAGGATACTTTTGCACCAATTACAAGGAACTCATCGATTAGATCTATCCTTGTGCTCTCAGTGCAGATGGGGTGGAAGATAGATCAGATGGATGTAAACACAACCTTTGTCAATGGATTTATTGAGGAAGTAGTGTGCATTGAGCAACCAAAAGGTTTTGAGACCTTTGACAGGGAGTCGCATGTGTGCAAACTCAAGAGAGCATTGTATGGGTTGAAGCAAGCACCTCGTGCTTGGTACACCAGGATCGAAAGCTATTTCAATGATTTGGGATTCACAAAGAGTGAAGAGGATGCAAACCTATATCATATTGTGGTTGATGGTAAGATTTTTATTATTTTACTTTGTGTTGATGATCTTATACTGACAGGTGATGAGTAGTTCATAACTTCTTGCAAATAGGATCTTGCAAGAGAGTTTGAGATGAAGGACATGGGGCTATTGTATTATTTCCTTGGCTTGGAAATATAGAAAAGAGATGGGGAGATATTTTTATCTCAGGGAAATTATGCCAAGGAGATTCTGAGGAATTTCCACATGGAGGGAAAAAAATCCATGGAGAGTCCTCTTAGAGGAAAATAGAGGAAGGAGGATGTTAATTCAAGTGAGGTAGTGGATGCTACTATTTGCAGGCATCTTGTCGGTTCACTTATGTATTTGGTGAACACACGACTAGACATATGCTATGCAAATAACCAGCTTAGTCAAGCTATTTTTAAGCCTACCAAGCTCTTTTGGAAGATGGGGAAGCATGTTTTGAGATATCTCAGGGGCACTACATAGTATAGATTATGGTAAAAACAGACAAAGGGAGTGAATATTCAAGGCTTCACCGATGCATATTGGGTAGGTATTCCATCAGACAGGAAGAGCACATCAGGGGGCATCTTCAACATAGGATCAACATCAATTTCTTGGTACATCAGAAAGCAGAGATCAGTTGTACTCAGTTCAGTCGAGGCAGAGTACATGGAAGTGTTGGCGAAAAATAAGGTCTCGCGGGCAAGACCCAGGTTCACAGGGTTGTGGCCAACAAGGGTCCGGAGTAGTCTAGTAACACGCCGGCATTTTCACCCTGCTCAGGAAGAACAGAGCGTCTCACCCGAGGCATGTCGCGACCACATGGGAAAGGGGAAGAAATCACAGACGAGGAACAAACCCGCAACCACAGAAAGAAAGAGAATCCATTACATGTACCAGAATATTCATGCAAGATCACCAATCAATTATACAGACGGTCGCAACTTAAAAATTTTAAAGCAGTGTAAACACATCATAACCCATAACTCAAAACATAGAGACAACAATCCTTCTTTATATTATTCTTCAGCCGAGTACATGATTACATAGCTTCTTTCTCTGATAACTCATAAATCAGATACAGATGGATCTAAGAACAGAGAATACAAAACATAGAGAGTAGAGACCAATTGCGAGAACAAGTCTGATTCCTCCGCGGCTGCTTCTGCATTCAATCATCCCGCAACAGCAACTGATCAACCAATCAACCAACCTCTCTTCTTCAGCCGGGTGATTGCCTTTTATTCACCCGCTCGTCGCGACTGGCGGCTTCTCTGCGTCTTTGCTCTGACTTTTCCCGACTTCTCTTCTGATGTCTGCATGTTCTACTTCCTGTTTGCTGTTGTATCTCTTTCATCTGTACTTCTTTCTGTTCCATCTTCAGTTATCAAGTGCTTCCGCACCGCCTTGGTAGCTCCGCAACTCCTGGTCGCGCGGTGCGGTCGCGTTAGCTATGTGTATTCCCTCCGCAACTCAAAAAGAGTCCAAGTTCAAAATTCAAAACTTAAACAAAAACAAGGGCCCCAACAGGCCCCGACCACAATCCTTTGACTCGTCCACGAGTCAATCGCAAATGACAGTCTCTACCTCCATACCTTCGCCGGCCTCTGTGCCCTGCTCTGCTGCTCTTTCTTCTGCTGCCCTTTCCTGTTGTACTCCGCCACCTGCTGATTCAAACAAGGGCCCCAACTCCGGGACCCGGCGGAGTGCTGCATCTCGAAACTCCGTGAAAGTTACTACTGCTTGCTGCCATTCCTGCATAAGCAGGTCAACATCTTGAACAATGCGGTTGGCTGTAGCTTCGTTAATGGGCGTCGGTGCATCCCCGAACAGTGTGGTGAGTTGGGACTCGGCAGTGGCGTCCAGCTGATGCATTGCCTCGGCATGGCTGCGAAGGGGCGGCCGCATCTCCCGGATGGTGTGCTTAGTTGCTGCTGATGCGGCCTCGGTCGTCTGCATTTGAAGTTCCAGCTCGTCCGTCTGAGCGTAGAGCTGGTCTAATCTGGCCTGGTCCGTGGTCGGCCGAATTTGGGTGGCGAGTTGTTGCAGTTGAGCAGAAATGGGCTGCGTTTTGACTGTCAGTACGAGGGAGCACTCCTGCAAGCTGCGTAAAAGGGCCGAAGCCGCTGCTGTCGTGGAATGGAGAGTCTCTTGTAGATTGACTGCCTGTGCCTGCTTGGCAGTGACCGGTCCTGAATAATCAACGGGTGGATCTGGGAGGGTAGGCCGTGCGGCCAACGCCGCGTGTAATTCCTGGTTCTCTCTGCAAATGGTGGTGAAGACGTCCCCGAGCTGGCGAGCTTGTAAGGCTATGCTGTCCTGTTCGATGCGAGCAGGGAGTGGGGCATGGTGAGCCCGTGCCTCCGGCCATACGCTGGAAAGCGCCTGATTAACAATGTTGGCATGTTCCTAGAGGTAGGTCTTCTCCTGCAGTAGCTGATCGCGCTGTTCAGTAAGCGCCGTGATCTGGTTCCCCTGCTCGGTGCATCGCCGCTGTAGCTCTGCATGAATCTGCTCGGCCTGGCCAGCCGCCCGCTGAATGAGCAAAAATAACTGTGCTGGACTCAGTTGTGCTGCAGTCGTTGTGCGCGGGGCATCCTGCGGAGGCGTCTGTTCCTGTAACGACGGTCCTACGGCCGCTGCTCGGCCTGCAGTCTCTGGAAGGTGGACCGGCGTCTGTTGTTGTACCGAAGTGGCCATATCAGGCTCTGGCCGGTCCTGCTGCGTGGTTGGACCTGTGGAAGGGCTGATTGAATCAACCCCAACTCTGTCTTGCTGAACAAATATAGTGGCAATGGGCTCCTGGGACGTGGCCACGGGGTCAACAGGGGGTACCACCGCGGCAGTACTGGAGGTGACCTCCGCCCCGTGGTCACCGCCGAAGAGGTCCCGGATCAAGGAATCGGACACAGTGGCTGATGAAGTGGACGGATTGGAGGAAGTGGCATGTGGTCTGCTGGTGGAGGGGGCGGTGGATGGAGTGACCGAGGAGGGAGGGAAACGAAGGTTGAGGAAATCTGCTGGGTCAATCAGCGGTTCCTCCGGGATCAAGGTAGCTGTGGGCGGCGTGACTGGTGGATCATCCTCCGTAAGGTCCACCACGGAATCTGCAATACGGGCCCGCTTGGGTGGGGGTGGCCCAGAGGAATCGAGTTCGGGGCCCGGTTCACCCATTGTCATGATGATGGGGGTGGCAGAAGTGAACAGGGAAGTGGGAAGTGGGGAAGTGAGGGAAGCAGTGTGGGAGAGACCAAGTGACCGGTTAAGAAGAAATTCATTAAAGGAAGGAAATATAGGGGCGCTACTAGAAACAACCTGGGTGGCCACGTTGAGTCTCCGGACTTGGTCGTTCATATGCTCCACAATGGGGACCAGTGCCTCGGGCAGGGTCGCTACGCTCCCGGCGGCCTCTGTGGTTATCGCTACCGCGACTGTGGAAGATTCCCCGGCACTGGTCGCGGCAGGCTGCTGGGCCGCCCGCATCCCATCAAAGTTATATCGGATGACTCCATCCTGAACGTGCCGAACGACCCCCGGCCATGTTAAAACCTCTCTGTGGAAGATACTATCGGTCAACTGGAACCGCAAGGGCGCCATGTGAAATGTGTGGTGCGGGACACAAGCCGGTCGGATGAAAGTGTGATTATGGCTGACGCCAAACCACACTTGTTCGCTGTATTCATCCAGCAGGTTCCGGGGTACCCGCTGCTAAGAGGCCACCACATCGACCATCCTCCCGTACCATTCGCGGAACGCCTCCGCGTTCACCTGCTTGCTGCTGGGGGCCGTGGACACCTGCCAGGGGGAGTATCGCATCGCGAACGGTTGGCCCCCATTGAGTTCCGCTGGTGTCCGTATCGGAGGAACATGCCATTTCCACATGGCGAAGGCTAGGAGCAAGTAGCCGTAGATAAAACTGGTGGTCCGTCTGTAATTGTCTTCGCAGGCCGCGAAGAGTTCCTTCAGCACGAACGCGCTCCAATTCAATCGGGCCCCTTTGACGCAGTGCTCCACAATAGAAATTGTGTCCAAGGTGCACTCGCCCTTGGTGTAATGGCGCATGGTCTTGCTCGCTATCAGATAGCAAGCAAACCGGATTTCTGGTACATTGATCAGGTCTATTTTGGCACCCTTGCCACCTCGGCGAGTACCGTATTTGGTGTACAGGTCCGCCTCGGCCGATTTCCGGGCGCGTTTGGAGGCCGTCTACCCCGCAGAGGAAACATCTGCCCCAAATTGACATAGCCCCGTAATCCGACTAATATCAGCTGCATGGATTGGAATCTCCTCGTTCAACCACAGGGACCCGTTCTGCACCCGACTGAGGAGGAACCGGGTGCATTGCAGAACTGGTCCGGTGGTGCCGAAGACAGGGAGACTGCGTAAATTCATCAACGTCGATTGTTGAAGACCCCGGAATTCGTCCTTCATCCGACTGTTAGAGCTGCTCCCTGGTGTATAGCGGTGTTCCATGAACGTCTGCCAATGCAGATGGGGAAACTCAGCCAGGTCGGACAAGTTAGCGTCCATGCAGGGCGCATTGTCGTACTTGCCGACCAGTGATAGTTCGAGCCGGTGAATTCTGTGATCCAGCACCGGTTCCGGGACGGAGAGAACAGCTCTCGGCATCTTGGCGCGTCTCTGATAGACCTGGAGGATTCGTCTGGAGCTCCCTGCTAAGTTCTGAGTGCTCTGAGGCTGCAAGTGCTCGGGAGTCGCTGAAATGTCCAAACTGAATTGGTCCGTCATCCCGGCGCCGATAGCCTTCATGCAAATTGGGCCATCCGCTGGCACGCGCGGGGTTGATGAGACTCCATAACGGCATTTAATTCTTGCTATCATGCTTGCCTGCGATAATCGTGTGATCAATCGCGAGCCTGTGTGTAATCTGACAGTTGCTGACGGCGGCATTGGAAGATGGGCGGACCCGACGGCGGAGAGAACTGCGGCTGATGGGGAATGATTACGGTATGATTACTGTCCATTAAGGGAATTTATGACCAAAATCTGAGCTATCCTACGGACTGACAAAAGGACTGACGGTTATGACCTGGACTGACGCTGGCACGAGGACAGATCCTTCGTGCAGGACACGCTGGACTGGGAGCGGCGTCCTACTGAGTTGGCGCGCCGCCACGCTGGACTGGCGTTGCGACACGCTGGACTGGCCTGCTCCGACCATGGTCGGTTGCGGTATGGATGCCGCAACTGACGGTTTATTTGACTCACTGCAAAGAAATGGAAACGACTAACTATGCTCATCCCGGTTGCGGGAGAGTTATTCAACTACGCTACTCTACGGGTGCTCTCGGTTGCGAGAGTTATTGATGGAAAGGGAGAAGGTACCTACTCCTGGTAGGGCTTCAGGCGTGCGCCATTCACCCATCCTGGAAGAACTGAGCCATCCAATTGTGCCAATCGAACGGCTCCTGAGTCGCGGATCTCGATAACAAAGTACGGTCCCAGCCAATGCATCTGGAGCTTGCCTGGAAACTTCTGTAACCGGCTGTCGTACAAGAGAACTTTGCCGCCAACTTGGAAAGTTTTAGTCTTGATGTGGCGGTCGTGCCACGCTTTCTGTCTGGCCTTCTGAACCTTTTGATGGAATTCCGCAAGAAACCGAGCTTCGTCCAGCTCCTGTAGCTCGTGGAGTCGTTCCTGCAGTGCCGCATCCTCTGAGAAGTGAAGGGACGTTGCGATCAAAAGGCTGGGGACGGTGAACTCGGCGGGAATCACAGCTTCCCGGCCGTACACCAGCTGGAATGGCGTCTGGTTTGTCAAACGTTTTACCGTGGTCCGGTAAGCCCATAATGTCGCTGGTATCCGCTCATCCCAATCATCCCGCTGAGCGTTGCAGATTTTCGTCAAGCCATTCTCCAGAATCTTATTGAAGGCTTCCACCGTGCCGTTAGCCTGCGGGTGGTATGGACTACTCTTATGATGCTGTATCATAAATGTCTCCAGGAGCGATTTGACCGTGGCATTAATGAAATGCGCGCCTTGATCACTGGTCAGGCTGCGTGGGCAGCCAAAGCGGCTGATGATGTTTTCAAAGATGAACCGAGCAGCGGTCTCAGCAGAGCAGTCGCGTACCGCTGCTGCTTCCGCCCATCGCGTGAGATAATCAGTCGCCGTAATGATGTACCGAGCTTTGGAATGGCGAGCAACTGGTGCAATGGGCCCTACAAAGTCGACAGCCCACTTCTCAAATGGCCGCAACACATGCACGGGGTGTAGCGGAAGCTCATCTCTGTGCGAAGGCCGTCTCGTCCTCTGACAAATATCGCAACATTTCACATAGGCCTTACAATCTGCATGCACCGTCGGCCACCATAGACCAGCTTGAAGTACCTTCCTTGCGGTGGGTTTAGCCCCCACGTGTCCTCCCGCAACTCCGCTGTGACATTCCCACATCACCGCTTCCCGTTCATGGTCAAGAACACACCTGCGCAACACCTCATCCAGGCCCAGCTTGTACAGCTGCCCGGCGATCAATTGATAATCGGCCGCCCGGACAACCAAGTGGCGTTTCTGAAGCGGCGTGTAATCCTCGGGGCACTGTCCTGTGGTCAGATACGTGGCAATGTCAGCCAGGTAGTCTGGGACCGCTTCAACGCGAAACAGATCAGCATCCGGAAGCTGATCATCTAACGAACCATCGTTTTCCCCCGACTCCAATCTGGATAAATGATCAGGCCCGACATTTAGCCGGCCCGGTTTAACAATTACATCGAACGTAAACTCCTGAAAGAGGAGAAGCCATCGGCAGATCCTTCCTTCCAACACAGGCTTATTGACCAGATATTTTAAAGCCGAATGGTCCGTGAAAAATGTAAACTTACCGCCCAGAAGGTAGTGGCGGAACTTCTGGAGAGAGTACACCATTTCCAGCGCCTCCCGCTCGGTCGTGGTATAATTCTTCTCCGCATTAGATAGGCGTCGGCTGGCGAAGTATACCGGGTGGTCAACTGTCGTTTCCCCGGGTTGCGCTAATACGGCGCCAAGTGCAATCCCGGACGCATCAATGTGTACGTGGAACTGCTTGTCCCAGTTTGGATGAACGAGAATGGGTGCCGTCGCCAATTTCTCTTTTAACGCGTCCAGTGCCTTCCTGCACTCTGCTGTCCATTCAAAAGCTTTCGACTTCCGCAACAGTTTCTCCAAAGGGCCAGTGATTTTGGCGTAGTTGCGGATAAAACGCCTATAGTATCCAGTGTGCCCGAGCAATGCCCGCAACTGTTTCACGTTCTCGGGGGCCTCCATGTGAACAATAACCGCGACCTTGGCGGGATCAACGCAGACCCCTTGCTTACACACCACGTGACCCAAGAGTGTGCCGAATGGTACTGCAAAAATACATTTCTTCAAATTCAAGGAAATCTGCAGCTGGCGACACCGATCGAACATAACACGCAACAGGGAGGCGTGTTTCTTCAGGAGGCTGTACACGGTCCAATCATCCATATAGACTTCCAGGAATTTGTGAATATACTCCCGGAAAGCAGCAATAACAATCCGGGAAAACACGGCTGGCGCGTTCTTTAGTCCAAACGGCATGACATGGTATGCGAATGATCCCCACTCGGTTGTGAATGTCGTCTTTGCCTTGTCCTCTTCAGCGATGCGCACCTGATGGTAGCCCGAAAACCCATCCGTGAAAGAGTAAGCTTCGTTTCTCGCGACATGATCTAGTACTTCGTCGCTGAAGGGAGTGGGAAACGGATCGTGAATACAAGCATTATTCAAACTCCGGTAATCTACGCAGACCCGAATTTCCGCTTTATCCTTCTTGTTCTGGATGACAATGGGACTTACCCACTCAGCTTCTTCTACAGGAAAAATGAGACCTGCAGCCAGCATTTTTTCGATCTCCATCTTTACCTTCTCTTTGATGCGTGGATTTAACCGGTAGGGTCGGTGCTTGACCGGCCTGGCTCCTGGTTTTAGTGTGATGCGCATCTCACCCAAATCCCCTTTGATCCCCTTCAGGTCCGCAACTGAAGACGGGAATAGATCTTCATACTCTCGGAGGAGGCTGAAAATTTCTCTGGTTGTCTCCGCGTCCCAGTAATCTCCCACCGTTGCCAGTTTCGGTTTCTCCTCCGTTCCTATGTTCAGCTTCTTTGTCTTTAGGGGCTGCAAATGGACTCCTTCTGTCGTTGGCTCGTCGCAGACACTCCGCTCGCCCTCCTTCTCATCAAAATGGAGATGCCTCAGGTCCTCCAAACTGTCGTCCCCTGGTTCGCCGTCAACCCGTTGGCAAACCAACTCGCTCTTCACCCCTGAACGTGACGCCACCGGTCCCTCATTGGGCTCGGGATGGCGGAAAAACAGAACCTCCTTGACGGCTTGTAGGGCCTGAGATTCCTGTGTTGTCTCCCCTTCGAATGAGAAACTCTGGACGAACTTCTCCGCAACTGCTTGCCAAGAGCGGGTTCCCCGTTTCCGCTCTTCCGCTAGGTACCAGGCCTGGGGGATTGTACCCAGGGAGTGTATAAATCTGTGGACCCACAACTCCTCAGGGTAGCTGGTGCTGCGCCACTGTTCCTCGCACGCCCGCAAGTGCTGTCGCGGGTCTGAATCTCCATGGTGTTTAAGTGTAATGCAGGGCCCTTCATCCTCTTTGAAGCGTGCCCGTAGTGCATCCGCCACCAGCTCCCATCACAGCAGAGTGTTTCGGTGATTGTTCCACCATCGTCCTGATGTTGACTTCAGAGCCACATCTAACAGGGGTATCCGGCATTCTTCTGGGACCCGGTCTTCCACCTTGAGGATAAAAGTATTTACTGCTTGCATGTTTGACAACGTGGGGTACCCGCGGATCTCGGTCCCCACCCACCGGACCTGCGCGATGGCGGCGCATCGCCGCGTGGTGGTATCGTATCCCCCTTGCTGCCAATCTTCCCATGCAAGCTCGGATCCGAGTTCCAAGCTCTGCACACTCCGCCAACTGATAGATCCTGTTGCGGTCGGGTTGATATAATCGTCCCGCCTCCCGGCGGTCATCTGATAGAGGTGGTCCATTATCTGAGCGTCCTCCCGACTATCCACCGGTTCTGTGTATTGCGGTCCCTGATACGGGTCGAGAGGCTGAGTCACCCGTACCTCCCCATCCTCAAAAATCATCAACTCCTTCTTGAGATCGATGATCGCATAATTCTCAAAAGCCCAATCAATGCCAAGTAAAGCAGGATAGGGGTCCTTATCGCCCATGATATCAATAACTTCAAAGTCGGCATATGTCTTTACCCCCGCAACATCAACCTCGACACCCTCGAGTCGGCCGATTGGCAAAATCCAGTACTGGTTCGCCATCCTAAGTTGGATCGGGGAATAGGCGAGCCGGGGCTTTCCAAGAGCCTCCCATGTCTTTCGTGGCAATATGTTGACGTCGGACCCCAGGTCCAACATCATGTCGCTGATTTGGAATCCTGCGATCTGTGTGTTAAGTCGAAATTCTTTGCCCGTTCGTTGCTTGTTTCGCTTGACACGTTGCACGTATTGAGGCGTAGTGTCTACCAAGTTTCTGGGTTCTGCGCGCCCCTGCAGCGCTCCGTCCAACACCTGTCTGAGCTGCTGCCGTAGTCCGGTGTCATCAACAATCCTGAGAAACAGCCTGAGCCAGTCCGCAACTACAGCATCCGCAGCGTTTTGATCCCTGGTTTCCGGCAGCTGGGACTCCTCCAGCCCTCCGTCTTTTCGCAGCTGGGCGAATGCCTCAACCGCCTCCTGAAAGTACTTCTTCTGCACCTCGGGCCGAATCAACTTCTTTGGGGATGCCGGTCGCACCACTCGTACCGGCTCCTTCTCGTGGGCATCCTCACCAGTCTTCTTTCCGCCTCTCGTTATTATCGCAACATTCTGCATGTCAGGGGTTGCGACCCCTCACGGTTCTGAGCCTATCAGATTCGTGGCCCTCTGCCGCGCCCGCTCTTCCCACTTTTTAATGAGTTCTGGGCAATCTTCAGTGGCGTGGGCGTTGACCCGGCACTGGGAGCACCAGGGTCGTCGCGGAAGGGGACATTCTCGAGCCACATGGCCCTCCTGGTCACAGTTGTAGCATTTTACCGGCCCGCGTCCTCCTGTTCGGCCTCCCCGCATGCCGCCACCTCTTCCCCTCGCAGCCTCGTTGACCCGGTACGAGGGCCGATCCAGTCGATCCGCAAGTGCGTCTAACGCCCTGCACTGCTCCGTGTTGTGCGTCGTGGACACACAGAATTCGCAGTATACATTATTCGGCACCGTGGAGTACTTCTGTAATATCGGGCACATCCGAGGAGGATGCCCTATCGTTCGGCAAATTTCGCAGTAGTCTGGGGTGGAGGACCTCGGTTGCGGTGGAAACCCCGCAAAGGCCTGTTGTGTCTGGTATACCCCCTGCGGGTTCATTGCCGTGCCACCCCCTGGTGGTGGCCCCCCCTGGATAGCCGCAACTGAGGGTCCAACTCCCGCGCCGCGCAACCGAGGACATTCGGTTGCGACGTGCCCCTCGACCAGGCAATGAGTACACCAAACATTTGGTCGCGCCGATCTTGCTGGCTGAATTTCCTTGAGCTTTTCCGTCAAACTGGCGATCTGGTGTTGCAACCCTATCAGCGAAGGGTCTTGCGGCGCCAGCCCCCCCCGGTATTCCTGTGGGTATCCCGCCATGGCTTCAATCTTCATGGCCTGCTCCAGAGCATCCTGCAGATTATCAATCTTCTGCTGAGTGAGAGGGGTTCGCGTCAAGGGAAGTAGAGCCTTGATGAACCAGTCCCTCTGGTGGTTTGGATCGATCGGGTAGCTCAGTTTCCCGATCGCATCCTTGAATCGCCGCATCAACTCCCATGCGGTTTCGCCTTCCTTCTGCTTAATTTCCTATAGCTCGGACAGACCCTGCTGGTCCGTCTGGGGGAGCTTGAATTCGCGGACAAAATCCCGCTTTACGTCCGCAATTACAGGATTAGGGTGCGCCTCAGACCACTTGATGAACCACCGCAGAGCTCTCTCTCTGAGCGTGGTTTGAAACTCTATTAACTACCCTGCATTCGGCGTCTGTCGAGCCCTCCAGATGGCTTCGCACAGATACCAGTGTTGTTCTACATCGTCGTTTCCCCGGCCATAGAACTCTGGGTACCGGGTGAAAGATCCAGCCATGTATACTGGCGGCGAATTAACCAGGATAAAACCTCCGGGTCCTGGTTGCGTAACGGTCCCGCTAGGGAAAAAACTACTACTCGTAACGCTGCTGCTACTGGGCGTTACCGGCGCCGCTGAACTACTAGATAACTGACTTAATGCTTGTAACTGAACAAAAATATTTCTTAAAGGTTGATAAAGTACCAGGGGAAGGTCGGGATCCTGGCCATGCGGACGGTGCGACGTAGGGCTGTCTGGAGAGGTGGGTGCCGTCTGATCCTGAAACATCTGCTGCATTACATCGTACCATTCATCATCGGAACTTTCTTCGGGCTGCATCTTTTCCTTATCCGTGTTAATCATTACTGCTCTTTCTCGCATCCTCGGGCTCCCATGCACCCGCTGTACGTCTGCTGCTGTCCCGTCTCCTGTCCGGGTATCCAATCCCATGGTTCTTGTCCTCTGAGGCGCCTCCTTCTGGTTCTTCTTCTCGATCTCCCTTCTCTTCAAATCTCTCATTATCCTTCTTCACCACCTATCGGCGATCTGTGCCCGCCGATGTGCACGTAACTCCCGCAACTTGCATGCGGCCTCAACGTCCATCCCCCGTTCCCTACCCCTACAGTCTACACAGCATCGGTCCCCTCAATCCTTCCCCCAGTACGGGTGGCTTACGCTTCCATACTCGTTTTGTGGAATTCAATCAACCCTTCGTCCACCATTAGGGCTTTGATCCACAGCGGAATTTCCTTCAACAGTTTTCCCCTTAGTCCTGAGTGAAACACAGCCTCAACCTTCGAGAAAGATTGGTAGCACTCAGCGGCAAACTCCACAACGTATCCTTCCAACGTGGTCTTTACCCAAAACTCCACTGCGCGGGTTAGTTCAGTATCTACCCGGTGTAGCGCTACCAAGTCTTCGTGCGCCCACCTGCGGTTTATCCTCCGCAAGCCTTCTTGGGCCGCCTTCGTTTGTAACCTCCGCAACCAGTTGTAAAGATCCGTGGGAAACCTTCCCCAGAAAATTTCGTACGTATCGCTAGCTGAGTCAGAGAAAAGAACAAGCTCTCTGACCACCGCCTCCTTTTTCTTGATCAGCTCCGCCTGCTGAGTAATAAAATGGTCGAGATGATCATCCCACCATCGCCGTATTGCTCCTTCAAAGATCCTCGAGACCATGATCTAGATCCCCTCGGAACATGCGGGTCCCGGCAACGGAACCATTTGTTGGCGAAAAATAAGGTCTCGCGGGCAAGACCCAGGTTCACAGGGTTGTGGCCAACAAGGGTCCGGTGTAGTCTAGTAACACGCCGGCATTTTCACCCTGCTCTAGAAGAACAGAGCGTCTCACCCGAGGCGTGCCGCGACCACATGGGAAAGGGGAAGAAATCACAGACGAGGAATAAACCCGCAACCACAGAAAGAAAGAGAATCCATTACATGTACCAGAATATTCATGCAAGATCACCAATCAAGTATACAGACAGTCGCAACTTAAAAATTTTAAAGCAGTGTAAACACATCATAACCCATAACCCAAAACATAGAGACAACAATCCTTCTTTATATTATTCTTCAGCCGAGTACATGATTACATAGCTTCTTTCTCTGATAACTCATAAATCAGATACAGATGGATCTAAGAACAGAGAATACAAAACATAGAGAGTAGAGACCAATTGCGAGAACAAGTCTGATTCCTCCGCGGCTGCTTCTGCATTCAATCATCCCGCAACAGCAACCGATCAACCAATCAACCAACCATCCTCTTCTGCAGCCGGGTGATTGCCTTTTATTCACCCGCTCGCCGCGACTGGCGGCTTCTCTGCGTCTTTGCTCTGGCTTTTCCCGACTTCTCTTCTGATATCTGCATGTTCTACCTCCAGTTATCAAGTGCTTCCGCATCGCCTTGTTAGCTCCGCAACTCCTGGTCGCGCGGTGCGGTCGCGTTAGCTGTGTGTATTCCCTCCGCAACTCAAAAAGAGTCCAAGTTCAAAATTCAAAACTTAAACAAAAACAAGGGCCCCAACGGGGGAGCTAGTCGGAAGTTTGCTTGTGTGCGCGGGGCCATATCGGTGTGGAAGATACTTGTTGGTTTGTTTGGTCATCAGATGGATCAGACGGTGATAAATTGTGATAACCAGAGTTGCATAAAACTCTCGATTAATACAGTATTCCATGACAGGTCCAATCATATTGACATCTGGTACCACCGTCTTAGAGAGTGTGTTCATAGGTGCATTATGTTGTTGCGGTACATTCCCATGGAGGATCAGGATTCAAATATCTTGACGAAGGCACCTCCGAAGAGAAAATTCGAATATCACAGAGGTAGGATCGAGGTAGCAGATAATCCCTTTCTTGTTGAGAAGGAGTGTTGAAATTCAGCAAGAAAATGCACACACGCTAGTGTGGGATCACAGGTCACATAGTGATGGATCCTAGCGACACATTAGTGTGCAACCAATTTTTAAATAAAGTATAAAATTAATTGTAATATTATCTCATAAAAACTTGTAATAATTAAATAAGTGTGATAGACTTAGTTAGCTCAATAATTTCGAGTTGACGGTCAAAGGATAGGCATGTAGAGTGATTATATTATTAACAAGGTCTAGTTGTAGTTGTAGCACTAGTGTAGTGTGAGTGGGATCAGTTAACTCACATTAATTGAGTTAAAATCAGTTTAATTAGTTCTAACTGTTTGACGAGCTAGTGGAAGATCAAGTGAATTAAAATAGATTTAATTCACTAGTATTGATCTACCAAGTAACTGATGATTCATTACTTATAGCTGCATGCATGTCAATTCTCGCGGAGACCTAGTTGAGACAAAGGTTCAAGGCAAGTAAGCTATCAGTTTTATTTTTAGCAAACTTCCCAGATGTAGTATATAGTCATAGGAAGCCCATGATGAATTTCGCAATCAAGGAAGGTTGAATTTCCTATTTAATAGGGGTTTATTTCTCTAGGGATTGCATAAGCAAGGTAGGATGAGGGTAGGTTGATAATTTGCTATGTGTTTGTTCAATTTTTCTTAGATCAGTGTGAAGAAATTGGTAAAGTGTATGAGTTTGTGGTTAGCACAAATACATTTTATTGTTTCATGATTCCTTTGTTGATTATACAATAAAGATGGAGGGGTTTTGAGCAGTTTCTTTCCCCGGGAAAATATTGTGTTGTGCGATTTATTTACTTCTCACTCTTACTTGCATGTAATTGAGCAATCACTTTTTATATTCCACAAATATTGTAGAAGGATTTAGTATAGTTTTTTAATACATTTCATTATCGGATTGAATCCATTGGTGTAATTTCTATAAGTAGTTGTAGCATAGGCCTCTTCAAACTGCGATAGCCTAGTTAGATCATCATAGGGGTTTGTTTGTGGATCCTTACACACAACATCCAGTGATACAACTCTAGGGATTAGTGTCTAGGATTTCTCAAATCTCCTTCTCTTCCTTTTTCTGCTCATTATGGCCCTATTCGTAGGACTATAAAACATATGGACAGGAGGTTTTTCTTCAATTTTAAGAGCAATATCTGAAGTGGGTTGTATCGGGATGAATTCCACATTATTTGTGTTAACATATTTGTTATAAGCCCCAGTAGTAAGCATGTTCTGCTTATTAGTTTTAGGAGTATTAATTGTTTCTTTTGGAGTTTATTTATGTACCTCCTGTGATCCTGAATTATTAATCTATTGATCAAATTTATTCTAGATTTTATCTAAATCACTATCAAACAAAGGTTCTCTAGTTTCTTGTGTTGTTGATGTAGTTTACTTTGTTCCTTGTGCCATATTTCTATCTTTTGTAGTATGTGCCAAAGCCTAATCTAATTGTAGAAGTGGTTGAGAAATCCTCAATGTGTCAAGAGGGAGATTTTATAACCTTTTACTTTTGTATTCTTTGAGCCTATTTAATTTCGCTAGATTCAAACGGGCTTCTGCTAACCTTTCCACCTGAATGTATACTTGGGAGGACTCAAATAAATCATCAAAATCATCAGGCTCATGTATGAATTGTCTCACCTTAACCTGAGCAGTGAAATATTTTTCCACTTTGTTTGGGAAATATTTCCTGCTCAGAAAAGTGGAAAATTTTATGCATTGTATCTGATCAATTTCAAGCACACGATGCTTGAAATTTTCCAAATAATATACTCCACAATAAATAGGGAATGGTGGCCTTACGGATTTATTTTCTTCATTGAGAGCTTTAGCTAGGCCATTTCCCATAGTTTGATAGGAAACTGCTCGAGCCAAAATCTTGTCAGGGACATAGAGCAAGAGAACATGTGGACTGGTCGGACTACCAAAAACCCTAACATAGGTAAATTACTCTTCCTAGAACCATTTTCCTATGGATTTAAAATCATCCCTGGCCTCATTAGATAGTTTGGGGGCTTTTTCGTCAAATATATTTTGGTATAAAGGCAACATAGCTCCATGACAGATTTTGTAGAAATGTGGTTGGAAATTAGACTCCCATAGGATATTATGATATATTTGGGTAGGATTGGGGTCTTCTAGGGTCCATTTCCAGCCCATGGATAAAAAATCAGAGGTAAAAGAAACGGCATCCATAATACATGCACTCATATAAAAACGGGGCACTTCCTTAGTGGAGATATTTCTTTTGCTTCTATAGGCTTGGATATGGGATGTTATGTTATTTGACAAGATAGTGTCCCAATCCATTATATAGGATTCTGCTACAACATAAATAAAATGGACCCATTCAATTATAAATTGTTTTGTATTAGGATATCCAAACAATATACACATCATACCAGTAGTATAACAATGAGGGCCAACAAGAGAAGTTATGGAGTACAAACCCTTTTCTTCATGCTTGTGCTTGTTTGGATCTTGTTTCCACTACCTTATTGGCTCCAATTAAAAAAAAAAAATCATCTGAAAAAATCTAAAGGAAGTGTGTATCATATACCTTCTACCGGTCTAGAAGATGATACATCTTCTGCAAGTCCTCGGCTCTGAAAGACACAATTATTGTTTGTCTTGAGGTTAGGAAGGTTCTTTATGAAATATTTAGGTTTTCGATAATCCACTTAAAAATATCAGTGTTGGGTAGAATCTTAGGCCAAGCAACGATTCGATGGAGGAAGGAATTAACGATGTCATCGTAGGTAGTTTCGGAATATGACGAGGATTCATGATTCTAAGCTTTGATTTCAATTACTTTGGGTTCTTCACTACGAATAATTGGTGCATGGCTTCCCAAGAATAGCCTGTAGAATCTATGGTTCACATTGTATCAAAGAGAAATAGGGGCATCTCAGTTATCTCTAGAGTAGGCAAATCTGATTGTTGTTGGACCATAGGCTTTCTATTCTTCATGTTCTCTTTCGACATTTCGCTCAGGTTTTGTTTATCAGGGCTAGCCTGCAAAGAGAGAGAACACAAAGAATGAAGAAAAAACACTTAGGATGCAAGAAAATTATGAAAAGAGTGACCATGTGATATCAAATATACTATTAATGAAATAAACCTAGAAACACTAAAAGAAAGAGATCAAATGATTTGCATTCTCAAGAACATAAATACCATTACACTTGATCATTAATTAAAAATGTGTATGCACATGTTCTTTTATATAGTTCAACTCCCCATCGTATGTCTCGCATCACAATTTTCCTTAAGTTCATAACTTAAAAAGGTTCGATATTTACCTATTGCCGATATGTGATCGAGTTTTATAATAGCTAAAATATAATAACAAAGAGGCATATATTAGATTATATCGCATCAGAGGTTCATAAGACAAGACTTTATTCAAGTTTCGCGATGTGATATAAGTATCACAATCACAAAGTTTTGAAATGGGCATATTCGATGTAGTGATTGTGATATCGGAGAAAAATCACAATGGAGAATTAGAACGGTTAAAACAAAGAAAATTTTGATATCATTCTTGCAATGGGTGGTGTGGATGACTAGTGGGGGTGACTTAAGATTTTATATGTGGGTGCTTTTTCCTTTGTTAAACTAATTTAAGACTTTTCATACGTTTCTTTTAATTCGGGCAAATCGCATCTCATTTTCCATGATAGGGTGCTTTGAGTTGTTATTGCAATTTGTGATATGCGATGTGCGATATAGCCTTAATAACCTTTTTCTTAAGTCCTTCGGCCAATAAAACTAAGAACTAAGTTCGGATAGCAAAGATTTTTTGTCCTTTAGAATAAAATGACTTGTTTTATTGCTTAAAAATATTCTAAACTAAAAATTAAAGGATCACCATTATTGAGAAAGTTTAACTATCTAATTATAATGGGTGTGTTGTTGAGTAGCAAAACAGGTTCTTATACCAATGTTTGCTAGGGATTTTTCATAAGCCCTATATACTATCAACAAAGCATAAATCAGAAGGGTATGGTTTTACATAAGAGGGAACATATAATAAATATTATATCTACTAGGGTTGATTCAATTCAAGGGTTAGGAATCCTAAAATATCAATAGATTAGGCAAACTCAACAAACCCTAGGTATTTTATTCTAACCCTAAAAGTTTAGGGTTTTACCAAAGTGAAAAATTAGAAAAAGATAATAGTATAAGGGTTTATTTAACCTAGAAATCTAACACCCTACCAATATAACAATCTTTATGATTCTATAGCAAGGCCCTAGACATGAGAGAGTCATCAAAAGTAAATTTAAAGGCAAAAATTATCGTACCTTATTTTATGATGGAGAGCTTCTACAAGTTTTACAATTTTAAACATACCTTGATTGGATCCTTCTACAACCCTTGAAGAGATTCCTCTGCAAACATCTTATCATGATTATCCCTCATTAAAGTAGCATCTGTAACATATTCCTTTCTAAATGCCAACATCCTTGAGCATACTAGATCATACTTCCTTTCCAAGTTATTCATGAACCAATCCATGTAAATCATCATTTAATCGGGTTATCCTTCTTTTTCTACCTCTTTTCTTTCCCACAAGATGTAAACATCCTTTATCCATACCCTTTCTCATAGGATTCCCAACATCCACTCAAACCAGTTGTGTTTATGTTATCTCAACTTCAATTATAAACTTTTCATTATGAATGCCCTTCATCGGCATCCTTTACCATGCTATATTTTTGTCATTATCCTAGAAATTCATGAACCTATTGGTAGGGTTGTTCTTCATAAAGATATTATTTCCATACTTATCAGATTTTTCCATACATCTTTGTCAATCATATCATTTCATTATGCTTCTTCCAAATATAGAAGAACTACTAGAGGATATTGGTGATCCTTTTTGCAGACAGATTTTTTTTAGTGATAATGAATTGAGATGAGCTAGAGGGTTTAGGACCTTCACTTATTCTGTGCTAGATGAATGCTTTCATAGTGGCTTATTCTATTTCCTACTCTTCTTACATGTTTCTATGTGTGATGCCATACTAACAAAGACTCTTATATCCATTGTAACTAAGGAATATAATCTCGCTAATATATTCATAAAAACACATGATTCATGAACCTAGTATATTAGGAATAGAGATCTTTAAAATATTCCTCCTTTAACTTATTATCAGGTTCCTCCACTTCT
The DNA here is from genome assembly GCA_034641835.2 of Pinus albicaulis. Classification (NCBI taxonomy): domain Eukaryota; kingdom Viridiplantae; phylum Streptophyta; class Pinopsida; order Pinales; family Pinaceae; genus Pinus; species Pinus albicaulis. The sequence goes on along the minus strand of CM076578.1, from coordinate 795,745,065 downwards.
TCGGCTGCATGAGCTCCTTCTTCTAGGCTCGAATTTCCCAAACTTTCCTTTCTTCTTTGATGTAGCTACAAAAAGTTGTGATTTTTATTAAGTTTAGTGTCATAATTTTCCTTCCATCTTATTTGTTTCAATTTCCATAGAGCCCATATATCATCGAATGAAGTTGAATATTTCTTTGAGTAGATATTGATCACAAAATTGTTCCATTCTTATTTTCTCATGGAGTATACCTTCACCAAATTTTCGTAAATGGATTTTGATGAATTCAACTTTTGTTGATGATGATACCTTCCAATGGTGTAGTAGAAACTTCAAGATTATTTTCAAAATAATCCTTCCTTCTTTGAAACAATAAAGCTCCTTCTTCAAGATGACAAGGCATGAGGTATGATTATTTCTTCAAAAAATGATAATGATTGCAAGATCTTCTCTTTCTTCAATTTTATGCCCCTCCTAGTGTCCTCATTTTCAACAATATACTTTCACTTAATAATATATTCAAGTTGCCTCTTTCTCACCTTAGCTTTGATACGATGTTGAGAAATCAATGTGGTAGCTAATTATGGTGATTTCTCTTACCTTAATAATTGCTTGTGATGTTCTTTTAATTCTTTTTGTTATATTTATTATATTTTTCTTATTTTCTTCTTATTAGAGTGTTATTATCATAAAATAATTACCAAAACATGAATATAATTAGAGACAAATGCACACAAGATGTAGGCTACATGCCAGGGCCAAAACCCCTCCTTGAGAAGAAAACCCAAAAGAATCTCTTCTCTTCTTATAGAACCTACTTCAAATGAGAATTCCAAGATACAAGACCCAAGATAAAAATCTCCTTCAAGCACAATTCAACCCTCCAATATTTTCAAAGTCAAACCAAGTCAGGCATCTTTAATCTGCTTTAGATTACAATTTCAACTTCTAGCTCGGACTTGCAATTTTTGGTCTTGCTATAGAAACCCTAATTCACATGTGTGGATGAAATATGCAAAAAAAAATAGTTTCCTTTCCTTCGCTCTAGATGTATTCCTTTCTTATAAACATTTGAATTCAAAATGTGATGTTCCTTTGGCAAGAATTCGAACCTACAATCTAATCTGAAATTGTGGCCTTCCAGCTGAAGCAATAACTCTACTCCTCTTAGCATGTGTGAGAGAAAGATAACACAAATTTTATACTCCAGCTTCCTTCTAGATTTATTCTTTTACTTTTCTTGATCTTCACTCATCTTGTCACATTGAAAGGAATATAATGAAAAATCAATCTGGTAGTCCTGGTTTTGGGATATAGGGTAAAATATTTGTGTATATTTATTTTATGTTCTCACCATTGTTTATTTTTCTGTTTTTTAAGAATTTGTTTATAGGTAATTTTTGTGCAGGGTTGAAACCTACATTTTGTTTCAGAGTTTTTCGGATGAAATGGGACACCTTTACTAATGAATGGTTTTGCTTGGGCTTATGGTAGACCATGTTCAGTGGGAGATCTGCAGGATGAAATATTGCGTTGAAAGAAGATGATAAACAGTGGAAATATAGAGATCAAGAAATTTAATGGTCAGAGTTTTGAGTTTTGGAAGCTCAAGATGAAGGATCTGTTGGTGTACCGATATCAGTGGATTATTGTATATCCAAGCGCAAAACCAACAGGAATGTTAGCAGAAGACTTGGCAATGTTATATTGGAAGGAAAAGAGCACAACACGATTGTGTCTCTCAGATTCAGTATTGATGATTGTATCAGGGGAAGCTACAAAAAATCATTTGTGAGTTAAGTCAGGGAACTTTTACCAATCTAAGTATTTGGTGAATAAATTGTTCCTATGGAAAAATACAATATAACTTGAGGATGAAGGATGGAGACTTGGTGACAGAGCATATGAACGCCAGAAATATTCCTAAATTGGCCAAAGATACAATTTTTTTAAGCGAGATGGAGGATGCAGGTGTAAAAAAAATGTTCGATAAATATACTTGCAAGATGGTTCATGGAGCACTGTTATTGATGTGGGGAGCTCAGATTGGAACTATGGAGAGGAGGTTTTTCTTCGATTTTAAGAGCAATATCTGAAGTGGGGTGTATCGGGATGAATTCGACATTATCTGTGTTAACATCTTTGTCAGAAGCCTCAGTAGTAATCACGTTATGCTTATTAGTTTCAGGATTATTAATTGTTTTTCTTGGAGTTGAGTTATGTAACTCTTGTGATCCTGAACTATTAATGTATTGATCAAATTGATTCTAGATTTTATCTAAATCACTGTCAAACATTGGTTCTCTAGTTTTTTGTGTTGTTGATGTAGTTTCCTTTGTTCCTTGTGCCATATTTCTATCTTTTGTAGCCTGCGTAAAAGCCTAATCTAATTGTAGAAGTGGTTGATAAATCCTCAATGTGTCAAGAGGGAGATTCTCTAATCATTTACTTTTGTATTCTTTGAACCTATTTAATTTCTCTGGATTCAAACGGGCTTATGCTAACCTTTCCACCTGAATGTATGCTTGGGAGGACTCAAATAAATCATCAAAATCATTAGGCTCATGTATGAACTGTCTCACCTTAACCTGAGTAGTGAAATCTTTTGCCATGTTGTTTGGTTCATATTTCCTGCTCAGAATAGTGGGAAAGTTCAGAAATTTTATCTGATCAACTGCAAGAACATCATGCTTGAAATATTCCAGATCATATACTCCACAATAAATAGGTAATGGCGGCCATATGGATTTATTTGCTTCTTTCAGGACTTTAGTTAGGCCATTTCCCATAGTTTGATATTAAATTGCTCGAGCAAAAATCTTGTCAGGGACATAGAGCAGAAGAACATGTGGATAGGTCAAACTACCAAAAACCCTAACATAAGTAAATGACTCTTCCTAGAACCATTTTCCTATGGCTGTCACAATCATCCTTGGCCTCATTAGGTAGTTTGGGGTCTTTTTCATCAAAGATTATTTGGTATAAAAGTAGCATAGCTCCATGACATTATTTGTAGAAATGTGGTTGGAAATTATACTCCCATAGGATATTATGATATATGTGGATAGCAGTAGGGTCCTCTAGGATCAATTTCCATCCCATGGATCGAAAATCAAAGGTAAAAAAAACGGCATCCATAATAAATGCACTCATATAAAAAGGGGTAACTTCCTTAGTGGATAAATTTCATTTGCTTCTATAGGCTTGGATATGGGATGCTATGTTATTTGACAGGATAGTGGACCAATCCATTATATAGGAGTCTGCTACAAAATCAATAAAAGGGACCCATTCAACTGTAAATTTTTATGTATTGGGATATCCAAAAAATATAAACATCATACCACCAGTATAACAATGAGGGCCAGCAAGAGAAGCTATGGAGTACAAACCCTTTTATTCATGCTTTTGTTTGTTTGGATCTCGTTTCCACTACTTTATTGGCTCTAATTAAAAAAAACAATCATCTGAAAAATTCTAAAGGAAGTGCTTATCATATACCTTCTATGGGTCTGGTAGATGATAAATCTTCTGTAAGTCCTCAGCTCTGAAAGACCCAATTATTGTTTGTCTTGAGGTTAGGAAGGTCCTTTTTGAAATATTCAGGTTTTCGATAATCCACTTAAAAATATTAGTGTTGGGTAGAATCTTAGGCCAAGCAACAATTCGAAGGAGGAAGGAATTAAATATTTCATCATAGGTAGTTTTGGAATATGACGAGGATTCATCATTCATGCCTTTCATTAAAATTACTTTGGGTTCTTCATCTGCGAACAATCGATACATGGATTCCGAAGAAGAGCCTCTAGAATATATGGTGCACTTTAAATCAGAGAAAAATAGGGGCTCTCAGTTATCTCTAGAGTAGGAAAAGCTACCTGTGGTTGGACCACAGGATTTTTGTTCTTCTTGTTCACTTTCGACATTTCGCTTAGGTTTTGTTTATCAGAGCTAGCCTACAAGAGAGAGAACACAGAGAACCTAGAAACACTAAATGAAAGTGATCAAATCATTTACATTCTCGAGAACATAAATACTGTTACACTTCATCATTAATTAAAAACGTGTGTGCACATGGTATTTTATACAATTTAGCACCCCATCGTATGTCTCGCATCACAAGTTTCCTTAAGTGCATAACTTTAAAAGGTTAGATATTTACCTATTTCCAATATGTGATCGAGTTTTATTATAGCTAGAATATAATAATAGAGAGGCATATATCGGATTCTATCGCATCAGAGGATCATAAGACAAGGCTTTATTCTAGTTTCACGATGCGATGTAAGTATCACAATCGCAAAGTTGTGAAATGGGCATATGCAATGTAGCGATTGTGATATCAGATAAAAATCACATTGGAGGATTAGAGTGGTTAAAAAAAAGGAAACTTCCATATCATTCTTGCGATAGCGAGAATGTGATGGGTGGTGTGGCTGACTAGTGGGGTAGAATTTAGATTTTATATGTGGATGTTTTTTCCTTTGTTAAAGTTATTTAATACTTTTCATATGTTTCTTTTAATTATTGCATCACATATTCCATGATAGGGTGCTAGGATCTGTTATTGCAATTATCGATATCCGATGTGTGATATTAAGTTTAGTGTCATAATTTTCCTTCCATCTTATTTGTTTCAATTTCCATAGAGCCCATATATCATCGAATGAATTTCAATATTTCTTTGAGTACATATTGATCACAAAATTGTTCCATTCTAATGTGCTCATAGAGTATATCTTCACCAACTTTTCACAAATGGATTTTGATGAATTAAACTTTTGTTGATGATGATACCTTCCAATGGTGTAGTAGAAACTTCAAGATTATTTTCAAAATAATCCTTCCTTCTTTGAAACAATAAAGCTCCTTCTTTAATATGACAAGGCATGAGGTATGATTATTTCTTCAAAAAATGATAATGATTGCAAGATCTTCTCTTTCTTCCATTTGATGCCATTCCTAGTGTCCTCATTTTCAACAATAGACTTTCACTTAATAATATATTCAAGTTGCCTCCTTCTCACCTTAGCTTTGATACCATGTTGAGAAATCAATGTGGTAGCTAATTATGGTGATTTCTCTTATCTTGATGATTGCTTGTGATGTTATTTTACTTCTTGTTATATCTATTATATGCTTCTTATTTTATTCTTATTAGAATGTTCTTATCATAAAAAAATTACCAAAACATGAAGGTAAGTAGAGACAAATGGAAACAAGATGTAGACTGCATTCCAGGGCCAAAACCCCTCCTTGAGAAGAAAACCCAAAAGAATATCTTGTCTTCTTATAGAACCTGCTTCAAATGAGAACTCCAAAATACAAGACCCAAGATAAAACTCTCCTTCAAGCACAATTCAACCCTCCAATATTTCCCTCCAATATTTTCAAAGTCAAACCAAGTCAGGCATCTTCAATCTGCTCCAGATTACAATTTTAGCTTCTAGCTCGGACTTGCAATTTTTGGTCCTACTGTAGAAACCCTAATTCGCATGTGTGGATGGAATATGAAAAAAAATAGTTTCCTTTCCTTCGCTCTAGATTTCTTCCTTGCTTATAAACTTTTGACTCAAAATGTGATGTTCCTTTGGCAAGAATTCGAACCTACTATCTAATATGAAATTGTGGCCTTCCAGCTGAAGGCATAACCCTACTCCTCTTAGCATGTGTGAGAGAAATATAACACAAATTTTATACTCTGACTTCCTTATAGAGTTATACTTTTACTTTTCTTGATCTTCACTCATACATTTTCTTCGTGCTTTCCTTTTTATTAAACTTTAGATGTGTGTCTCTAAATGATGTGAATGTTGGGTTTGTGTTATATTCTTTCCACGACTATATGGGCAGACCCAAGAATGGGGGGTGGACACAAATATGGTGGGCAGGCCTACCCATGGTTTTTTGCATGGGTTTTGCACATGGTTTTTTGTATGATGTTTTTTTTCCCATAGTATTTTTTCGATCTAGTCAAGGGAACTGTGTTTGTATTCTAATCAAGGGTTAATTTATTAGGGTTTATGAATGCTTCGGTATGTGTGTGTGTGTGTGTGTGTGTGTGTGTGTGTGTATATATATATATATATCAAGGGAACTGTGTTTGTATTCTAATCAAGGGTTAATTTATTAGGGTTTATGAATGCTTCGGTATGTGTGTGTGTGTATATATATATATATATATATATATATATTGTCACATTGAAAGTAATATAATTAGAAATCAATAAAGTAGTCCTAGTTTTGGGATCTAGGAGAAAATCTCTGTGTATATTTATTTTATGTTCTCACCATTGTTTATTTTTCTATTTTTTAAGAATCTGTTTGCAGGTAATTTTTGTGTAGGGTTGAAACCTACATTTGGTTTCAGAAATTTTTCGGATTAAATGGGATGCCTTTACTGATGAATGGTGTTTCTTGGTCCTATGGTAGACCATGTTTAGTGGGAGATCTGTAGGATCAATTCTTGCGTTGAAATAATATGGTAAACACTGGAAAGATAGAGATCGAGAAATTTAATGGTCGGAGTTTTGAGTTGTGGAAGCTCAAGATGAAGGATCTATTGGTGTACCGATATCAGTGCATTATTGTATATCCAGGCACGAAATCAACAAGAATTTTGGTAGGAGACTTAGAAATGTTAGATTGGAAGGCGAAGAGCACAACACGATTGTGTCTCTCAGATTCAATATTGTTGATTGTATAAAGGGAAGCTACGACAAATGATTTATGAGTCAAGTTAGGGAATTTTTACCAATCTAATTATTTGTTGAATAAACCATTCCTATGGGAAAATGCAATATAACTTGAGGATGAAAGATGGAGACTTGGTGACAGAGCATATGAACACCATAAATATTCCTAAATTGGCCAAAAATATGATTTTTGTAAGCGAGATGGAGGATGCAGGTGTAAAAAAAATGTTTGATAACGATACTTGCAAGATGGTTTGTGGAGCACTGTTATTGATGGGGGGAGCTCAGAATGGAACTAAGTACAAGCCTCTCAGTAGCGTTTTTATTGATAGGTGCAAGAGTTATGTGATTCCTGAAAGTGGAGCAGAAAATTTAGTGGTATCTGGAAAAATGCCATGTTATGGCATCAAGGGCTTGGACATATTGGAGAGAAGGGCCTTCGAATACTGAATGGTAATGGTATGGTAGAAGTTATGTCTAATTTTTCTCTTTATTTTGATTTCTGTGAAAATTGTGTATATGGAAAGAAGAATCGGGTGAGTTTTCCTTCGAGTGCTAAGAGGGCGAAAGGCATATTAGAGCTTGTGCACAGTGATGCGTTTAGACCTAAGTCAGTTCCATCATTGGGTAATTTTGTGTACTATGTCTCATTTATAGATGACTTAGGCTAGGAATACATGGATATATTTCATGAGGAAAAGGATTAAAAGAGTCACCAATTAAGATGTGGTATCAGAAATTTGATACATATGTACAAGGACTTGAATTCACAAGGAGCAAAGCACATCATTGTGTGTATTTTAAATTAATTTGTGACCGTGTTATTTATTTTTTCTTGTATGTGGATGATATGTTGTTAATTGGAATGTCAAATAAATTATCCAGGATTTGAAGACCCAATTGTCCTCAAAATTCGATGTGAAGGATCTTGGTGCTGCAACTATATTTTGGGCATGTAAATTAAATGAGAGTGGGAAAAGAGGAAGATATGGTTAAACTAGAGGAATTATATCGAGACAATATTGCAAAGGTTTAATATGTTGTATAGTAAATTGGTGAAGGTTCTTATTGCTTTGGGCATAAATTTATCTACTAAAGAGTGTCCCAAGACATAAGAAGAGGAAAAGGACATGTCCTGTGTTCCATATGCGAGTACAATTGGTAGCCTGATGTACACAATGGTTTGTACTAGACCATACATTGCACATGCAGTAAGAGTATTGAGCAAGTTTATGTCAAAACCAGGGAAGGAGCATTGGACAACAATGAAGCAGGTTTTAAGGTATTTTCATGGCACTACTGATTATGGTCCATGCTACCAAGGAAGACTAGGATTGGATAGATTTTTGGACATATGTGGCATTGTTGATGAGGATTTGGCTAGAGATTTAGATCAGAGAATATCTACAAGTGGGTATGTGTTTAACTTATTTGGATGAGCAGTTATTTGGATGAGAAAGAGACAGTTTGTAGTGGCTCTTTCAAATATAGAGGCCGAATACATGGTAACCACTCATGCCAGCAAGGAAGCAGTTTGGCTGAAAATATTGTGTTCAAATATGGGGTTGGTAAAATATGCTATAAGGATAGACTGTGATAGCCAAAATACAATTTTCTTGGAAATGAACCCTACTTATCATTCAAATAAAAATCACATCAATGTTCAACATCACTTTTGTGAGGGATATGGTTGAGGACAAAAGGGTGTTGTTAGTGAAGGTGGACCCTTTGAAGAATGTTAAATATGCATTGATGAAGTCTGTGAGCATTAACAAGTTTTCTTGGTGTAGAGAAATAATGGGAATTGTGGGGTTGTAACAATGACTAAGCTCTCATATGGCTCTCTGTGTGGAAAGAAAAAAATAAGTGGGAACATGTTGTGTGTGCGTTATATTCTTTCCATGACTAGGCCCACATGGTGTACGTTGCGTCGGGCGTAGCAGGGGGGTCATGGGTCAGTTGGGGATTTTGTAGGGGGGTTGGGGACAACGCCTTGGGAAAAAATAATTTATGCAGACCCAATAAAATTTGAGTGGACACGAGAATGGGGGGTGGACCTACCCATGTTTTTGTGCATGGGTGTTGCACATGGTTTTGGGCATGATGATTTTTTTCCCATGGTATTTTTTAGATCCGGTCAAGGGAACTACATTTATGTTTTAATCCAGGGTTAATGGATTGGGGTTTATGAATACTTCAGCATGTATATATATGTATTGTAACATTGAAAGGAATATAATGAAAAATAAAAATAATAGTCCCCGTTTTGGGATCCAGGGGAAAATCTTTGTGTCTATTTGTTTCATGTTCGTGTCATTGTTTAATTTTATATTTTTTTAAGAATCTGTTTGCAGGTAATTTCTATGCAGTTTTAAAACCTACAGTGAGGTCCTCTTATTTATATACTTTTCATGAGGTAGAATTAGCCCTTTCTCGCCCAGCTTGTCCTGGATAGGTCAACTTGGTCTTGGAGCGTTACTTTGATAGTTTTGACTAAACAAAAATTGTATTTCTTGATACAATAAGCCCAAGAAGGGTCTATTACTTGATGACAATGACTATGACTCATGACTCAACCCTAGAAGCACTCAATTGGTGCTTTTACCTATAACATAATAATTTTAGCATGAAGCTTGTGCTTATAATTTTTCTTTGATCTTTACTATATCTTTTATTTTCTTCCTTTTCACAAATACATAAGAATTACATCATGTCATGAGCCAAACAACAATTATGATGATCGATACTAGTTACATTTTCAACACCAACTGTGCCTGTGGGGTTCAAGAAGTGGAATATTTGGGTCATATTGTATCCCACGAAGGTGTAAAAGTGGATCATAACAAAACCAAATATATGAGGGAATGGCCAATCCCCAGGCCTTGAAGAAACACAAAATATTCTTAGAATTGACATTATAGTACCCAAATTTTGTGAAGAGTTATGGTCAAGTAGTGACATCTCTAACCAAATTATTGAAGAAAGAAGAATTTTCTTAGACTAAAGAAGAAACCAAATATTTTGGAAAAATTAAAGAGGCTATGTGTAAAACTCCCATCCTAGAAACACCTGACTTCACCAAAACCTTCAATGTATAATGTGATGCCTCAAGCCATGGTATTGGTACATTTTTTACGCAATAAGGAAGGCCCATTGCCTTTGAAAGTAGTGAAATTAAAGGAAAGAATATTTTGAGACCCATCTATGAAAATTAAATGTTGTCCATACTACATGCAGTAAATAAATTCCATCCATACATAATAAATAGACATTCCCAAGTATAAGTAGATCATGACAGTTTTAAGTATTTCTTGGTCTGACAAATACTATCTTTAGAAGAGAAATAAAAATAATTTACAAATATATTCAGTTATGACTTTGAAATTATCAACAAAAAAGGAAAACAAAATCTTGTGGTAGGTAAAATCTCAAGGAAAGAGGAAGACACAAAGAGTTTACTATGCGTTATTTTCATTCCATAATCTAATTGGATGGAAGAACGATATAATGGAAGCAAGATGAGAAGGTATGAAAAATCATTCAACGACTACAAGAGGGCCCTGTGCTATAGAAAAATCTATGTGGAAGAATGATATGACGTAGAATCAAGATCATCTATACTTATGTAATAATTCTCAAGTCAAATAAAAGACCCTTTGGAAATTACACACTTATCCTGTAACAGGAAATTTAGGGTTTTTCAAGACATACCATAGTACAAGAAAATAAGGGAGAGACATTCAAGAACCCATGACTCCTACAACCATTATCCATACCAAAGTAGCATTCGAAATAAATTTCAATGGATTTTATTATAGGTTTACCAAAATCTAAAGAAATGAGTATCATTATGGTAGTGGTAGATAAAATGAAAAAGTATGCACATTTTTTATATCTTTATCATCCTTTTAAAGCAAGAACAATGGTTAAAACATTCATGGAAGCAATCCAAAAGCTGCATTGAATACAGAAGATTGTTATAAGTGGCATAGATCCATTTTTAAATGGAAATTATTGCACTAAAATATTTTCTTTTTTGGGTACTCAATTGGATCACATTTCATATAATTATTGTCCTCGATATGAGGGGAAAATAAATATTGTGAATAAATTTTTAGAAGTATATCTATGCTAATTTTCATGTGATAAACATACACAATGGGTCAAGTGGTTTCCCTTGGTAGAATGGTGGTACAACACATCCTCCCATGCTTCATCAACAATGTCACCATTCATAACACTTTATGGATATAGTCCTACGTCCATCACATCACCCTTAAAAGGGATTGCAAAGGCTCAAGTAGTATAGGACCATATACGACACCAATAATAGGTTCTCAAACTATTTAAGGAAAACATGGTTATAGCACAAAATTGGATGAAACAACAAGCATATCAACATTGAAATGAAAGAAAATTTGTAGTGACTAGATATTTGGGAGACTACAACCAGATAAACATATTTCCCTCAAGAAATAAAAGAAGTTCAATAAATTAGCACAAAGGTATTATGGCCCTTATAACGTGTTGCAGAGGATTGGAAGTATGGACTACAAATTGGAATTTCATCCATATTCACATGTACATCCAATCTTCCATGTTTCTTTCTTAAATAATGTAATTAGTGATGAGATCCCAAACCAAACTGTTTTACCAGAGATAAATGGAAAATAGAAAACAATACTAGAACCAAAAACAATCCTAGAAACAAGGATTAAGTAGTTAATAAATTGAAAAATTACTAAGAACCTCATTGAATGGATGAACCTACCAGTGCAAGAGGTGGCATGGGAAGACAACTAGTTCATGTAGAAACACCCACATATAGTCAAGTGTTGAGAAAAATATTTTTTTGAAGCGTAGGGGAACATTAAGACCTATATAAGCCCAATGTAAACCCTAAAACCCCTTATTAATCCCTAGATATTGAGTGATTATATTTCTATTGTTATATTATTATCTAAACTATAACCTTTCAATGTACCATTTTATTATAATTGTACCTTTTCTCCTATATATATACTAAGGATACCTACTCTTAGTATCATCAAACCTTGTCTTATCTAATGTATTCATTGTAAAAGGAGGTTTCCCTCTCGAATTGGACTATAATTATCAATGGAAAATCATCAATGGAAGGAATGAAGTATTTGTATCCACCTTTCGAAAAATACACATGAGTCATCCATGTAAAATCATAAATGAAAAAAATGAAGTATTTGCATCCACCTAAGAAAGCTCCCATAAGGTCACAAATATTACTACCCATAAGTTACAAACATCATTTGTTGACCATGTACTTGTGAAAAAAGGATCTTTCTTTTGTTCACTAATAGTACATGCTTCACACATAGCAATTTCTTGTTTGAAAGGAGGCAACACTTCAACTATTTATTGACTACAATTTTCTTTAAAATTATGAATTTTTTTTTGCTTAAAAGTTAAAAGATTAAGTGTCCAAATTTAAAATTCCATAATTTTGAGAAAGGGAATAAATTTTTTATTTTGACATTAAGACCAAGGGAAATAAATTCATTTGAAATTTGGAACATATAGCCAAACATTGGAAAGCAATATTTTACTAGTTCTTGGAAGAGATAAGCTGGCTAAGCCTTTTCCTTGAGTGTGTTTTGTCCAAATAAATCGGATTCAGTTGCATATCTTGGTAAGTATAAAACTAAAATCCTTCTATAACACATATATTAAGTATCCCCTGTATCAAGTATCTAATCATCTTCACAATAATTTATAAACAACTAGTTAATGACAACTAAAATTACAAAATCTAACCCCTAAACAATTGTAAACACATAGTCAAAATTAGTCCCTTGATTATTTTCATATTGAGATAAAGTTGAACTATGAGACTTATAATGTTGTTTTGAGTTAAATGTTTTCTTATTCTTGGGAAAAAATTCATTTTAAGTTCTACATTATTCTTCATAATTCCCATTGTGAAGACATATTTTTCACTTGAGTTTATTCATATCTTTCCCTTCTCCTGATTGAAGGTTGTTGTTGGGAGAAACTTTAGATCTACTAAAAAAATGTTTATTTGAATTATTTATTCCTCCTCATTAAATTTCAATACAGCCACAACTATAATCAAAAGATTGAGTTGGATTTTCCTAATGATATCTTTGGCTATTGCATTTTCCTCTTCCACTTGAACTTCAATTATATATGTCTTTCCCTTTGGAACTTTCTCCTTTTCTTGAATTATAAAATTGAATTTATTCTCCTTATTTCATCTTTGACAAAAAAAATTGTCATGTTGGCATAATAATTCTCTAAGGGAATTTGAAGTTTGATTCTCCAACTTTCTTGTAATTTGTAAAGTCTCAAAAAAATGTCAATAAGAAGGAGGAAAGCCATTGAAGTCATGAAACTTTCTTCCACATTTTCAAATCCACATTTGAATATTTTTAAGCTAGGAAATCTAGTGAAACCATTAAAATTTCTTCCACTTTCTCAAATCCACATTTGATTATTTCTAAGCTAACATTTTAAAGGAGATATGCATTCCAAAACATATCTCCCTTTACCTAATTATTTTTTAATAACTTCATTTAAATATCAATCTATTTTAACTTAAGTTGAGTATTAGACATTTTCTTGAATGTGTGTCATGCATTCCAAGAAAAAATTGTATTTTCAATATTAAGAAACATTTCATCAATGACATAGCATCTTAAAGGTGCGTGTTTTTTTTCATCATTCAATTCCCTTTTTATTGATTCTATAGCATAGGGAGGCTAAGTTCACTACAAGGAAAAGACCCTCTAGTGGATTTTTTGAGGAACCCCTTATAAAAATACCCCAAAAATCCGTTTGTAGCAGAGGTTACTAGAGGAATTTGGCAGGTAGAGGTTTTTGCGAATGTTTTTCTTCAGTTGTGTTTATCATCCTAAACCGCACTAGTGCGTTCAACTAGAGACAACACTGGTGCACACAAAACATTGGCACACTGGGACACCGTACAATGAGTACAAACCCACCCAATGCGTCTTATTACTATAGCGCACCGGTGCTTTACAAATATTACACACCAGTGCATCCTAAAACCCCGCGCCAAACTGAAATAGCCCAGTGCGGTTTTAAGAAACTGCACCAGTCCGCCTATAAAACCCACGCACTGAAATAGGTTTAAATAATAAAACAATTATGGCCAAAAATCCACATTTTTCACTTTTCAATGCTCCAAAGCTCTCAAGAAATGGTGCAAATTTACCTTGTGTGAGGCGCCCTGCCATCGGTGCTCCCATTGCATGCACTGCTGTTGTCCATTTCCCACCATCTAGATTTTGAATTTTGCAAAACGGTGAGCAAATTTAGTTTGCAAATTCTACAGCCAATATGCCTCCTCGATGGCCAAATGTACAGGTATTTTCCTTTTTTTCCATAATTAAATATTTTAGTGGATTAGTTTTGTAAAATAGCTTAAAATTCACCTTCTTTAAAATAAAATAAAAAATCTCGCGCGTTGTGCTCGAGCCGTTCAGCTCACACTAGTTCGGGGTGTTGCCTATAAATTTATAGGCTGCACAACTACCGGTGCTAATGGTATCCACACCGGTTCCAAGGTGGTATAGAAACAACACACCATGATTTTTTATAATTTAAAAAAAAATGTAGTTCAGTCGGTTACCCGGTCGCACCGTTGACCCTATTGAATAGTGGGAATGTGGTGCGTTGATGGAAATATCCACCCCGGGGAGGGTAATTTTTTCAGCGCACCACATTCCGACAATTCAACATGGTCAATGGTGTGGCTTGGTCAAATTCCGCATCGTTGACTATGTAGTGATGTCAGGAGGGTGGTGCGTTGACCAAACTATACGCCCTGGGGCGTATAGTTTGGTCAGTGCATCGCCCTCCCGACACTAATCCATAGTCAATGGTGTAGTCTATTATACCACCACACCATTGGCTTTGGAAAAATGCCAGGAGGGAAGTGTACTGAAAATTTTCACGTGCACTGTCTCCAATGCGCTGCAAATTTTCTGGTGCACCGCCTCTGGTGCGCAACAAAAAAAAAGGCGGATCATTACAGGTGCATGCCTGTTTTTTGTGGCGCACCGACTGTTTTTATTTTTTCAAAAAAATTATGTATGTATATTCCCAAATACATGTCTCATTTAATAAAAAAATGTGTTTAATATGTCAATCATTCAGCGACGTGAAAGGAGAGAAGAGATGGAATAGCAGCAACAACAGGCGGACCAGTATAACATGGTTCTCCTGTGGGAGGCACGAGAGAGGGAGAGAGATGTGTTCCCTCACTCTATTACAGCAGCTACCCAGGGGTTCCTAAGGAAATTGGGCCTCCTCAATTTTTATGAGGAGGCTACATCCCTAAAGGGCCATGGATTATTTTTGTGACATCTTATCTGCAGGTGGAATGCCCATCTACAGGCTTTCCAGGTTGGTCCTAGCCAGTGGTACGCACCCAATGAGGAGGAAAACTATTTCATTACTGGCCTATCGAGGAGAGGGGTATATTTTCCCTCGTTCTCAGAGGTTCCAGTTCGCTATGTAGCAGGGAATCAGTTGGTGTACTCCTATAGATAAACTAGCACGGATATACTATCTCCTTCAGATTTTCAGGTCCTTAGAGTTCAGTTATGTATTTCTTCATTTGGCAGTGAGGAGGTGAGGTGCCTCTCACTTCTAATTTCAACTATTTCACACAACATCAGCGACGGGAAATGCATTAGTTTCCCGCTTCTATTTTATGTTGATTCTTTAGTACCGGAGCCATGACTTGTGAGGTGGTCTTCCATTTTTTTGCGGCAGTTTTTTACAGCTTTAGATAGATGTCGTACTCATGCACAAGGGAGGGTCAACTTCCCTTTTACTTCAGAGCTCTTTTGTTTATTTTTTGAAAGCTTTCTAGAGACGAGGTCTACTTTTGTTCGGAAACCTCGCAGGTCGATGCTGCATGTACAGATGCACATGTGGGAATAGATGATGCCCAAGAGGGGCAAGACTGAGCTTTCCGTGAGGATATCTCATGATGCACTGGAGTTGCTAGCCAGTGTTGATGAGCATCCCTTCATTATGGTCCCCTATCCTTATGCTGGTTTGGATTGGCGAGGGTGTGCCAACATCCTCTTCATATATGATGAGCCCCCAGATGATAGACATAATATTAATGTTTTATTTAAAGTTATTCTAACATGTTTTTAAACTTTTTTTTATTAAACTATTTAATGAAATTGTCTAATTATTTGTTTGTAATTATATATATTTTTCAAACATTGGGTCTTTTGATGCGATGAGATGTCAGCGCCACCAAATGATCCAGGTGTGGATCCTGATGATGGTCAGGATATGGCAGATGCCAAGGATCATGAGGTCGGTGCAGACGGACATGCTCCTCATGGTGCATCGGTACTGCCTTTTGCCAGGCATAGGCTTAAGAGTAGATTGAGGATGGAGTTGGGAGACCAACTCTGTGCATTTCTTGTTGAGGCGGGAGTCAGGCCCACCACTATAAGAGATATACCAGTCGATGCTAGTATAGTACAGATGTGGAGAGGCATGTCACGTGACATGTTCAGCCTAATGTGGCATGTAGTAGGAGTTACGAGCTTAGTTACGTGGTTGAGGAGGGCCCTTCAACGTTATAGGCATGGTCGAGACGCAGCACGTCGACAGTCTGCGAGCAGTGATGCATCATATGATCATCACTCATCGTTCACCTCGTGCTACGCCAGATGAGCAGCCTGCAACATCGACCAACAGTCACAATGGAGAGCAGGTTTGACCATCGGCCACGTCGAGTCAGCAGCCTACAGCATCCAGCAGTACTCATGATCATGAGCAGGTTGGACCATCGACCATGTCGAGTCATCACAATGAGCAACCGACATTTGATCCTGATTAGCATGAGGCACCAATACCAGATCAGCAGGCACGTGATGTTCGGCATGTATCTGAGCTTGTCGAGGCTGCACCATTAACTGAGCAGGCCTCGACTAGTACTACGATTGATGATGTACCACTAACTGATATTTGAAATTTATATTACAGTTGTATATTTTTGACATTATACAATTATATATATATGCTCCATGCATTTTATGTTCATGTTGCAGTTGTACTTAATTTACATGTTGGTGATCACCCTGATGTGTATATTGTTAGGTCATGTTAGATATGTTCATTTAATGTGCATCTTGTAGATAGATGTGTATGTGATAACAATTATTTGACATGAGTTGATGTATATTTGATGTTTGTGTTATGATGATGTTATACAATGCTAAATGTGTTTTGTTAGATGATCATGATCACGATGATGTTAGCAAATTTGAATGTGTTTTTAGTCGAATATGATGTTTGTATGATGGTTATCATAATCGCGATGTTTATGTAATTTAATATTAAAGTATCATGATATTTATCAAATATTATGTCGTGATTGTAATTGAAATATTAATTTTATTTGTATGTAAAATTGTACTTGTATTTGTAATTGTAATTTTAATTGTAATTGTATGTAAAATATTTGTAAAATTTTATTTGTAATTGTAATATTTAATTTTTTGTGGAATGATTGTAATTGTAATTTTAATTGTAATTGTATATATGACAAATTGTAAAATTTTAATTCTAATTCTAATTGTATGTAAAATTCTAAAATTTTAATTGTATTTGTAATTGTAATTGTATGTAAAATATTTGTAAAATTTTAATTGTAATTGTAATATTTAATTTATTGTGAAATGATTGTAATTGTAATTTTAATTGTAATTATATATGTGTAAAATTGTAAAATTCTAATTCTAATTCTAATTGTATGTAAAATTCTAAAATTGTAATTGTAATGGTATATATGTAAATTTGTAAAATTGTAATTGAAATTGTAAATTTTATGTAAAATTCTAAAATTGTAATTCTAATCTGTGTATGTAAAATTCTAAAATTGTAATTCTAATTGTATGTAAAATATTTGTAAAATTTTAATTGTATTACTATCAAATGATTGTAATTGTAATTGTAATGGTATGTAAAATTCTAAAATTGTAATTTTAATTTTAATTGTAATTGTATGTGAAATTGTAAAATTGTAATTTTAATTGTAATTGTATGTGAAATTGTAAAATTCTAATTCTAATTCTAATTCTAATTCTAATTTTAATTGTAATTGTATGTAAAATATTTGTAAAATTTGAATTGTATTAATGTGAAAATTTAATTGTATAAATGTGAAATGATTTTATTAAAAATTTAAAATTTGTAAATTTGTAAAATTTTAAATAATTGTAAAATAATAAATCTAGAATAATATGAATTTTTGTAACATAATAAAGTTTAGAAAATACTGCAAATAAATTCATGTACTTTAGAATTATCATTATTTTATTATGATCTTACATACAAAAAAAAGAACTTTATACAGTACGCCATTGTTTTTGAGATCAACATAATTACAAATTATCAAATGAAATATTGATTTTAACATTAACACAATGCAAATTACCAATTAATTAAAAATATATATTATAATGTTTCGAAAAAAAAGAGTCATATTATAAGTTATAAGGTAGTTAAGTCCTCTTCTTTATAAAAACCTATCTTAAAAGGTATAAATATTGATGAAATAACACATGTACGATATCACTCTCGTTAATTCCATGAAACTCGTCGGCAGTTCCTTCTCAAACATACAAACAATCTCAACTATCTCTTGACGCCACCATGGAATGCTAACCACATGAATCTCCTTTGACGTGATCCAATATACAAATGCAGACAATTTAGATATGGCACGTCCTAGGTCTTGAGGGAATTCATGTTTCACACACCCTCGCATGAACAAAATATAATGACACTACAAAGTTATAAACACGTGCAATAATATAAAAAATTAGTTACGTTTTATTATCCCTACATGGGATAAAATTTATTAATATAAAAAATAATAAAATCATGCTTTTGACATTATACATACTCTAAGAAGATTCAAATGGTCATGCGATTTCAACCCCAAAAAATGGTCATCCATGGTGAAGCAGAGTCGTAGTGAAGACCTGTATGAAGATGGCACCCTCACACCCTTTGCCAAAGAAATATCATCTTTTTTTAAAATCCATGGGACATCACCTTCTTTGAAATACCATGAATTAGAGGGACCAGTGCATGCCTCTGATCCTGTACTTTCTAATCGTATTGGCCAATGTTTCTTTTTTAGTTTTTGAAGTAATAAGATCTTTTCTAACAGTCAATGTGTCACTTTGTTTTGTTGATATGTGCCTCCATAAAGAAGATGAAACAGTTTTAAATATATGCATGGGATCTAATAAGTGGGTAATCTTAAGATGCTCCCAATATGGGAGGTTATAAAAGATATATTTCCTTTTCATCCCAATGGGAAATTTCTACACATAGGTGTCGAAGAACTCTGGATCATCAAACATAGGCTCCCCATTTGAATCGAACATTTCTATCAACTCCTTCTCCTTCTCTCTCTCATATGCTCTAAGCCATTCAACTGGTGTCATTATTAGAGGCCTTTGGGTTCTCTCTCGTTTACCATTGAAAGTGGATGCTACTCTTTTGTAAGGGTGTTATCTGGGAGAAATACCCAGGAGCAATCATACACTGGCTTTTGTAAGTCCTTGGACCATTTAGCTTTCAGAGAAGGTCCACAAAATTTACATCTAAAATACCCTTTTGTTACAAGACCTGCGATATTATTGTATACAATTTATATGCATGGCACGTTAAACAATATCATGAAGATTAGAACAATTACAATGAATTAAATAACTAATATGCGAAAAAATATTGTTACGTATATAAAAAAATCAATAAACATGTAATTTACTAGAGAAAAATCCTAAGCTTGGATAATCATGTGTCGTGTAAGCACATATGCCATACAACGTAATAATCCTCTCAGTTGCGATGGGCCTTGATACATTGTATACATTTATGCCATCCCATAATTCCTTCAATTCATCTACCAGTGGTTGTAAGTAGACATCCATATTCTTCACTTGTATTCTACTAGGGACTATGAGAGACAACATAAGATGTTCATTCTTCACGGACAACCATTGGGGATATTGTTATTAATCACTACTATAGGCCAAACATAATACTTGGTGTTCTGGAGGGAATATGGGTTGACTCCATCCATGGCTATGCTGAGTCGTAGACTTCATACTTCATCCTTGAATTTTTCGGGCCATGTATCCTCTATATGCTTCATGGCTATTGAATCAGTTTGAATTTGTATAACTCCCAACTAACTTCTATGTGAGGCATGCCATCCCTACAACATAACTAATTTTTTGCAATGAAAGAGCCTTTTAATCCTTGGGATTATAGGCATGTGCCTCAATATCTTAAAAGGAGGACCACGTGGTTTACCATTCTTTTTTAATTTATCATACCTGTCATGCCCACATTTCAAACATATCTCTTTTTATGCATATTCTCCTCTATATAGAATACAATCATTTGGACATGCATGATATGATATGTACTCAACACCTAATATTTTCAACAATTTCTTTGCCTCTTCACAGCTACCGGGAAAGACATTATCACTCATAAGAACCTTATCTTTGAATAACCTGTATTTGGTGATCATGGAAAATATTAAATGTACATTGATGCCGACATAATTATTAACGTTCATAAAATTTACCATTTTTAATGTTCATTGTGTGATTATATTTCTAAAATTTATATGAGTACTTTATGGTAACTTACCTCAAAATTTCCGAGAAACATGCATTCGACAAGCCAAAATTTTCTTTCAAGTTGTACAGTAACATCGTTGTCCCCAACTAGGTAGACTTTGACTGACCACCAATTCCAAAGAGAGGGGTGGTGGAAGAAAATGTAAAGCTTTCGAAAAAGGTGTCAGCAATATGAACATCATCCCCTAGCTAATCATCGATTTGGAATGCATCTAACAACATTGTCTCAATGGCAGTCATATCCCTTAAGTAATCATCCATACCAACCTCTATTTGATTGCCTTCATTGCTAGCTTGTGAAGAACTATTATTGTTGTAGTCATTCCTAATTGGTGAATCTAGATGTAGCGGAAATTGAATCGGTGGTTGATTCAACCATTCTTGGTATCGTTCCTCTCTGATTTTTTCTCTTAATTCAGCCTTCTCTCGATTTAACATTGTCGTGGGTGCAACAGAATATGGTAGGTAGGTCACTCATCATCACTAGAATCCTAATAATTTCAAAAAATATATTTGAACACGATTAGTACAAAATCTATGATATCAATTAGTAAGAACGTTGACAATGCATGATTAATTTGTTTAACATTGAAATAATTATATTAATATACCAAATAATTATTATTACCATCATTGTCTTGGGATTGTGGCTAGAAGATGCAATATTGTTACAATTGGCAGGGTGAAGCGTTTGTCCATTTTCATCTACCAAACTTGCCTTGCGGTATGTTGCTCCTGATAAGAGCTTCCGACATTTTGGAGTTGTTTGATTATTTTTTGCTTCTGAACTCGATTCTGAATCTGTACGAACCTGCAAATTTATATACGTTATAAATTTTATTAAGCTAAATGATGTGGATAAAAAAACATAAATTCAATTAGATAATGAAAATATAAATAAAATATGAACTAAATATTACGTCTCAAGATGGATAGGGAGAACTTTGCGATCGACTTTGAGAAATATTATGGAACGAGCTAGATTTTGGGGAATTGTCCATTCGATATAATTATGATATTTTCTCCCTACATTTGAGCAAAATCAACAATAAAATTTGGCGCACACACCTAAAATTAATTTCGGTGCCTTAAAAATGGACTTATTGTTATCAGTGATTATGTACAGATAACCGCATCGGTGTTGTTTTAGTTACTACACACCGGTGTTGTGTTATTAACTTACACACCAGTGCGGTGTTATTAATTGACGCACCGGTGACGAAAAGCCACAAATAAAAAAAATGCAACTTTAATTTTTTTAAGTGAAGAAAAAAGGGCTTTTCATTTTATATTTATGGGGTTTGTATTACTATATATATAGGCCTATGACATGAACCCCACAGGACAACTAGCATAGTCGGATCCCACTCCATATCGGCCCTTGCGAGAATTTTTAAAACACAGAAATTTTTTAATCGGTGCGCCCTGCGTAACCTAGTGCGCCGGGGCGCTGGTTATCCCAACGTACTTTGCACATACTATTTGATAAAAAAATTAAAAACATTTTTTTTAAGCCGTGCGCCATATGTAAAATAGAGCACCGATGCGCTATTTCATTATAGTGCACTGCTCACGTATTGTTTGGAAAAAACAATTTTTTATTTTGTGTTAATCGGTGCACCATGCAACATCTAACGCACTGGGTCTCCTAGTTGACAGAGATCATCGTACGGTAATCCCTTGTTTGCGTAGGCCATTTATAAGAATAGATGTCATGCTCATGCACAAGGGAGGGTCAAATTCCCTTTTTCTTCAGAGCTATTTTTTTTTTCATAGGTTTCTAGAGACGAGGCCTACTTTTGTGCGATGACCTCGTAGGCCGATGCTGCATGTATGGATACACGTGTGGAAATAGATGATGCCCAAGAGGGGCGAGACTGAGTTTTCCGCGAGGATATCGCATGATGCACTAGCGTTTCTAGCCAGTGTTGATTAGAATCCCTTCATTATGGTCCCCTATCCTTATGTTGGTTGGATTGGCGAGGGTGTTCCAACATCCTCTTCATAGATGATGAGCCCCCAGATGATAGAGGCAATATTACTATTTTATTTAAATTTATTCTAACATTTTCTTTAACTTGTTTTTATTAAACTGTTTAATGAAATTGTCTAATTATTGTTGTGTACTTATATATATTTTGCAGATTGGGTCTTTTGATGGCGATGAGACGCCAGCGCCACCAAATGATATAGGTGTGGATCCTGATGATTGTCAGGATATGGAAGATGCCGAGGATCATGAGGTCGATGCAGACAGACATGCTCCTCATGGTGCGTCGATACTGCCTTTTTCTAGGCGTAGGCATGACAGTAGATTGAGGATGGAGTTGGGAGACATACTCTATGCATTATTTGTTGAGGTGGGCCAAGTCAGGCCCGCCACTATGAGAGATATGCAGGCTGATGCTAGGATGGTACAGATGTGGAGAGGCATGTCGCGTGAGATGTTTAGCCTAATGTGGCATGTCATAGGAGCTACGAGCTTGGTTATGTGGTTGAGGAGGGCCCTTTGACGTTATATGTGTAGTCGAGACGCAACACGTCGACAGTCCGCAATCAGCGACGCATCGTCTGATCATCACGATCAGGGGAGTGATCATCGTTCACCTTGCGTTGTGCCAGATGAGCACCCTGTAGCATCGACCAACAGTCATGATGGAGAGCAGGTTGGACCATCGGCCACGTTGAGTCAGCAGCCTGTAGCATCCAACAATACTCATGATAATGAATAGGCTGGACCATCGACCATGTCGAGTCATCACGATGAGTAGCCGACAGTTGATCCTGATTAGCATGAGGCACCAGTACCAGATCAGTAGGCACGTGATGATCGACATGTATCTGAGCTTGTCGAGGCTACACCATTGACTGAGCAGGCCTCGACTAGTACTGATATCAATGATCTACCACTAGCTGATATTTGACATTTATATTACAATTGTATTTTTTTGACATTATACAGTTATATATATATGGTCCATGTATTTTATGTTTGTGTTGCAATTGTATTTAATTTAAATGCTGGTGATCATCACGATGTGTATATTTTTAGGTCATGTTAGATATGTTCATTTAATGGGCATCTTGCAGATAGATGTGTATGTGATAGCAGTTATTTGACATGAGTCAATTTATATTTGATGTCTGTGTTAAGATGATGTTATACAACGCTAATTATGTTTTGTTATATGATCATGATCACGATGACGTTAGCGAATTTTAATGTGTTTTTAGTCGAATATGATGTTTGTACGATTGTTATCCTAGTCGTGATGTTTATTTAATTTAATATTAAATGATCATGATATTTATCAAATATTATGTCGTGATTGTAATTGAAATATTAATTTTAATTGTATGTAAAATTGTAAAATTGTATTTGTATTTGTAATTGTAATTTTAATTGCAATTGTATGTAAAATATTTGTAAAATATTAATTGTAATTTGAAGATTTATTTTTTTGTGAAATGATTGTAATTGTAATTGTATATATGAAAAATTGTAAAATTGTAATTGTAATTCTAAGTCTGTAAAATTCTAAAATTGCAATTGTTTTTGTAATTGTAATTGTCTGTAAAATATTTGTAAAATTTCAATTTTAATTGTAATATTTAATTTATTGTGAAATGATTGTAATTGTAATTTTAATTATAATTGTATATATGTAAAATTGTAAAATTCTAATTGTAATTCTAATTGTATGTAAAATTCTAAAATTGTAATTGTAATGGTATATATGTAGATTTGTAAAATTGTAATTGTAATTGTACGTAAAATTCTAAAATTGTTATTGTACGTGAAATTGTAAAATTGTAATTCTAATTGTAATTCTAATTCTAAGTCTAATTGTATGTAAAATATTTGTAAAATTTTAATTGTATGACTATGAAATGATTGTAACTGTAAAATTGTAATTGTATGTAAAATTCTAAAATTGTAATTGTAATTTTAATTTTAATTGTATGTGAAATTGTAAAATTGTAATTCTAATTCTAATTCTAATTCTAATTCTTATTGTATGTAAAATATTTGTAAAATTTTAATTGTATTAATGTGAAAATTTTAATTGTATAAATGTGAAATGATTTTATTAAAATTTGTAAATTTGTAAAATTTTAAATAATTGTAAAATAATAAATCTAGAATAAGATGAATTTTTGTAACATAATAACATTTAGAATATAATTCAAATAAATTCATGTACTTTAGAATTATCTTTATTTTATTATGATCTTACATACAAAAAAAAATAACTTTATACAGTATTCCATTGTTTTTGACATCAACATAATTGCAAATTATCAAGTGAAATATTGATTTTAACATTAACACAATGAAAATTACCAATTAATTCAAAATACATATTATAATGTTTCGAAAAAAAGAGTCAGCTTATAATTTATAAGGTAGTTAAGTCCTCTTCTTTATAAAAACCTATCTTAAAAAGGATAAATATTGATGGAATAACACATGTACGATATCACTCTCGGTTCTGATCATGCTCATTATCTTCCAGCTTGCATGGCATGATAACACTATTGTTCTCAAAAATATGTTTTGACCTAGGGTCATGTCTCAACATGAACCACCAATCCATATCCAACACATCTGGGTAAAAAACACTTGGTTGCAGTGTTTGGGGAAAACATAGGGCTCCTTAGCTTCATCCCACATCTTTCTAGAGTTGAAACATATCAACCTACTATCACAATCTTCCTTTACATTATTCCGATCAAAGGTGTCCCACCACTTGCACCTAAAAATAAAACATTGGAAAGAAGAGAAATCCACTTTAATGATCTCTTGTATCTTTCTGACGTAACCTAATGTCCCTCGTACTAGGTTTTTATCACCATGTCTAGATCAACTAGATTGATCGAACTCAACTTTCACTCCACAATATTGTGTGATGTGTCCATCATCGACATTTTCTGTGTGAAAATGGTGTCCATATGCCCAAATAGATGGGATCAAATGCAACTATAAAAAAGTTTAAAATTCATAGTGTCATGTGTCTTATAATAACCCAACAGTTAAAATATGAAATATAGATGTAATTACATTTGAAAGGTGCATTATTAAGTTTCAAATGTACATATAAATTAAATATATTATTATCGAGTTGTTGCACCCAATCCCTACGTTTAGCGCATCCTCTTCAACACGCAAGTAAGACTGGTTGCACCGTATTTATCTCTGACTTGGTCAGTAACCCAACTGTTGGGGCACAATTTTTTCATATTTTCTTTTAAATGATCAGGATAAGGCACACTTCTACCATTCAGCCGTCTGAATTATTTCCTGTCACTATCCCATTTCATCCTCTTTTGTTCGTATAATGAAACCCATGATTGTGTCGCTTCGGAATTGTAAAGAGCAAATTTATTGATTGCTTCAATTTCTGCATTCGCTGATGAAATCAAACCGAAATTATATAGTACATAGAGATCAAAATATACATTATATCAAAGTTCAAGATGAATATTTACTTTGTGTAAATTTGAAAAATTATAAGTCGCTTACTCTTTATCAAGCGCTTTTTTCCATTCGTTTGGAGCAACTCCCCTTCTCTTTTGTCTTCATCCCTTTCATCATCCAAAATCACCACACCTGGTCTATTGTTGATATGCTTGATGTACTCACTGGCATAATAGAAAGACTCATACGATATGTACCCCTCTGCCATAGACCCCTCGGGTTTTGCCCTTTGTCGAGCAAAACCTTTCAATTTCTTCATGTACCTCTCTAAGAAGAACATCCAACGACAAGAAACCACCCCAACTAATTCAACCTCATATTCTAGGTGGATAAGAAGATGGACCTGCAATTCCATGAAAATCGTCGGCAGTTCCTTCTCAAACATACAAACAATCTCAACTATCTCTTGACGCCACCGTGGAATGCTAGCCACATGAATCTCCTTTGACGTGATCCAACGTACAAATGAAGATAATTTAGATATGGCGTGTCCTAGGTATTGAGGGAATTCATGTTCCACACACCCACGCATGAAAAAAGTATAATGACACTACAAAGTTATAAACACATGCAATAATATACAAAATTAGCTATGTTTTATGATCCCCGCATGGGATAAAATTTATTAATATAAAAAATAATAAAATCATGCTTTTGACATTATACGTACTCTTAGAAGATTCAAATGGTCATGCGGTTTCAACCCAGAAAAATTTTCATCCACGGTGAAGCAGAGCCGTAGTGAATACTTGTATGAAGATCGCACCCTCACACTTCCTTTGCCAAAGAAAGATCATCTTGTTTTTAAATCCATGGGACAACACCTTCTTTGAAATACCATGAATTAGAGGGACCAGCGTATTCCTCTGATCCTATACTTTCTAATCATCTTGGCCAATGTTTCTTTTTAGTTTTTGAAGTAATAAGATCTTTCCTAACAGCCAATGTGTCACTTTGTTTCGATGATATGTGCCTCCATAAAGAAGATGAAACATTTTTAAATATAGGCATGGGATCTAATAAGTGGGTAATCTTAAGATGCTCCAAATATGGGAGGTTATAAAATTTATATTTCCTTCTACACATAGGTGTCGAAGAATTCTGGATCATCAAACATAGGCTCCCCATTTGAATCGAATATTTCTATGAAGTCCTTCTCCTTCTCTCTCTTATATGCTCTAAGCCATTTAGCTGGCATCATTATTGGAGGCCTTTGGGTTCTCTCTCGTTTACCATTGAAAGCAGATGTTGCTCTTCTGTAAGGGTGTTCTTCTGGGAGGAATACCCTGGAGCAATCATACACTGACTTTCATAGGTCCTTGGACCTTCTAGCTTTCAAAGAAGGTCCACAACATTTACATCCAAAATACCCTTTTGTTACAAGACCTATGAGATTATTGTATACAATTTATATGCATGGCACGTTAAAATATATCATGAAGATCAGAGAAATTGCAACAAATTAAAAAAATAATATGCGAAAGAATATTGTTACGTATATAAACAAATCAATAAACATGTAATTTACTAGAGAAAACTCCTAAGCCTGGATAATCATGTGTTGTGTAAGCACATATGCCATACAACGTAAAAATCCTCTCTGGTGTGATCTGTCTTGATACATCATATACATTTATCCCATCCCATAATTCCTTCAATTCATCTACCAGTGGTTGTAAGTAGACATCCATATTTTCCACTTGTCTTCTACCAGGGACTATGAGAGCCAACATAAGATGTTTATTTTTCACGAAAAACCATGGGGGGATATTATTATTAATCACTATCACATGCAAAACAAAATAGTTGGTGTTCTCGAGGGAATATGGGTTGACGCCATCCATGGCTATGCTGAGTCGTAGACTTCGTACTTCATCCTTAAATTTTTCAGGCCATGTATCCTCTATATGCTTCATGGCTATTGAATCAGTTTGGATTTGCATAACTCCCAACTCACTTCTGTGTGAGGCATGACATCCCTGCAACACAGTTAATTCTTTGCAATGAAAGAGACTTTGAATCCTCGGGATTATAGGCATGTGCCTCAATATCTTAAAAGGAGGACCATGTGATTTACCCTTCTTTTTTTATTTATCATACCATTCATGCCCACATTTCGGACATATCTCTTTGTCTGCATATTCTCCTCTATATAGAATATAATCATTTGGACATGCATGATATGATATGTACTCAACACCCAAAATTTTCAACAATTTATTTGCCTCTTCGTAGCTACCGGGAAAGACATTATCACTCGGAATAACCTTATCTTTGTATAACCTGTAGTTGGTGATCATGGAAAATAATAAATGTACATTAATTCCAATATAATTATTAACGTTCATAAAATTGACCATTTGTAATGTTCATTGTGTGATTATATTTCTCAAATTTATATAAGGGAGGACTTTATGGTAACTTAACTCAAAATTTCCAAGAAACATGCATTCGACAAGCCAAACTTTTCTTTCAAGTTGTACAGTAACATTTTTGTCTCCAACTAGGTAGACTTTGATTGACCGCCAGGTCCGAAGAGAGGGGTGTTGGAAGAAAATTTAAGGCTTTCGAAACAAGTGTCAGAGATATGAGCATCATCCCCTAGCTGATCATTGTTTTGGAATGCATATAACAACATTGTCTCCATGGAATTCGTATCCCTTAAGTAATCATCCATACCAACCTCTATTTGATTGCCTCCATTGCTAGCTTGTCAAGAACTACTATTTTTGTAGTCATTCCTAATTGGTGAATTTGGACATAGTGGAAATTGAATCGGTGGTTGATTCAAACATTCTTGGTATAGTTCCTCTCTGATTTTTTCTCTTAATTCAACCTTCTCTCGATTTAACATTGTTGTGAGGTGAAACGGAAGATGGTAGGTAGGTCGCTCATCATCACTAGAATCCCAATAATTAAAAAAATATATATTTGAATATGATTAGTACAAAATCTATGATATCAATTAGTAAGAACGTTGACAATGTATGATAAACTTGTTTGAAATTGAAATAATTATATTAATATACCAAATAATTATTATTACTATCATTGTCCCGAGATTGTGGCTAGAAGATGAAATATTGTTACAATTGGCAGGGTGAAGCGGTTGTCCATTTTCATCTACCAAATGCACCTTGTGGTATGTTGCTCCTAATAAGAGCTTCTGACTTTTTGGAGCTGTTTTATTATTTTATTCATCTGAACTCAATTATGAATCTGCATGAACCTGCAAATTTTTATACATTATAAATTTTATTAAACTGATTGACATGGATAAAAAACATAAATTCAATTAGATAATGAAAATATAAATAAAATATGAAGTAAATATTACATCTTGAGATGGATAGGGATAACTCTGCGATGGACTTTGAGAAATATTATGGAATGAGCTAGATTTTGCAGAATTTTCTATTCGATATAATTATGATATTTTATCCCTACATTTGAGCGAAATCAACAATAAATTTTAGTGCACACACCTAAAATTAATTCCGGTGCCTTAAAAATGGACTTATTGTTATCGGTGCTTATGTACAGATAACCACACCGATGTTGTTTTAGTTACTACGCAACGGTGTTGTGTTATTAACTGACGCGCCAGTGGGGTGATATTAATTGACGCACTGGTGACAAAAAGCCACAAATAAAAAAAACGCAACTTTAATTTTTTTTAAGTGAAAAAAAGTGGTAAATTGAAAAATGGGCAGCAAAATATTTTTGAAAATCTGATTTCATAAAACAATTCTTTAAATACGAAATACTTTTCATTATTTCACTATTTTTGCAAAAAAAATTAGCCAAATATTTGCACGAGACATACCTAGAGCAAGAGAGCACGAGAACACTATGGAGCAGCGAAATACTTTCGAGCAGAACTATTCAGGCAATAAGAATTCCAAACCTCTGGTGATTCAAACCCTGTAGCATAGAATTTCAAAAGATCTTGTGATTAAATTTTATTGTTTTTATTTACATTTTCTGCAGTATTTTTTACGCAGTAAGTAAAAAATTTAAATTTTTTGTTCATTTTCAAAAAAAAAAAAAAAAAGAATGAAAGAAATCCATTATTACCCTAAACCCTACATTCTTTTTGTTTCTTCCCTTGCTTTTTCCTCTTTCTATGATTTTAGAATTAGGCATTTTCATTTTAGATTTATGGGGTTTGTATTGCTATATATATAGGCCTAGGGGTTTTGTTGACCATGTACTTGTGAAAAAAGGATCTTGCTTTTTTTCACTAATAATACATGCTTCACACATAGCAATTTCTTTTTTGAAAGGAGGAAAACCTTCAACCATTTCTTGATTACAATTTTCTTAAAAATTATGAATTTTTTTTGCTTAAAAGTTAAAAGATTAAATGTCCAAATTTAAAATTCCATAATTGTGAGTAAGGGAATAAATTTTTTATTTCTAAAACACTTTATTTTGAGGAATTATTGTGCCTTTTATCCTTACAAGTTTTCCATCATCATATTCATTCTTTATTATTCTAAAGTTGCTATTTACTAAATTTATTTTGACAAAACCATTTTGGATGATGATTTTATGGCCACCTCATCTAATTAAGACCGAGGGAAACAAACTCATTTGAAATTTGGAACATATAACCAAACATTGGAAAGAAATATTTTACCAGTTCTTGAAAGAGATAAGTTAGCTAAGCCTTTTCCTTGAGGAGTGTGTATTTTCCAAATAAATTGGATTGAGTTGCTTACCTTGGTAAGTAGAAAACCAAATCCTTCTATAACACATATATTAAGTAGCCCCTATATCAAGTATCTAATCATCTTCACAATAATTTATAAACAACTAGTTAGTGACAACTAAAATTACAAAATCTAACTCCTAAACAATTGTAAACACATAGTCAAAATTAGTCCCTTGATTATTTTCATATTGAGATAAAGTTGAAGTATGAGACTTATAACGTTGTTTGAGTTAAATGTTTGCTTATTCTTGGGAAAAACTTTGTTTTAGGTTCTACATTATTCTTCATAATTCCTATTGTGAAGACATATTTTCCACTCGAGTTTATTCATATTTTTCCCTTCTCCTGATTGAAGGTTGTTGTTGGGAGAAAATTTAGATCTCCTAAAAAAATGTTGATTTGAATTATTTATTCCTCTTCGTTAACTTTCAATGAAACCACAACTATAATTAAAAGATTGAGTTGGATGGTGCTAATTATCTCTTTGGCTATTGGATTCTCCTCTTCCTCTTGAACTTCCATTATATGTGTCTTTCCCTTTGCAACATTCTCCTTGTCTTGAATTGAAAATTTGAATTTATTCTCCTAAATTCATCTTTGACCAATTTCTTTTTCATGTTGGGCTAATAATTCTCTAAGGGAATCTGAAGTTTGATTCTCCAACTTTCTAGTAATTTGTAAAGTCTCCAAAAAATTTCAATAAGAAGGAGGAAAACCATTGAAGTCATGAAACTTTCTTCCACTTTTTCAAATGCACATTTGAATATTTTTAAGCTAGGAAAGCCATTGAAGTCATGAAACTTTCTTCCACTTTCTCAAATACACATTTGATAAAATATAAGATAACATTTTAAAGGACAGACATTTTCTCCTTTTACCTAATTATTTTTTAATAAATTCATTTTCATATCAACCTATTTTAACTTAAGTTGAGTATTAGACATTTTCTTGAATTTTTGTCGTGCATTCCAAGCAAAAATTGTATTTTCAATATTAAGAAACATTTCATAAATGACATAGCATCTTAAAGGTGTGTGTGCTTTTTCATCATTCAATTCCCATTTTATTGTTTCTTTAGCATAGGGAGGCTCAGTAGGAGCTTATCTCCACAACAAACATCTTTTAATAACTCATTATAGAGTGATGTGCTTTTCATATGACAAATATAAGACTTATAGTTCTTCGCTCCATCCAACTTTTCGAAATTAGTGAACAAATTAACTAATTTAGACATGGTAAGTTGTGTGTAGAAAAGTGTCGTGATGATGATTTTCATATACAAATAATTTAACAAGTGTAAACAATCATAAAAAAAATGAAGAGAATCAAGCACAAGGGACTCTAGAAGCTCTACCAAAAAGAGATATAAGGGCTTGGCCTCAATCCGCTTATATCCTGGGTGCACGAGGGCTTCACTCAGTGAAACTCTGACATAGCATGTGTGTTCATTGCATATTAAACAATAAC
Organism: Pinus albicaulis; assembly: GCA_034641835.2. Taxonomy (NCBI): domain Eukaryota; kingdom Viridiplantae; phylum Streptophyta; class Pinopsida; order Pinales; family Pinaceae; genus Pinus; species Pinus albicaulis. The sequence goes on along the minus strand of CM076578.1, from coordinate 795,713,010 downwards.
CTTAATTTGACTACATACCGGAAAACCCCTCTAAAAATGATATTACTTAACGCCCTAGAAACATGAATCCAATACACCTTCCCAATTTAAAAAACCCATACTTTCACTAGATATTGTAGATATCCATTTTTTCATTAACATGTTTTATACCCCTTTATATTTTTTCATTAACTTTGAGCTCCATTTTCTATACCTACCGATATAAAAACCGTTTACCCTTAGTACATGCTCAATACATTATGTCACTTTTTTCTCAATATATATCCCCAAATATGAATGCACGTGGTATGGTATCTCTCCCCCAGTGAAGCCCATGTGCCTGGGTGAAAGATATCATTAAAATCTTATCTCACTTTACTATTATCAATGATTTAATTCAAGTTATAAATTTGCTTGAATTTCATCTAACTTTCAAATTTTGACACAATAATAATATTTAATATAAGATGAATATGCCCCCCTTCAAGTGGGAAATGTGTTATGTAGTTCAATGAAAAAAGTGATTGAATAACCATCCCCTCGAACTAGTGAATACTTTAACCCTTGTTTGAATTTATGAGAATGCAATGGTAATAAAAAAGCCCCTTAAAAACAACTACAAAGATGCATCCACATGGTTGAAATTCACTCCTTTGCTAGATATTTGAGCTTTACTGAACTTTCAAATTGTAAATTCACAATAAAAAAAATTGATTTGCATAAATGGAGATGATTTAGAAGACATCTAGATTATATTAAAACAAATCTTATAAATCCTATCATAAAAATTTGCAAATAAATTTTATAATAGAACGGGTTGTAGATTAGAGTTTATTTAGATAAAATCTAGATTCAGACATTGTCAGTTGGTTTTATCTAAGGTGATTGGGAGGAATGATAGTATATTCCCTACCCACGTGTTAAAGTATTGAAGCTTGAGCTTTGAACCATTATATTTCGTCTTTTTTTTTAAATGAAACAATTAATATTTTTTATATTAATATAAAGTTGGTTACAAGGCCAGAACATTTCACAATTTCAGTTGAATCTTAAACTATTGGGCTCAAACATGTCCAAAAAAGACTTTTGTTTCTATTACACTTCCTAGATATTGTGTATCTAAATTGATATCATCTGAAAACCTTTCAGAAAACTCCTAAAACTAGAACACACTTGTAATACATAATTTAAAACAGATAGTTGACTAGCCTGTATTAGATTATCTAAATTAAGGGTTAACTTCAACAGTTTCATGAGCAACTTGCCTTAACTGCGCTATAGCAGGGACCTGGATCTCTTCCACCACCTCGCCATATTTCTTTGGTTGTTCTGAAACCGCAAGTTGGTTCACATTTGATGCCTCCCTCATGTCTTTTCCCGAGCTAACTTATTTTGCACCTTTCCTCCTCAAAGATTCAATTTTTTCAAGGAAAAGATCTAATAGATCAATTTTCACCAACAAACTGTTGATTTTGGTCTAACACAGGTCATTCTTTTGACTCAAAAGCAACAACTACATCTGAATGTCTGCAACCACCATTTTTCCCTACCTATATAGAAAAGACAAAATATGTTCCATTGTTATAGAGAATTAATCCAACTGACAGTTTCTTTCCTCCTTCTTTGAGACAAGCGACACCTCCATGTCTTCACCCGTGCAATGACCATCTTTATTTGTTATGGCCTTGGGTTTCTAGACTCAAACCTTTGCAGGAAGAATGAAGGACAAACGTATCTTATAAAATTCTTCACTAGGCATACCTTCCCCCACCAAGCCATGGATCCCTTTACCATATTCAATGCACCGTCATACCATGTACATTCTACTAACCTAAAATTTGTTATATGATTAAATATCCCTACAATTCTCTATTTGTGCCATTAAAATTTGAAACCTTAAGTGTGATTGCTTCTCCTCACTAATGGAGATGACATTCATCTACTCTTTCCCACATTTACTATAGATGTGAATGATCTTCCATGTGTCTCAAACCACGTTTATAACCATACTTTTGAGCGAGATGATTGCATGGGCCTAGATCTCAGTGGTGATGAGGAGCCGCCATTCTGCTAGGGAATTCTTCTCGGGGTTCGCGAGACATGAACGTGGGTTGACGTGAGGACATTGAGCCACTTGCTTGTTTACCCTCCCATGTTTACCTCTCGATCCAGTCAACACACCAATTTTGATTACTTTTTTCATGGTAGAGGATTATAAACACAGTTGCATTTGTCTTGAACCAATATCATTTGTTCCAAGTAGACTCCCTTATTTTTTGAGGTGTTTTCTTTTGAATTTACAAGCATCTTGACATGATAAAACTCAATTGTCTCAAATTTTCCTATTTTTATTATTATTCTTTGCAAAATTGGGGATTGAACCTGGTTGGAGTTCTCTTTGAGCTTAAACACTTGTTGAATGACTATCATGGAGTCTTTGAATACCATTAATTGTCGAATTTTTCTTGATATAGCCAACTCTAGCCCCTGCCACAGAGCTAAAAATTTGGCTTGATTATTGGTGGTGCTCCCCAAGCCCCATGCATATTGAATCTCAATTTCTTCACCAGAGCGATAAATAACCCCTCTTTCACTTGCCTCCCCTTTGAACAATTATCATTTTCAATGGTGCATTATCATGGTTTTTTCATCACCATAGCTCTAATAGGATGTCAATATTCACATATATTTATGAGGGGGGGGGAATTATATAATAAGTGAGAGGTAGAAGATTTATATAATAACTATAGTTTGTATATATTTTGGTTTCTTTACAAAGAGATGTGTACTAATAGTGCAAAAATAAATATAAATTTGTTTAAAAATATTTAAATACAAAAAAAGTTCTAAACATACTTCAAGAATTACTTTTAACTTGCATCTTATTATTAATAGATAAAAAGTCCACACATTAAGTTTGTTGATTGAATATTATGTAATTAGTGATAGTAAAAAAATAAAAAATATTTGTAGAAAGGAAAAATATGAAGAATACATATCTAATAATGAATTGATCTTAGAGTGATATTTGAAAAAAATATTTTTAAAATTAAATTATAATTATTAATATTAAATATTTTTAAAATTAAATTATAATTATTAATATTAAATATTTTTAAAATTAAATTATAATTATTAATAATAATATATACGAAAATCATAAACTTCCCACATTTTTTTTTTCCCTTTAATGACATCCCACGAATACATTTTGATTGCAACATGTTAGAGTTGAAGTCGAAGAACAACGGGTCTACATATGAACCATACCTATTACCAACACAGTCCAAACATAAAATACCATACTTCTCCAGAATTTACATTTAATGTCTCTTAGTTCCTTGTTTGATATTCTTTCTCGTTTCTTGGTATTGGTATTGTGAGCTGATGCCAATGATTCTTTTGACTTATTAATAATAATAAAAATCATAAAATTTTGGCCTTTGATGACATCCACGAATACATTTTGATTGCAACAATTTAAGAGTTGAAGTCCAAGAACAAGGGGTGGGGTCCACATATGCAAGAACAATACCAATACATTGAAATTTAACTACCCCTTTAGCCCAAACATATAATCCCATACTTGTGCAGAATTTACATTTAATGTCGACAGGATATGTCTGAGACTACTTTGGTGATGGGGAGTTTGGCGATTTGAACAGCAATATCTGGTCAATAAAGAATTGAAAGGATTAACCACTTGAGTTGGTGTGGTCAATTATTATGTGTTACGAAAGTGAAATAAATTTCTTCTCAACTGCAGTATGTGTTACGAAAGTGAAATAAATTTCTTCTCAACTGCAGTGGAGACCACCGGTCTCTCTGTCGATCAATGAACTCCAGTCTGAAATTACAGTAATAAAGGAGACGGTCTTTTCATGGATAAGGACAGTGATTTCATGGTGGCTCTCAGCGAGCTTACTGATCCTGTGATTAACATATCTTAACTCATATAGCTTACTGACCTCGTGCCATGCCAGAAAAGCATGGATGTCCTAACGCCACATTAAGTCTTTCAATGTTCACACTAATCTCCATTAAACTTAATTACATCCATTCCTTCTTTCAGCTTAGTTGGTACACCTGCAGTACACAAGAAATTAGGCAAAGGTTTTCTCTGAATGTTCAAGGTTGTTTGTGAGTGTGTGTTCTTCTTTTTTTACTCCACCGATTCACCACCAAATTATACCCCACAACCAGAAAGACATGGGGCAATCTTCAGGGCTATTGGTATATATATATATAAATGCCAAAGCTTCCCAGCTGATCACAGCAATCTCAGCTGCATTCATTTCCCAGCTGATCACAGCAATCTCAGCTGCATTCATTTCCCAGCTGATCACAGCAATCTCAGCTATATTCAAGCTAAGGTTTCATAGTTTGTAAGTTAAGTAGCAGGAGGGAGGAAAATGTTGAACTCAAAGGCATTGCTCTGCCCTTGCCCTTCCCCTTCCAGGGCAGCTGCTGTGAAGTACTTGTTAATTGTCATCCTGCTGGTCATCATTCAGTACCTGGATATAGCAGCAGGAAAGCACTGGCAGACAACCAGGCATTACAAGTTCAATGTAACTATATGTAGAGCAAATTATTTATAGTATGTTGGAGTTCACAGAGGGTGTTTGGGTGTTTGATTAACCTAATTATAAATGCATTGGGCTGCAGGTGAGGAAAAGTAACGTGACACGTCTTTGCAACACTAAACCTTTGATCACAGTGAATGGACAGTATCCAGGACCTACAATTTTTGCTCAGGAGGGAGATCGAGTAATTATAAAGCTGGTAAACCACGTCAAGGACAATGTGACTATTCATTGGTAATTATATATTTGTCCTCTTTTTTTTTATAAGTAAGGAGAAATTCCATGAGATGTGTGATAAAGTAAGTATTTTGATGATTATTATAGATTGAGGTTTATATATGATTATTTAATTTATATGGCTGAGCTAATTCTACTCAGTCATAGTACGTATCTAGCTTGCATGCAGCTACTCAATAGTTGTAGAGATCATGTATGTTGTTTCTGCGTGCAGGCATGGGATTAGACAATTGAGGTCTGGATGGGCAGATGGTCCTGGTTATATCACCCAATGTCCAATTCAAACTGGAATGAGTTACGTTTATAACTTCACCATCACAGGCCAAAGAGGAACTCTATGGTGGCACGCACACATTTCTTGGTTAAGAGCTAGTGTAAATGGTGCCATCATTATATATCCTAAGCCACATGTTCCCTACCCATTTCCCAAGCCATACAAAGAAGTCCCCATTATTCTAGGTAAGTTTATATATCTCAATTATTTTTATGGATAATCTGGACCTTGTAACAATGGCCAGAGAGCATATCACATGGAATTTAATGGTTTTAAACACACACCACCTTGCAGGGGAATGGTGGAATGCAGATACTGAGAAGGTTATTCAGCAGGCCCTCCAAACAGGAGGAGGTCCGAATGTGTCAGATGCCTACACTATAAATGGATTTCCTGGACCACTTTACAACTGCTCCAATGGTAATGATAACTTCTTTTGTTTATTTGATGTACTGGTTACAAAATAGGATGCCACCCATTTACTAACCATGGCATATTATGTAGATACATTTCTTCTGAATGTCAATCCCGGGAAGACATATCTTCTTCGAATCATCAATGCTGCACTCAATGATGAGCTCTTCCTTGCCATTGCAAATCACAGCATGACTGTGGTGGAAGTAGATGCAGTTTATGTGAAACCTTTCCAGACAGACGCTCTTGTTATAACACCCGGCCAAACCACCAATGTGTTATTCACTGCTAATGCTACTGTTAATGTTGGAGGAGTTAACCAGTTTTACATAGCAGCTCGCCCATTTGCTACAGGTGGTGGAACATTTGATAACTCCACCGTTGCAGGAATTGTGAGCTACAACATTTCCAACTCTAATACCTCTTCCACCATTATGATGCCTAAACTCCCAGCCCTGAATGACACTTCCTTTGCAGCCAACTTTAGTGCAAAACTTAGAAGCTTGGCTACCTCACAATTCCCTGCACTGGTTCCTCAAACAGTGGACAAGAAACTTTTCTTTACAATTGGTCTGGGACTCAATCCTTGTCCAAAGGGGATGGGAAATGCCACATGCCAAGGACCCAATGGAACAAGATTCACTGCCTCTGTCAACAACATTTCTTTTATTCTCCCAAACACTGCTCTTCTTCAGTCCCACTATTTCAATCTGATCAAAGGAGTCTATAAGACTAATTTTCCAGACAATCCTCCATTTCCATTCAATTACACTGGCACTCCACCCAATAATACACTGGCTGTGAATGGGACTAGAGTGAAAGTCTTGCCCTTCAACACAACTGTTCAATTGATTCTTCAAGACACCAGCATCTTCAGCACAGACAGCCATCCTGTCCATCTCCATGGTTTCAATTTCTTTGTGGTGGGCCAAGGTGTTGGAAACTACGACGAATCAACAGATGCACCAAACTTTAACCTCATTGACCCTGTTGAGAGAAACACTGTGGGAGTTCCCAAAGGAGGTTGGGCTGCTATCAGATTTCGTGCAGACAATCCAGGTAATATTCACACAATCTCATATCATTTCCCATTCAACTTTGCATTAAAGCATATTATTGCATAGTTCAAAATTATAATATTGTTTGTTTACTCAATATCCATGGAATATATATGCAGGGGTGTGGTTCATGCACTGTCATTTGGAGGTTCACACATCGTGGGGACTAAAAATGGCGTGGGTAGTAAAGAACGGAAAAGGGCCCCTTCAAACTCTCCCGCCTCCCCCTTCCGACCTCCCTCCATGTTGATCTTCTTCCTTCCTTCCCGTGGCGGCCACCATCACACTCATTTGATTTCAGTATTGTCTCTTGCTTTTGTTTCAGATGTTGCCCACGTTGGGTTTTTGTTAAGAAGATTTCACAATAAACACATTGCCACCTTTCGGTCTCTCTTCTCAAGCAGCGTTTTCATCCAACGAGGAGGATGGAAATGAAAAAAGGCTTCACACCGGGAATTCAATTGGGGGAAACCAATCATAGTGAAGTAGAACTATATTGAATCACTGTACAAAAAATCCCTCGGTACATGAATAAAAGAGTTTTGGGTTCTTCCATGTGTGATCTATGACTTAACATTTCACTTATCGTTACAGTGATTAGCTTTTAAAAGCATGCCTTTAGACAAAGGTAATGTAGGCTGGTTGTAAAACTCTGATTTAATGGTGAAGTTGAGTCGTCAAGACTATTAACAATACAATCCTACATTATGCTATAGCCTAAGTTATGCATTGTTAATGTTTATTACATCCTACATTAGGTTATAACCTAAGTTATGGATTGGTAATGTTTAAAAACATAAGTTATGGATTGGTAATGTTTTTTTTTTAAATATGCATAATAAGAGTTAGAAGATTGTTGTAGAGGGGGGGGCGGGGGCGGCGGCGGGGGAATAATATATTATTTTTAAATCTTATTATAAAGTAAAGAAATATTGAAAATAGTAAAAACAAATAAAATATGAAAAAAATTATATTATAACAATATATATTAAAGTTGGAAGTATGAATAAATTCAAAAAAATAAATACCAAAATTGTATTATTTGAATTTTGAAAGTAGAACATTAGATATGTTGGTAACAAGGTACAAATTTCCATCTATCTATTACATTGTAGTATGTTTTTATTAACACAATTGCAATGCAATCAACATAAGAATAACCAAATTGGTAATTTGAATCAACAAATTAGGACATGCGTCCTATTGTGTATAATTTTATTATGAATACTCATTTTAAACAAAAACGAATATTTATTAACATCAACTTATGTAAACATAACAAAATAAGTTATTTTAAGGAGCAAACCATTACCATGTTTTAACTAGTAAGTATCATGGATAACTTAAGAAGCGTCCACATTCATAAAAAGTACGTCTACCATTTTCTAACATATACATTATGGAATTAAGGGTTGTGATTCATCGTGAAATATGTTTCAAATAAGTCATCTCAAAAAAAATTCTATATTTCTTTTTGTAGGATGTTTCACAACATGAAATTTTGAGTAGATTGAGAAGGAAATGCAAGGTATGTCTAATAAAAAAATTAGATTCTAGCTCTTTTGGAAAACCTCTTCGGGAATAATCACATATCATTTATTTGACACCAAATAAATGATATGAAAGAAAGAAAGAAAGTATTTTTAACGTTCACTAGGCTAAAAATAGCTTATGGGACAGATTGCTTCTCCATCTAGCTTTTGCATTCGGCTCTTTTCCTGTGAAGTTTTACAATAACCGCTCCCAGCTTCTCAACAAACTCTTCGCTGAATAGATTATCCCAAGAACTAGTTGCCAGAATACCTGCATGATTTTCCCTACTATCTTTGAAGGCCTCGCATTCTAAAATAAAATGTTTTTTTGTTTCCACTTTTCCAGAAGAGCAAAAAATACATACTCTTCCCTCCCACATTTCTTTTGGCCTTTTCCAGCGCCCTGTTTCACAACAGAGTTGATGAGAATTAGTCCTTAATTAAGAAATAAGAATTTTAGATCTCCAAGAAATATTTGTCCCTATGTACGCCTTTTGATGATGGTTATGATTGGGGTTAAACTCTTCAATGTAGTACTTCTTCTTTCACCCTTGCAATGAGTGGGGAATTGCAACGTATGTCTAATAAAAAATTTAGATTCTAGTTCTTTTGGAAAACCTCTTCTGGAATAATCACATATCATTTATTTGGTGTCAAATAAATGATATGTCTTCGAGAAAGATACTCAATTTGGTGTCGTCGTATTATGTGATTATTTGAATGTTATCAATGGACACCAAAACAAATTATATTCCAAGAGGGATTATTTTTTCTCCCAACACTGCTCTTCTTTTGTCCCACTATTTCAAGCAAATGAAAGAAGTCTATAAGACTAATTTTCCATACAATCCTCCATTCCCATTCAATTTCATTGGCACTCCACCCAATAATACATAGGTCGTGAATGGGACTAGAGTGAAAGTCTTGCCCTTCAACACAAGTGTTCAATTGATTCTTCAAGACACCAACATCTTCAACACAGACAACCATCTTGTCCATCTCCATGGTTTCAATTTCTTTGTGGTGGGCCAAGGTGTTGAAAACTACAATGAATCAACAGATGCACCAAACTTTAACCTCATTGACCCTATTGAGAGAAACACGGTGGGAGTTCCTAAAGGAGGTTGGGATGCTATCAGATTCCGTGCAAACAATCCAAGTAATATATACACAGTCTCAGATCATTTCCCTGGTTCCACTTTGCATTAAATCGTATCATTGCATAGATGAAAATTATAATAATGTTTGTTTACTCGATATCCATGGAATATATATGCAGGGGTGTGGTTCATGCACTGTCATTTGGAGGTTCACACATCGTGGGGACTGAAAATGGCATGGGTAGTAAAGAATGAAAAAGGGCCCCTTCAAATTCTCCTGCCTCCCCCCTCCGACCTCCCTCCATGTTGATCTTCTTCCTTCTTTCTCGTGCCCACCATCACTCTCATTTCATTTCAATATTGTTTCTTGCTTTTGTTTCAAATGTTGTCCAAGTTGGGTTTTTGTTAAGAAGATTTCACAATAAACACATTGACACCTTTCGGTCTCTCTTCTCAAGCAACCTTTCATCCAATGAGGAGGATGGCAAAGAAAAAGGCTTCACACCGAGAATTCAATTGGGGGAAACCAATCACAGTGAAGTAGAATTGTATTGAATCATTGTATAGACAAGCCCTTGGTACATGAATAAAAGAGTTTTGGGTTCTTCCATGTGTGATCTATGAATTAAAATTTCACTTCCCGTTAGAGTGATTAGCTTTTAAAAGCATGCCTTTAGACAAAGGTAATGTAAGGTGGTTGTAAAACTATTATTTAATTGTGAAGTTGAGTCGTCAAGACTATTAACAATAAAATTCTACATTATGTTATAGCCTAAGTTATGCATTGCTAATGTTTATTACGTCCTACATTAGGTTATAACCTAAGTTATGGATTGGTAATGTTTAAAAACCTAAGTTATGGATTGGTAATATTTTTTTTAAATATGCATAACAAGAGGAAGAAGATTGCTTTAGAGAGCGGGAAAAAATAATATATTATTTTTAAATCTTATTATAAAGTAAAGAAATATTGAAACTAGTAAAAACAAATAAAATATGAAAAAAATTATATTATAACAATAAATATTGAAGTTTGAAGTATGAATAAATTCAAAAAAAATAAATTGAAATTAGAACATTAGATATGTTGATAGCAAAGTACAAATTTCCATCTATCTATTACATTGTAGTATGTTGTTATTAACACAATTGCAATGCAATCAACATAAGAATAACCAAATTGGTAATTTGAATCAAAAAATTAGGACATGCATCCTATTGTGTATAAGTTTATTGTGAATACTCATTTTACACAAAAAAGAATATTTATTAACATCAACTTATGTAACATAACAAAATCACTTATTTTGAGCAAACCATTACCATGTTTTAACTAGTAAGTATCATGGATAACTTAAGAAGCATCCACATTCATAAAAAGTATGTCTACCATTTTCTAACATATAAATTATGGGATTAAGGGTTGTGATTCATCGTGAAATCTGTTTCAAACAAGTTATCTCAAAAAAAATTCTATAATTCTTTTTGTAGGATGTTTCACAATATGAAATTTTAAGTAGATTGTGAAGGAAATGCAAGGTATGTCTAATAAAAAAAATAGATTCTAGTTCTTTTGGAAAACCTCTTCGGGAATAATCACATATCATTTATTTGACACCAAATAATTGATATGAAAGAAAGAAAAAAAGTATTTTTAACGTCCACTAGGCCAAAAATAGCTTATGGGATAGATTGCTTCTCCATCTGGCTTTTGTATTCGGCTATTTTCATGTGAAGTTTTACAATAACCGCTCCTAGCTTCTCAACAAACTCTGCGCTGAATAGATTATCCCAAGAACTAGCTGCCAGAATACCTGCATAATTTTCCCTACTGTCTTTGAAGGCCTCACATTCTAAAATGAAATGTTTTTTTGTTTCCACTTTTCTGGAAGAGCAAAAAATACATACTCTTTCCTCCCACATTTCTTTGGCCTTTTCCAGTGCCCTTTTTCACAACGGAGTTGATGAGAATTAGTCCTTAATTGAGCAATAAGAATTTTAGATCTCCAAGAAATATCGGCCCCTATGTATGCCTTTTGTTGATGGTTATGAGTGGGGTTAAACTCTTCAATGTAGTACTTCTTCTTTCTCCCTAGCTCTTTCTCCCAAGTACGCTTGTGGAACTTATCCATAACAAAAGTTTTTATCTCTTCACTGTTTGTAGGACACATGGTCAAGAAAATACCCAATTTACTAAACCATTTGTTATTTTTTCGCATCCAAGTCTTCTTTCTTTTGCATAATCTATCACTAAACACAACCTTAGGCCATCTACCCTCTTCCATTTGCTCAATTTTTTTCAAATACTTTATGACTCGCACTGTAGCAATTGCTTCAATAGGAATAGCCCCTGTTTCACTTAACAAGATAGCATAAGGAACTTCTTTTAATTTTGAATTTGTTTGTAATCAAACACTTTTGAATTTTCTCAATTTGTTTCCACTACATCTCGATTGTGCTGCTGGCCCACAGTTCACAACCATAGAGAATCATCGGAATCACTAGAAGCCCAAAAAGAGTTAGAGTGGTTTTCCAGTCCCACAGCTCTGCCTCTCTACACCTATTTTGAAGAGCATAAAAAACTTTCCAACCCCCTAAAGTTCTTTTCTTTCTACAACCATCCCAACTTAAATTTTTGTTGAAGTCAATTTTGAGGTATTTGTAGTATGCAACTTCTTCCATAATGATGCCTTCAAAGTAGAACTTATGATGTTTATGCTTTCTTTTGTTAGAGAAAACCACTACTTTCATTTTGCTAATATTGACTTCCATCCCCACCCTTCTAAAAAAATGCTCAAGGGAACGTAAGTGCTCTTGCAAACCAAGAGCCGATTTAGCAATCAATATGAGGTCATCTGCGTACAAAAGAAGCCTTATAACGAACTTGCCCAAATGGATACCATCACCCCCTTGCAAATTTAGCCACTCTTCAAGCTTGTCAATATATAACCTAAAAAGGGTAGGAGATAATGGGCAACCTTGCTTGACCCCGATATCGCTTCTAAAACTTTCATAAATGCTTGCTGAAGTTCTAATTTTGAATTTCACCTCTTCACACAGCCTATGCATAGCGGCTCTCAAATGCCTGGGAACCTCGAATTCCTCCATTCTACCCCAAAGCTTATCCCTAGGAACCATGTCAAAGGCTTTTCTGAAATCAACAAAGAAACAAAAAACTTCTTCCTTTTTTCCCAAACTTTTTCAATGATGTGTCTTAAAGTTATACAATGATCAACTGTGGAATGTTTAGGTCTAAAACCTGCTTGCTCTTTAGCATGTTTATCTCTTTTTTCTGCCCACTTGCTGATTTTCTTTTCTAACATGATTCCAAATAACTTTTCAAACAAGGGGTTTATCATTATGGTTCTATAATTGGAGAGATTATTGATGTCACCAATCTTGAAAAGAGGTGTTGATGTACTAGTTGTCCAATTTGTGGGGAACCCCTGTTGTATGATGTTGTTGAAAATTTTTGTGATGTGAGGTGAAAGAATTTTTAAGCCCCACTTTAGATACTTTGCTTGGAGTTCATCTAAATATTTTTCTTTTCCAGCGCCCAACTTCTTGATACCCATCTATACCTCTTGCACCATGAATAGTTTTGTGTCTGTGTTGACCAAGGGAGGAGGGTCAACCTTGGGATCCTGCTCATAAAGTTGTCTTGCATAGTCGAACCATTTAGAAGTTGTAATGTTGTTTTTAGTTTGCACCATTTTCAGTTGGAGCTCCTTCCAAAATAATTTGGGGTTATTTTTCCCAAGGAAGATTAGTTCTTCTCTCCTCGAAACCATGAAATCATCATTTTTTTTTTCTTACTATCTACTTGTAAGTTTTAAGCTTTATGTTATCCTTGTCTGATTCCTTCCACATTTTCCTTGCCTTTTTGCATTCCTCGTCAAACCAAGCAATAACTGGAAAACATTTTGTTTCAGACTTCTTAATTTTTGCTCTTTTGCACTCAGCAAGTGTGATTTGAATTAAATGTGTTAATCCGTGACTATGAAGGACATGAAATGAGATTTCCTCCTTCTCGAAGAGCCTCTCTAGCGTTATTTTGAAGGTATTACAATTCTCTGGAGTGAAAAGAATTCTGCCCTTTGGGGGATTTTGTTGAACACACTGAGTTTTTTACCCTAATTGCTTCTTTTCGGTCCAAGAGAAACTTAAATAAATTGGCTTGTGATCTGATTTTAAGTCCCAAATTTGATCTCCAATCAGCACTTCCTCCATTTTCTTACACAAACTATGCGAACCAATTACATAATCTACTACACTTGCTCCATTGTAAGTATTGCAAGTGAAATTACCAGACTTTTCCCATCTACTCAAACCATTACAAATGACTAAATCGAAAGCCCCACATAGCGTAAGAAATTGTTCTCCAAAGAGATTGCAGCCTTTATCCTATGAAATTTGTTCCCACTGATGATTACTCTCTTTTGTAAGCTAGATAGGGTCAAAGTATTCTTTACAACAAAGAATGCTAGCTTGTTCATCTGCAGTTCTAGCATTGAAATCCCCCACTATAAGGACTTCACCTAGCTGAGAATATATTGCAATATTTGTTTTTAGGGTTGCAAAGGGATCTTTGTGGTCAAGCCCTCCACTTTTGTAGATTTTTGAAACTTGCGACGCAAAATAACATGCTGCAATTCTGATGTGATTTCCATTTTCTGATATTTTAAGCCAGACAAATTGCTTATTTGGGTCTTCTTTTTCTAGTTGAATGAAACGACCTTATTTTTCTCTTACTAATACCATGATACCCCTGTGCCCTTTTCCATTCCCTGCTGCCTTATTCCACACTGCTATCTTCCAATACCCTTCAAACAAAGGTGTCTTGCACCCTTCATGCTCATGTGTTTCTATGAGGCAAATTATGTCTCTACCTTCCGCAATAGGCCCTAACCTAGGTCCTCGTCTCCATGGGTAACCCCTACAATTCCAACAAACTAATCTTAAGGAAACCTGGGTACGATTTGATTGCTATTTGTTTTGACATGCAAGACTCACAGTTGAGTCTTTGTCCGTGCTTGCCCATACTGACCTTGCTTTCTCATTTCTTGCTGAAGAGTTTGTTGCCTCTTCTTTGTTATCATTTTGTTGCCTTGTTTTGGAAGAAGGTCCAAATTGCGCTATCATAGCTTTACCTTTATAAATCCATGCTCTTTTTCCCTCATCTCTTGTTGTCCTAACTTTTCTTATTTCGTCCCTCCTTTCCTCTTGTTGTCTTACAGTTAAATCTTCTTCTAGAAAAAACCGAGAACCTCTCAAGAGCTGCTTCTTGTTTAGAATGATATCTTTATCACGCAAGTTGGGCATGATGACTTTTATGGGCCTCACTCTCTCACCGTTAAGCTTATCTACTCTCCATGCTTGACATATTTTTCCTTGCCATTGGAGCTTGTCTTTCAAGAAGTCTCTTGCAAGGTCAAGAGTACATTCATTTTTCCCATAATCTTTCACCCCTTTAATGATTATGTTTGTTGCTCTATCCTGTCTTTCCTTTCTTTCTCTATCTTGCATGTTGTCAACCTGAATGTTTGTTTCTCCTTCTCTCTTAGCAGAATTACTAATAACTTGAGCTCAGGTTTTGGAGAGTTTTGCGGAATCTCCTTTCCTCTCTTCCCTTGATGTCTCTTCCTTGTTGTCTATTTGGGCAACTACTTTCCCCTTATCCTGGGATGGTTTCACATTCATCACCTCTGTATTCTCCACTACAAATTTCTTCATGTTTTGCACCTCTGCTTTCATGTGTTGCCATTCTATTTTCCCTATTCAGAGAGCTTCTTGTAGCAATGATACTTGCTCCTTCAGAACTTTTTTTCTTTCTGCTAAACTCTGGTTTTCAGCTGTTATTATATGGATTGTACAATCTCTTTCCAGCTTTTTAGCTTCTACTACTTCCAACCTCTCTTTTACATTTAGCAGTTCTTTCACATAAAGATCATATGACCAAGTGAAAGGTGTGGATGTGAGACTATATAAGGCATAGTCATCAATGAATTTTCCTTTTCCTTTGGACTTGTTGCCACACGCTTGCAAAGAGGACTTGTTTGAATGTTGTTTTTTTGCGAAGGACCCGAGTACTTTCCCTTTGAGACCTTTTTTTCCTTGTCTACTCCCATTTTAGATGAACTAGTCTCCGTTTTAAAATGCTCCAATACTGTTTGATATTGACCCAAACCCATTTTCCAATACATACAAAATAAATGATATGTGATTATTCAGAAAGAGATTTTCCAAAACACCAAATAAATGATGTATGATTATTTTGAAAGAGACTTTCCAATCATTATTAACCCCATAACTTTGATTTCTGAAAATATCTAGCTTTTTATAATTTCTATGATATACCCAGCGAATTCAACAAATTAAATTTTTATTGGTTCGCTCGGATTGGCCATAATCCTCCTGAGGAAAACCTAGTCTCTCCACGTGATTAGATGGATCTTCCTTTCGTAGCTTTGGTCTGATCGTGGATTAATAGATTGGTGCCCCCATCGGATTATTTATCCTCAAGGTACATGTAATATTGCAGAATTATGAGTTTTACGAATTTACTTTCTGGTCGGGCTGCCAAAAATGGCCAGTCCAGCCCAGGCCTCGTAGCCCTCGCAACTATCACAGGAAGTTGCGGCTTTCAACAATCCATTGGCTAATGGGCCCAAATTCCAAAAGGTCTCTACTTCCAAATTTGTCAAAAAACTGGACGATATTCTGAAGATTGCAATATCGACTCCTCAGGCGAGATAAAGGGCCCTCTAGTTACCATATTGGGGTTTAGTTGGTTAGTCTACAAGATTGAGGACACCCCCACGGTCAGTAAGGTCATGGATTGAGACCAATTGGAATCCATAGATGAAGGGTGAAGTGGTATCATCCTTTATGGGAAAAGGTGTATTTTCCTTTTATTTTAAATTGAAGCAAGATCGTGATCTGATATTCATAAGCGGGCCATATTTCATGGGGCCTCAAGGGATTTATCTAGACAGATGGAACTCTAATTGTAACCTATATTATGACATCCCTGCTGCAATTCCAGTTTGGGTAAAATTTCCTTGATTTCCCCTCCACTGTTGGAACTTTCACGCTCATTGGAAGTTGTCTAGGAAAGTACATTGACTACGCTTAGCCTAAGGATCATTTGTTTTCTCATGCTTGCATATGTGTAGAGGTTGATATCAAAAAAGGGCTATCAGCAGCAATAAACCTATGCATGGATGATTAGATGCATATACAGGAAATATACTATGACCAACTCCCATTCAAGTGCTAAATTTGTCCCAAATATGGGCATTTCGCCAGAAATTGTACCAAAGTCATTGTTAGCTAAGAAAATTCAGGAGAACAAGGGGAGCAATGGAAACAATCTAAAAGATAAATAGGTTCGAACAAACAGCAGACCACCCAGCAAGGGAAGACGGTTCAGTAGGGAAAAGATCAGGTAAACCCCAACAACCACAGGGCTGCAACAGAAGGCAATAGTCAAAGGAGTACTCAGAAAGAAAAGATGAATAAGTATGAAGCTTTGGAAAATCTAAATCTAGAGGAAGGACCTTCTCAGAATGTCTTAGATCTAGATCTTAAAAACCCCCCTCCTCAAACCCATGATTTGGTTTTGTTTGAATGGAACGGTACCCCAAAATCACAAAATTCCTCTGCTAAATCATAGGAGGATGAAGAGGGCGCTTACGTCTCATCTTAAGGAAGCCACAGGGCCTACTATGGTGGCAATCTCGGTTGACGGAAGATCTGAAGCTGAAAAAATCAAGGAAATAGAAAGGAAAACCCATTTCACTTTTTAGACAAGGAATTGAGATACCAAAGCACTATACCAAGAGAATCAGTTGATCTAGGAAATAAAGAAGGGAAAAATGGTACAGTAGTTGGCCCCTCGAAAGGGGTTTCCAAACCTGAGAGCAAGTGATGAAAATTTTCTCCTAGAATTATAAGGGGTTGGTTCTAACAAGAGAATCTCTAAAGTTAAATCTTTGATAATGAAGGAAAAGCCTGCAATAGCCATCCTCAAGGCGACTAAACTCGATGAAAAGACCTCTCATCCAGATCAAGTAAGATATGGAGTAAAAGTTTCCATATTGCGGTCAGTTCTAGAGGCGCTTCGGGTGGCCTATGCAATCTATGGGACCATGACCAATTGCATTTGGTAGACAGTAAAAAACCACAGCATTGGACAACATCCTCTTTCAAAATTTTGGCTTTGAATTAGGTATGTACTATTATGAAAATTTATATGCCTGTTCATTCTAGGGACAAGCATGAATGTTGGAATACATCAAGGGATCTCAAGGATAGTCCTTTCGGCCTCAATTGCATTATTGGAGGAGATTTTAACATGACCCTCCACCAAAAGGAGAATACGGGAGGCATGCTAGTTTGAGATCCTCATCAAGAGCATTAGGAAGATCTCATCAGTTTCCTTCACATGATGGATATCAAACTCTTCAAAATGAAATTTACTTGGAACAACAGGTGAACAGGGCTAGGGCACATTGTAGCGAGATTGGACAAATTCTTGGTTGATGACAATTTTCTCTCTTTGAACCTTAGACTACAGTCATTTATTTTTCCATGGAATGGTTCGAATCATTATCCAATATTTTTGAAAAATAGTATGCCTCAAAACTATGCCCTGATCTTCTTTCATTTTTCTGCTCCCTGGCTTCATTCTCCTGAATTTTCTGAGGTGGTTACGGAGTCTTGGGGTCAGTGGGTGGATGGTATCCCAATTATCATTTGGGATTCTAAGATTAAGAGGCTTAAACGAGATATCAAGCTTTGGATCAAGAAGGGTAAATTTGATAATCAAACGATCCTCCCATCATTAGAATCTCAAGTCGAATGCATCCAAACCCAAATTGAAACTGAGTATGTTTCAAAGGAAATTTTGCATCAGGAAAAGAAAACCTATTGCTCGTACCATTCACTTCTCATGCAAGAATAAGATCATTGGAGATTAAAATCTAGAAGAATTTAGTTGAATTATGGAGACAGGAATAGTATACAAAGTACTTCCACATCAAGCCAAAAACGGGGAATGGAAAAACAACATTTCTGAAATTCATCACCAGGGGAAGAAACTTGAGGATTTCCATTAAATTCAAGAGGCATTTGTCAATCATTTTAGTAGCCTGTTCCAGGACCCACTTCAGCAATCCAAAGAAGAAGATAAATATATGTTGGATCATATTCTTGAGTTAATATCCGAAGAGATGAACGCCTCTCTTATCACTCATCCAGGAATTGAAGAAATAAAGCAGTTGGTTTCTCCTTCCACTCGGATAAGACACCTGGACCTGATGGTTTCCCTGCAAGTTTTTTCCAACACTTTTGGAAAATTATCTCCAAGGATTTGATCAAGACGATCGGTTATTCACTAAAATAGGGAGGAATCAACTATTCCTTCTTATCCCTCATCCCCAAAGAAAGAAATCCTTCTTCCTTTGCCAGATTTCAGACGATTTCATTATGTAATGTCTCCTACAAGATCATCTCTAAAATTTTGTCCACAAGACTTAAGAAATATTTTTCTTCTATTATTTTCGAGAACCAAGAAGGTTTTTTTCCCGGAAGACAGATATTTTATAATGTAATTATGATCCATGAAGTGGTTGATTCTAGATGGCTTCGAGGGGACCAAGGCAGGGTTATAAAGTTATATATGGAAAATGCATTTGACAAGGCTTGACACAGCTTCCTGTTCCAGGTCATGAAGAAAATGGGCTTTCATGAGAAATTTATCTTTTATCTAATGGGTAGCCCTCTATATCAGGTCACCTTGGATTTCCACGCTTATCAACAGAAGGGGAATCTGATTCTTCAAAGCGTCAAGAGGGCTAAGGCATGGATGCCCCCTCTCTCCATTCTTGTATATTATTATGGAAAATTCTCTTAACCAGAGATTGGAGTATGAAAGAATCAATGATCGCCTTCCAAGAATTTGTTTCTCATTTGAATTTCGGGGTAAAGAGCATCAATCATGGCCAATTTGTGGGTGCCACAATCCTTTTGGGGGGAGGGGCTCAGTGGTGATTTCCAAAAGATACAAAAAGGTTACAGATCATTTTATTATATCCTCAGGGGAAGTTATTAATGAGATTAATTCTAAAATCTATACATGGAATGTCAGCTCAAATTGCCAAAGGAATATTGAGGAAGCTCTTAGATTCAAGGGGCCTAAGGATTGGAAAGAATTTAAATATCTTGGAATACCAATATGTCTTAAAAATCCCTGTTCAAAATCTTGGCAGGGGATCATGGAAAAATTTCAACGCATAATGGAGAATTGGGGAGCCCGGTGACTCAACCTAACAAGAAGGACAGTTCTATCCAAGGCTATCCTATCAGCAATTCCCTTGTTTCACTTTTATGCCCTCCTAGCTCCTAAAAGTATCTTGCATAGAATAGGGGCCCTCTTGAGGAAATTCCTCTGGGAATGAGAAAATTCTTCCACAAACAAATATCATCTTATTAAATGGGACACGGTGAGAGCCCCTAAGATTCATGGATGCTTTGGAATTAGAGATCTTGATCTTATGAATATCGCTCTTCGGGCGACGCTAGACTGGAAACTGTAGACTCAGCCATCTTCTTAGTGGGTCCAAATTATGAAGGAAAAATATCTTCAGCCCACTAATGCGTATTCTCAGACCAAACATCTCTCGTCTATCTGGAAGCTTCTCTCGTTGACATCCTTTCTTGTCGACTCTCGATATCTTGGAAATGGAGAGAGTATCAAGCTTCGGAAAGAATCAATTATTTACCTCCCACTACTAGAGAAGGAGGCAGAACTTCGTCCATTAATGGATTATATGCAGCATCAAGGGATCAACACTTTGGCTCAAATATCCTCTTGGAATGATGATGGGCTTAGAAGATTGTTGAGGGGGTGGGGTCGGGAAATAATATATTATTTTTAAATCTTATTATAAAGTAAAGAAATATTGAAAATAGTAAAAACAAATAAAATATGAAAAAAATTAAATTATAATAATATATATTCAAGTTGGAAGTATGAATAAATTCAAAAAAAAAATACCAAAATTGTATTATTTGAATTTTGAAAGTAGAACATTAGATATGTTGGTAACAAAGTACAAATTTCCATCTATCTATTACATTGTAGTATGTTTTTATTAACACAATTGCAATGCAATCAACATAAGAATAACCAAATTGGTAATTTGAATCAACAAATTAGGACATGCATCCTATTGTGTATAAGTTTATTATGAATACTCATTTTAAACAAAAATGAATATTTATTAACATAAACTTATGTAACATAACAAAATAAGTTATTTTAAGGAGCAAATCATTACCATGTTTTAACTAGTAAGTATCATGGATAACTTGAGAAGCATCCACATTCATAAAAAGTATGTCTACCATTTTCTAACATATACATTATGGAATTAAGGGTTGTGATTCATCGTGAAATATGTTTCAAATAAGTCATCTCAAAAAAAATTCTATATTTCTTTTTGTAGGATGTTTCACAACATGAAATTTTGAGTAGATTGAGAAGGAAATACAAGGTATGTCTAATAAAAAAATTAGATACTAGCTCTTTTGGAAAACCTCTTCGGGAATAATCACATATCATTTATTTGACACCAAATAAATGATATGAAAGAAAAAAAGAAAGTATTTTTAACGTCCACTAGGCTAAAAATAGCTTATGGGACAGATTGCTTCTCCATCTAGCTTTTGCATTCGGCTCTTTTCCTGTGAAGTTTTACAATAACCGCTCCCAGCTTCTAAACAAACTCTTCGCTGAATAAATTATCCCAAGAACTAGTTGCCAGAATACCTGCATAATTTTCCCTACTATCTTTGAAGGCCTCGCATTCTAAAATAAAATGTTTTTTTGTTTCCACTTTTCCGGAAGAGAAAAAAATACATACTCTTTCCTCCCACATTTCTTTTGGCCTTTTCCAGCGCCCTGTTTCACAACGGAGTTGATGAGAATTAGTCCTTAATTAAGCAATAAGAATTTTAGATCTCCAAGAAATATTGGCCCCTATGTACGCCTTTTGATGATGGTTATGATTGGGGTTAAACTCTTCAATGTAGTACTTCTTCTTTCTCCCTTGCAATGAGTGGGGAATTGCAATGTATGTCTAATAAAAAATTTAGATTCTAGTTCTTTTGGAAAATCTCTTCTGGAATAATCACATATCATTTATTTGGTGTCAAATAAATGATATGTGATTATTTCGGAAGATGCTATCCAATTTGGTGTCAAATAAATGATATGTGATTATTTCGGAAGATGTTATCCAATGGACACCAAATAAATTATATGTGATTATTCCAAAAGAGGTTTTCCAAGACACCAAATAAATGATATGTGATTATTCTGGAAGAGGTTTTCCAATCTTCCGAAAGAATCCAGTTCTTTATAATTTCTATGATATACCCAGTAAATTAAACAAATTAAGTTTGCATTGTGAGCTTTGTGGTTCGCTCACATTGGCGATAATCCTCCTGAGGAAACCCTAGTCTCTCCGTGTGATTTTTATTTTTTTCTCCCAACACTGCTCTTCTTTTGTCCCACTATTTCAAGAAGATGAAAGGATTCTATAAGACTAATTTTAAATACAATCCTCAATTCCCATTCAATTACACTAGCACTCCAGCCAATAATACACAGTTCGTGAATGGGACTAGAGTGAGAGTCCTGCCCTTCAACACAAGTGTTCAATTGATTCTTCAAGACACCAACATCTTCAACACAAACAACCATCCTGTCCATCTCCATGGTTTCAATTTATTTGTGGTGGACCAAGGTGTTGGAAACTACAATGAATTAACAAATGCACCAAACTTTAACCTCATTGAACCTGTTGAGAGAAACATGGTGGGAGTTCCTAAAGGAGGTTGGGCTGCTATCAGATTCCGTGCAGACAATCCAGGTAATATATACACAGTCTCAGATCATTTCCCCAGTTCAACTTTGTATTAAATCATATCATTGCATAGATGAAAATTATAATAATGTTTGTTTACTCAATATCCATGGAATATATATGCAAGGGTGTGGTTCATGCATTGCCATTTAGAGGTTCACACACCGTGGGGACTGAAAATGGCATGGGTAGTAAAGAACGAAAAAGGGCCCCTTCAAACTCTCTCGCCTCCCCCCTCTGACCTCCCTCCATGTTGATCTTCTTCCTTCATTCTCGTGCCCACCATCATTCTCATTTCATTTCAATATTGTTTCTTTCCTTTGTTTCAAATTTTGCCCAAGTTGGGTTTTTGTTAAGAAGAGTTCACAATAAACATATTGCCACCTTTTGGTCTCTCTTCTCAAGCAGCCTTTCATCCAACGAGGAGGATGGCAAAGAAAAAGGCTTCACACTGATAATTCAATTGGAGGCAACCAATCACAGTGAAGTAGAATTATATTGAATCATTGTACAGACAAGCCCTTGGTACATGAATAAAAGAGTTTTGGGCTCTTCCATGTGTGATCTATGAATTATAGAGTGATCAGATTTTAAAAGTGTTCCTTTAGACAAAGGTAACGTGAGGCGGTTGTAAAACTTTGATTTAATGTTGAAGTTGATGGATTTTCTCTTTGAAGCGTTAACACTAATAAAATAAAATCATACATTATCTTCTAAACTAAGTATTGCTAATGTTTATCGTATCTTTTTTGGATATATAAAATAGCAAGTGTCATATGCAGGTTTGCTCTTAGTACAAGTAATATAAGATTTTTTTTATATATAAAATAAAAAGTATCATATGCAGGTTTTCTTTGAGTACAAGTTATATATATATATATATATATTAAAAGTTAATATAAAAAATGTTATAAAACAAATTTATTTTTATTTTGAAATGAGTTATGATTTTTGTGTAAGTGGTATCGATGATTCATGATATTGTAACAAATTATTTTTACACAATTCAAATTCATAAAATTTATTAAATTTAGATTTATATTAATTAATTTTAAAAATTTATACAACATAGCTTGTTTCATTTTCTGAATATTGTTGAGTTGACGCAACAACATATATATTTTTTGCAATTTAATGTGAATTTGAGAGCATATTTTAATGCATTTATATACATGGAGTCTAACTCTAATGTAATTTTTTTCATCAATAATAAAACCAAGAAAGTCAAATAAATAAATATAATATAATATAAAGGCGGTGAATAACTAAAGACTGAAAACTACTTACAAATTAATTGTGCCAGACTGCAAACGGTTGCTTAGCTTTAGCATTTATACATTTATTTTAGCAATTAATAGCACCACATATGTCTTGCTTTCAACCATTGTAACATGGATTTTGTCGTGGATATCAGGAAGAATCTACCAAAGATAAATTTTGCAGGTTCCATCGACTACTTGTGTGTCAACACAAATACCAAATGCGATTTCGGTAGTCTTGTCATTTCCATGCAATCACATTTAAAAAAATATAGCTCAACTAAACACACCTTCATTGTTATTATATTCCAACACTCATTGTACACCCCATGAATATGGTCATTCGGGTTACCTTGTCATGATTTTTATATTTAACAAAATGTCATGTGGATATTGTCCACTGGTTTTTATGCAAATACTTGGTTGGTTAAATTATGGTGGACAATTATCCACACGGAATTCTTGCATAAAAAATGGTGGGCAACTATCCACATGGCATTTTATTGTGTGAAATTATGACACTTGACGAATAGAATGTTTTTTTAGATTTTTTATTATTTAATATAATTTTAGTATCTCATAATTCAATTTAAAACCACATAAAATAGTCATCAACCAATTAGAAAAAAATAATTTACATTTTAAAAAATTAAAAATTATTTTTTAATTTTCAAAATATTCAATTTAATATTTTTTTTTTCAAAACTTTAATAAACTTTATAGATTTTGTTTAAAAAAATCGAAACTAATTAAAATTCAAAGTTTTTTTTGGACCAAAATAAAAAACAATATTCTTCGATGGATATATAAATAGCAAAAAAAAAAAAAAAAAAGATTTAAAGAAGGAAAATAGAGAAATAATATATTGTTTTTAAAATTGAAATATCAAAATCTTATTATGAAGTAAAGAAATATATATATATATATATATATATATATATATATATATATATATATATATATATATGATAGTTGGAAGTATAAGTAAAAAAAAAAAAACCTAAATTAAATCATTTGAATTTGGAAAGTAGAAGGTTGGATAGCAAAGTATCAACTTTTATCTATCTATTACATTGTAGTATGTTGTTGTTAACACAATTGCAATGCAATCAACATAAGAATAACCAAATTGGTCATTTGAATCAACAAATGAGCTCATGTATCTTATTGTGCATAAGTTTATTGTAAATAGTTATTTTAAACAAAAACAGTATTTGTTAACATCAACTGATGTAACATAAAAAAATAAGTTATTTTGAGGAGTAAATCATGACCATGTTTTAACTAGTAAATAACATCAAAGGAAGTCAAGATAGTATCATGGAAAACTTAACAAGCTTCAACATCCATAAAAAAAAATTCCTACCATTTTTTAAGATATACATTATGGAAGAAAGGGTTGTGATTTATCCTGAAATTTGTATCAAATAAGTCATCTCAAAAATTTTGCTATAATTATTTTTCTAAGATGTTTTAGATTATGAAATTTTGAGTAGATTGAAAAGGAATTGCATGGTATGTCTAATAAAAATTTTAGATTCTAATTCTTTAAAATGTATATGATATACCATGTGGAAGTTAGGATTTTTGAATGGTCTTGAAGTCAATTTCAAATGTGGGGTCATGGGATTTTGACTATAATGTTTTCATGTGACGCATCAAACTATGAAATTTTCAATTATCTAAGGAGACATAACAAGGTACCTCATGTAAAAATTTCAAAATCAAATATGAATAATTGTATAAGTGGCACATCACACAACTTTTCTTTTAGGAAGGGACCAAAAATCAACAAGTTTTGGGAAAGTTACATAACTTTCACTTGGCACATCAAATTATAGTGAAACCTACAGAATTGCATAGAAGAGATATCATAGTATTACAAGTCTAAATTTTAGATCTAGAAGGGATCAAATCTCAAAGATATATCAAGAAAAAGGTTAGCCATTCAGCTATTCTCCAAATTGATGTTTTAAAAGTGTGTAACTTACAAGGACATAACTTTTGATTAGAATTTTTTTTTTGGGTGATTGAAAGTTGTGCTAAATAGAAGTATTATTACTATGCCTCTAAAGAAATTTGTCGCACCAATTAAACCTCATAAAGGCTCATCCAAGACTCATGAAGCAAGAGAATACTTAGAATTTAGGTTCTCCTAGTAATAGAAGAAAGTTAATGAAATGGATGGAAGTATGTTGGAAAGGTGGGGTTATCAAGTTCTCGAGAAAAAATCAAAAGAGAAATGATGGATCAAAATGAAAAAGAAATGAATAAAAACAAGGTAAAAATTACAAAAAATATGAACCATGCTATTATAAAATCTCCCTAAAAGGGATATGGAGATCCAAGAAAATCGTGAACATAAGGATAAGTAAGGTGTTGAGACTCAATCACATATGGGGAGTATTTTACTACAATTGGAGAACACGAATATTGAATCACAAAACCATAATAATGAATTTTCACTCCAAAATCCACATCATCAAGGCTTCAAGTCAACACCAAGGAACTATTATATTTTGAATATCAATATGAAGAAATTTGATGGTAACAATCTTATAGCATGGATATTCCAATTGGAGAAATACTTTGATCTACACCAAGTGGAAACATCACAAAAGGTAAATATTGCATTCATGTTTTTAGAACAAGATCGACATGTATGGTACCAATGGCTTTGCAAAATGAAAAAGGATCTTATTGTATCTTGTGCTATTTTTTATAGAGTAATTCGTAGCACAATACGGGGATATTAAGAGAAATATTCTTTAGTCAATTGGTAAATCTTTGACAAAAAGGTCTAGTTATAGAGTACAATTGACAATTCACAAAGTTGAGTCTTAGGGTAAAGAACATTTCAAAGATCATTTATTAGACCTATTTATAGGAACTTTAAAGAAAATCATCCAAGATTAGGTGTGCATATTTGAATCTATATCTCTACAGCATGTTTTCAGTCTAGCGAGGAAAGTTGAAAGAAAAAATAGGCTATTAAGAAATTTTTCACTAATATCTATAAAGAAAATCATGCTCCCTCTCCTAAATTGTGAAGGTTGACACCTCAGCAAATGGATGAAAGAGGAGAAAAATGACTATGTTTTAACTATCACATCAAGTATAGCAAGGGGCATAAATGCGTTGAAAATAAATTATTCGATATAGATTGTGAAGATTAAGAAGATCTCGAATTGGAATGTCATAATATTTACAACTAGAAGATACTACTCCAATAATATCTTTTCATACATTGGCTAACATCAATACTCCACAAGCATTCGCTATAAAAGGATTTTTCAAAAAGAAAAATGTCATAGTGTTGAGTAATTCGGGTATTACCCATAACTTAATCAATTAAAAATTGGTTAAACTTCTTAATTACTTTGTATATCCATCACTAGAATTTCAAGTAATGATTGCAAGCGGAGGTCATGTAGAGGTACCATAAAAAATTTAGGGAAGTGCCATATTATTAACATGAATATGGGGGAGTATTTATTGGATAGTCCCATTATTACAATCCAAATGGTTGGTGTCAATGTTGTATTAGGGTTCCAATGGTTACAATCATTGGGAAAAATGGCCCTTAATTTTCAAGATAATTTCATAAAATACTCCTCAAAAAGAAAGGTAATTGAGTTTAGAATTATCCAAGGGAAGCCCTATAAAGTGATAAGCTCTAATAGCATGGAAAAATTGCCAAAAAAAAGGGGCACCATGGTGTAATTGCACAATTGTGTTCATTAGATGTTCAAACATCTATATCGTCTACTCCAATGGATATCCAAAAAGTTATCAACAATCACTCCAAGGTATTTGGAGAGATGCCTAAGGGTCCTCCACCTACTTGAGATCATGACCATGTTATTCAATTGCAACCTAAAAGTTACCACCTAACATTAGACCTTACAAGTATTCATATCCACAGAAGAGTGAGACTGAGTGTATGATTTAAGGAATGTTTGAGGTTGGCATCTTTCAACCTAGTTAATGTGCTTTGTCTTCACCAATGGTGATGATTATTAAAAATGATGGTTCATGGTGTATGTGTCTAGATTATAAATAGCTCAACAAAATGAAAATCAAAGATAAGTTTCCTATTCTTTTCATTAATGAATTATTAGATGAATTGTATGGATCAATTTTATTTTCTAAATTGGATTTATGTTCTTGATATCATCAAATGATCTGTAAACTACACTAGATATTCCACTAGATAGTTCATCCCAATAAATCTCATAAAAATATACTAAAATATCAAATATATATTATGAGGGTAAATTTTCCTTATATTTTCCAGATTTATTAAGTTATTGTTTCTATATATGCATGCAATATATAAAATATGGGAAAATAGAGAATAAATAAAACAATCACACACAAACCATAATAACACCAAGATATGATGTAGGAAACCCTTTCAGGAGAAAACCCAACTCGAAGGTGAGGTTGCTCTACTTTATTTTTGTCGAACTGGAAATGATAAAAATATGAAGGAGTGAGACTTGTGGTAGGGGGGGTTTTTATAGAAAACAAACCCTCTTAATTCTGCACTTTCTCTACCCAATTTTGACTACTTTGCTCTACCATGGAACAAAATGAACTATAATAGAATATAACCCCTTTTCCTCACTACAAGGAAAAGACCCTCTAGCAGAGGTTATAAAGGGGGTTTTTAGTGTTATAAAATTGGCCAAAATTGTCAAAAAACCATTTGCTACAACATCAGTTTATGGTTACAGAGGTTTTGGTGGAGCTTTTAATGGAAATTCAACACAACTAAAAAAACTGGGCAGCCAAAGGTTATTATGGATGTTTTTTTCATCGGTACGCTACTAAGGTTTCAACGCACTGGTGTGTCATCTAAATGGTGGCCCCGGGGTGGTTGAAGGTTCCTGCACTGGGCCGTCAAGGTATAAAACAACACCGGGCATAGTGCTAGTGATACAACGCACGGGGTCATACCAATTGGACTTGGGATTTGTGCAGTGCCCATAGGTCATCTCAACGCACCAGTACATAGACTTATAGAAATGCACCGGTGCGTCGTATCAGACAAACACACCGATATTTATAATTGGTATTGGTATTTGTGTGGTGCCCATACATCATACAAATTCACCAGTGCGTAGTCTCACATAAAAGCACCGATGCGCAGTATCACACAAACGCACCGAAATTTTTAATTGGTTTTGGTATTTGTGTAGTTCTCATAGGTCATAGAAACGCAGCAGTGTGCTTCAGCATACAAAAGCACTGCTGTACAGTACCTAACACGCACCGGTGTTTATTTTATATTTTTAAGAAACATCGACCTTTGACAGTGCAATTATTGTGATTTTTCTAAATTTACTATTCATCAAAAGTCGACACATCTTATAACAATATTCATATTAATTAAATTTTTATTAATGCATTTGAATGTGATGTTTGGATTAATTTTCTATATCATATCATAATTATTTTGGTTTTTCAAAATTTATTATTCATCAAAATTTGACACATATATATATCTTATAACAATATTCATATGAATTAAATTTTTATTAGTGCATTTGAGAACGATAATGGAGAACGCAATAGTGACAATGGAGAATGCAATAGAATAAATTACAACATATATATATATATATATATATATATATATATAAAAGACAGTCTCTATCATACAAAATGGGACAATTATTGGTATCCCTTTGTCTTTCAATTTGGACACTATGTCCATTACATTAAACAAAATGTCTGATTTCACGAACATATTTCAAAAAATACAATTCCTTGCTTTGATATCCAAACATAGTGATCATCATTCTTCGTTTGAACTGTTGTCATTGCTAGAGCTACTTCCATGACTTGGGTTATGTTCAGGAATGTTTTGTTCACGGTGTTGATTGTTTTCTTCTTCTTCACCTTCAATCTAAAAACATAAAAATAAACTGAAATAAGTGTATATATATTGGTGAGAATAATGAAAATTGCAATATTAAATAATATACATCAATGTAAATCAAAAAGAAAAATGGTGTACCATAGCAACAATTGACTCATAAACTACACACATTCTTTCAAAACCATGTACCATGCCATCTTTCAAAATTTCATCTGTTGGTGTAGTTCCATACTTTGTTTCCTGCAAGCTTTATACCCCATAACAAATCATATATTTAATATCAAAACAAATTTTGTTCTATTCATTATAGACGGAGCTAAGTAAAACAAGATCGATATATGCTTACAAATTCCACAATTAATTTCTGATATGCCAACATATACTCACAACCCATATTTAACCCAATTTCAATCAATTCTTCTGATGGTTCTTTTTTGTATGTTAGCACCTGTTTGAAGACATTAAATGATGATTTTTGTAAAACAACTTAAAAAATACAAAAATGAAATCTAGTTAAGTTGTTATAAAGAAGTAAGAATTACTCACAAACTTAGATATCAACCATTTTCTTCCTTGACGTCCTGTTTTATGTGCTGAATGGCTTCCATTTTCTTTTCTTTTCTGCAAGAAAATTCTTGAAAATTAATATTTAATTCTAAATTGTTTATTTATTGTACCTAATGATCGAAAAATTCAATGATTACATATTACATTTGAATCACGTTGTTGTTGATATGGCTCCTCCTGCAATGCAATTTTGTCCATTTCTTTTACCATCTCCTTATATACATTTTTGGACATTCCTACGGGCATATTTCTGATATCAGCTCGTTCATCTTTTGATATTTTCATAATCTTCCCGAAAATGTAACATGAAAATAAAATATTTAATTTTTATACTGATATATGAAAAGTAAATATAAAAAAGTGATATTTATAAATAATTCTAGACAAACATTTAAGGGAATATTACTTTTTCATTCCTTCTTCTTCTTTTTTGTACGTTTTTCTATTAAAATTCTGACATGTCTCATTGACCAATTATCTGGAAACTCTTCCCGTAGTTTAGATAAAATTTGGTTCTTGGAATCATTGGATTGGTTTTGGTACTGTAAATGGAAAGAATGTCTATACATTCATTCCACTAGATCCTTCAAACTTTTGTAAAAATTTTTCCCCCTTTCGTTAACCTCCATCACCACTCTAGATGAGCTAAGGAGCAATTCATTTTCATTTACATGTTCTATTTTTTTTCTTTTATTAGAACAACATTCCTTTTCTGAGTTGTTGGTCCCTGTAGAACATTAAACAGATGTGAATTAATAGACTATTAAACACATGTTATCTAATAATTTTAAATATATTATTAATGAAAATTAAAGAAAGAAACTCATATTGGATCGATAGTCTTTTTTCATTCACCCGATTCATCCTTTTGCAATTTTTCCATCAAGATTTTACGATATTCTGGTCCTAAATAAAAAATGATCTTATCGAGCTTCATCATTTTGTGGCTCTGCGTGATACACAGTAAACAATACATATTAGTTAAACTTACATATAGTTCAAAAATAATATTTTTTATAAAGAATTTACAAAGAACTTGCCTTTTTTTCTTTTCTTGATGTGTTATTAGTATTTTTGTTACTTTATCTCTTGTCAGTCATTTCTTTATCAACCTGAAACCTGTACCATATCATTCATTAATATATTTACAGATAAATTGTCAACTTTTCAGGTAAAAAATAAATCTCAAGAAACCGGTGCGCCTTTCATGTTGTACGAACCAATGTCGGTGCGTGGGGGTATTAAAAACGAACCGCAAAAATAGTATAATAGACCGTATGGTGCATGGGGGTATTATAAACGCACCACACAAATAGTGTAATAGACTGTACGGTGCTATCCTTGTAACATAGAGCACCGGTGCCCTATTTTAGATATGGCGCACTGATTTAAAAAAAAAAAAAAATGTTTTCAATTTTTTTATTATACAGTACTTTCGCGGTGCGTTGTATAATACAGCGCACCGGTGTGCTAGGTTACGCAGGGCGCACCGATAAAAAAAAGCAAATCCAGTTTTCCAAAAATTCACGCAAGGGTCGAATGGATTGGGATCCGACTATGCAAGTCATCCCGTGGGTTGGATGTCAATCTAAAATGAAAAGCCCTAATTTTAAAATCACAGAAATAGAGAGAAGAAAGGGTAGAAACAAAAAAAAGAAGGGTTTAGGGTAAAAATGGATAAAACTGTAGAAAAAAGTAAAAAAATGTAGAAAAAGTAAAAAAATAATCAAATTTAATCACGAGATGGTTTGAAATTCTATGATACAGGGTTTTAATCACCATAGATTTGGTTTCTGATTGTCTGAATACTTCTGGTCGAACGTAATTCGCTGCTCCATAGTGCTCTCGTGCTCTCTTTCTCCAGGTATGTCTCCTACAAATCTCTCGCTGAAAATTTTAGCAAAAATAGTGAAGTAATGAAAAGTGTTTAGTATTTAAAGAATTATTTTATGAAATAAGATTTTTGAAAATATTTTGCCACCCATTTTTCAATTTTCCGCTTTGTTTTTCACTTAAAGAAAATAGAGTTGTGTTTTTTTTATTTGTGTTTATTCATCCCTAGTGCGTCGCTTAATAGCACCGCATCGGTGCATCCATTTGTAACACCGACATCGGTGCACAGTAACTAAAATGCATCGGTGTAGTTATATGTACAGTAGCACCGATTTGCAATTAAGGCACCGAAATTACATTTAAGTGTGTACACCAAAATTTAGTGAACTCCAACCATAGAAATTGAGAATTAGAATTTTGTTTATTCTTGAGAATTAGAATTATAATTAGAATTAAGAATTGGAATTGGATAAATTCTTGATGGAAATAACTATTATTCCAATGCATTTTGTTTATTGCAGGAGGTCCCCATTGATTATGTGGAGAGAACCCAATGTGGGGCATATGAAGATGCAATACTACAGGGCCCAAGTGGGAAATTGTGGCATGTGAACCTATTCTATGCTAAGGCGTTGGTAGTTTTCACAAATGGTTGGGAAAGTTTTGTTTCTGAGAAGTTTATTGAAGTTGGAGATATTTTAGTTTTTAGACATGTTGGAAATGGACATTTTGCTGTGAAAATATTTGGGCCATTTCTTTTCAAAAATACACCTCTTCTTCTTTCAGAAAAAGAAACTTGAACCTTTCCATAACCTACAACAAGAAAAGGTGCCCCATGATCTGCTTGCTCATTTGTAAGTTCCTCCTCCATCTTGGCATCCAAATTCCTCTTTTCTCCTTTGTGCTTTCTATCTTGTCCTTAACAAAATTTATACAATCTCTGTTTTACGAGAAACTGACCTTGAATGTTCTGGGACCAATGACAATGAATCCTTCATTCTGCATTTGTTAGCAGAAGAAGACTGATTTTCGACTAGACGATGCAGTTATTACATGTGGAGGCAATGGTTTCCCATAGAAAATGAGTATAGGCTTGAGTAGAGGAAAGACATTGCAAAATGGGCTATTACATTAGCTTTTCCAATGGGAAACCGATTTGCAGGTAGAAATATGGTAGTTGCAGGTATCTATGCTTTTCTTCCCATAGAAATGGTCATTGGATTTCCATTTATAATACAAGTAAAATTTTTACTAGTTTCATCCACAAGACCACAGCTCAGAAAAGTTAGAGATGCCATTCAGGTTCAATTGAAAGCCGAAGATATGATTTTGTGCGACGTCATCTTTGCTGGTAAAAGTTTATGTAAGCCAACCGAAGCTCGGACAATACTCCCAGCTGCTTTTAAACACATTATGGAGAATCTTTCCCTTCATGGGACCTACCAGCCCGATCAACAACGTCAATTGATCTCTCTTTGTTGTCCTTAAGGGAATGAGAATCCTTCCCTTCATGGTGCCTCTTGGCTTTATCGACTGCCTCGATTGATCTTTCTCTGCCATCAACTCTGCTCTCCATTTCTCCATCATGGGACCTCTTAACCTTATCGTCGGCCTCAACTGAATGCTCTCTGTCAGTCTCAACCTTTACTCCTTTTCTCCTTTTGTACTCTATCAAGCTCTGTAGCCATCTACATCCCTATAAGCGTCTTTGTCTGTATTTTTGTTTGAATCACTCATTTTCTCTGCTATAAACTTCTCATCCGAAATTCGAGCTCTCTTCTTTTCAAACCCTCATCTCCTCAGAAAAATTCTTGCCCGCGATTCAAACCCTAAGCTACTCCAATACTACACTTTACAGAATAACCATGTTCCGGTGCACAAGGTTTTATAGGCGCACCGGTGCGGTTTGTAAGATCAAGGTTTATGTTTTGGCATGGTGTTTTATGACGCACCGGTGAAGAATAGTTTTGAAGCACCGGTGTGACTTAGTACTAAGACGCATCGGTGCGTGTTATGATGATAAGCGCACTGGACTGTATAAAATTCTTCTTTTTTGTATGTAAGATCATAATAAAATAATGATAATTCTAAAGTACATGAATTTATTTGCATTATTTTATAAACTTTATTATGTTACAAAAATTGATATTATTCTAGATTTATTATTTTACAATTATTTACAAATTTAAATATTTTAATAAAATCATTTCACATTAAGACAATTAAAATTTTACAAATATTTTACATACAATTACAATTAAAATTAGAATTAGAATTAGAATCACAATTACAATTTTACAATTTCACATATAATTACGATTAGAATTACAATTACAATTTTAATTTTACATACAATTACATTTATAATTAAAATTTTACAATTACAATCATTTCACAGTAATACAATTAAAATTTTACAAATATCACTGGTAAAAAATGATGAAATTAATGACTAGGTGACTAAAAATGTTAGTCACCGCAATTATTTCAAGTGAATTTTTACATACTATTAGAATTAGAATTAGAATTACATTTACAATTACAATTACAATTTTACAAATATTTTACATACAATTAAAATTAAAATTACAATTACAATTTTACAATTTTACATACAATTACAATTTTACAACTTGTCATATATACAATTACAATTACAATAATTTTACAATAAATTAAATATTACAATTACAATCAAAATTTTACATTAAATATATTACATACAATTACAGTTAAAATTACAATTACAAATACAAATACAATTTTACAATTTTACATACAATTAAAATTTCAATTTCAATTACAATCACGACATAATATTTAATAAATATCATGGTCATTTAATATTAACTTAATTAATAAACATCACGATCATGATAACCATTGTACAAACATCATATTTGACTAAAACACACATTCAAAATCGCTAACATCATCGTGATCATGATCATCTAAAAAAACACAATTAACATTATATATTAACATCATCACAACACAAACATCAAATATACATCTCATGTCAAATAACTCATGCTATCACATACACATCTATCTGCAATCTGCATATTAAATGAACATATCTAACATGACCTAAAAATATAAACATCATGATGATCACCAACATGTAAATTAAGTACAACTACAACATGAACATAAAATACATGCACCTCATATATATATATATATATATATATATATATATATATATATAATATATATATATATATATATATATATATAATGTTAAAAATATACAATTGTAATATAAATGTCATGGATCAGCTGGTGGTAGTACAACATCAATAGCAGTACTAGTGGAGGCCTTCTCAGTCAATGGTTCAGCCTCGACGGTCGATGGTCTGGCCTACTCATGATCATGACCAGTATTGATGGATGTTGCAGGCTGTTGACTGGACGTGGCCGATGTTCCAGCCTCATCTCCATGATGACTGCTGCTAGATGCTAGTGGAGCCTCATGCTCATCTGGCGTGGCGCGAGGTGAACGATCATGAGATGATGAGTTGTTGCTTGCGGACTGCCCATCATGTGTTGTGGCTCGACCATGCCTATAATGTGCAATAGTCCTCCTCAGTCGTGTAACAGTTGTCGTAGCTCTTACGACATGCCGCATCAGGCTGTACATGTCACGTGACATGCCTCCCCACAACTGTAATATCCTATCATCGACCTGTATGTCTCTGTAATGAGTGGGCCTGATGCCCGCCTAAACAATATATGCACTGAGTTGGTCGCCCAACTCCATCCTGTATCTAGTATCAAGTCGACTGCACCTAGAAAAAGGCGGTACTGACGCACCAGCAGGAGCATGTCTCTCTGCACCAGCCTCCTAATGATTTTCGGCATCTAGCATGCCCTTATCGTCATCAAGATCTACACTTGGATCATGTGGTGGTGTCGGAATCTCCTCGCCATCAAAAGATCCAATGTCTGCAAAATATATACAAGTACACAACAATAATTAGACAATTTCATTACACAATTTAATAAAAACAAGTTAAAGAACATGTTAGAATAAATTTAAATAAAACAATAATATTACCTCTATCATCTGGTGGCTCATCATTTGTGAAGAGGATGTTGGCACACCCTCACCAATCCAATCCAGCATAAGGACAGGGGACCATAATGAAGGGATGCAACTCGTCAACACTGGCTAGTAAGTCCAGTGCATCATGCGATATCTTGGCTGGAAACATAGTCTCGTCCCTCTTGGGCATCAACTGCCCCCACATGTGCATCCGTGCCTCCAACATTGGCCTACGAGGCTGCCGAAAAAAAGTAGGCCTCATCTCTGGAAACCTCTCAAAAAACAAAAAAAAAATCTCTGAAGCAAAAGGGAAGTTGACCCTCCCTTGTGCATGAGCACGACATCTATCTAAGGTTGTACAGGACTACCACAAAAAAATGGTAGACCACCTGATAAGTCATGGCTCCTGTACTAAAGAATCAACACAATATAGAAGCGAGCAAATAATTCGTTTCCTGTCATTGGTGTTGTGTGAAATGGTCGAAATGAGAAGTGAGATCCACTACACCTCCTCACTACCAAATGAACCAATACGTAACTGACCTCCAGCGACCTGAAAATCTGCAGGAGACAGTACTGATGCTCCAATGTATCTGTGGGAGTAAATTAACTGAATCCCTGCTACACAACCAGCTGGAACCTCTAGGAACGAGGGAAAATCCACCCCTCTCCTCGATAGCCCTGTAATGAAATATATATCCTCCTCAGTGGGTGTGTACCACTTGTTAGGAACAATCTGGAAATCCTGTTGGTGGGCATTCCACCTGCGGATAAGATGTCTCAAAAACACACTATGGACCTTTAGGGAAGTAGCCTCCTCATAGAACTTGAGGAGGTCTACCTTCTTTAGGAGGCCCTGGGTAGCTGCTATAATAGGGTGAGGGTACGCATCTCTCTCCCCCTCTCATGCCTCCCACAGGTGAACCATGTCATACTTCTCCTTGTTGTTGTTGTTCCCCCTCTTCTCTTTGAATCATTGACATATTAAATAATTTTTTTTATTAAATTAGTCATGTATTTAGGAATATACATATATAATATTTTTTGAAAAAAAACAAACCAGTCTGTGCACCACAAAAACAGTCATGCACCAGTTCCGGTGCGTTGTTTGTTTGTCGCGCACCGGGGGTGGTGCCCAAGATGACATTCAACGCACTGTATGCGGTGCACCTGAAAATTTTTAAAGCACCATTGACTATGTATGGTGTCAGAAGAGAAGTGCGCTGACTAAAATATATGCCCCGGCGCGTATAGTTGTGTCAGCGCACCGACTTCCTGACAAATTACATAGTCAACAGTGCGGTCTTTTAACCGACCACACCGTTGACCCTATCGGAATGTCGAATGCAATGCACTGACAGACACCAGGGCTAATATTTCCGTCAATGCACCGCGTTGCTATTCCCATGGTCAATGGTGTGACCGGCTAAATGATGGCACCGCACTTTTTCTTAAATTTTAAAATAACGCGGGGCGCCTTTCGGTACCACCCCGGACACGGTGCGGATACCGTTAGCACTGGTTGTGGTGCGGCCTGTAAATTTTACAAGCAGCACCACTTATCGGTGCGATCCGAAAACCTCATGCGCACTGCGCAACAAAAAAAAATCTTTTAAATGGTTAATTTTAAGGTTATTTGAAATTCTAATCTGCTAAAAAGCTTAATTATGGAAAAAGAAGAAAAAAACTTGTACATTTCGTCGTCGAGGAGGCATATTGGCTGTAGAATTTGAAAAAGAAAATTTTCCCACCTTTTTGCAAAATGAAAGCTGGAGATTGGTGGGAAATGCACTGCAGCAGTGCATGCAATGGGTGCAATGGGAGCACCGATGTCAGGGTGGCTCAGACAAGGATAAATTGCACCGGTGCTTGAGAGCTCTGGAGCACTGAGAAAAGTGAAAAATGTGGTTTTTTAGCCATAATTTTTTTTTATTTAACCCTGTTCCGATGCACGGGGTTTTATAGGCACACTGGTGCTGTTTCTTATGAACGCACCAGTCGGTTTCTATTTTTTCACAGTGTTTTATGATGCACCGATGTGGTTTCTTAACATCGCACTAGGCAGTTTCTATTTTGGTGCAGTGTTTAAAGATGCACCGGCACGGAAGATTTGTGAAGCACCGGTGCTCTACAGTAATATGACGCAACAAGTGGGTGTGTACAGAGTGCATGACATCTGGTGTGTTAATGTTTTGTGCACACTGGTGCTTTCTCTTGTAGAGCGCACCGGTGATTGAGAGCTCTAGAGCACTGAGAAAAGTGAAAAATGTGGTTTTTTGGCCGTAATTTTTTTTTTATTTAACCCTGTTCCGGTTTGAGGGGTTTATAGGCACACTGGTTCTTTTTCTTACAAATGCACCGGTCGGTTTCTTTTTTTGCATGGTGTTTTATGATGCACCAGTGCGGTTTCTATTTTGGTGCGGTGTTTTATGATACACCGGTGCAGAAGAGTTGTGAAGCACCAATGCTCTACAGTAATATGACGCACCGAGAGGGTGTGTATGAAGCGCACGATTTCTAGTGTGCCAATTTTTTGTGTGCACCGGTGCTCTCTCTTGGATAGCGCATCGATGATTGAGAGCTCTGGAGCACTAAGAAAAGTGAAAAATGCGATTTTTTGGCTTTTTTTTTTTAACCCTGTTTCGGTGTGCGGGGTTTATAGGCACACCGGTGATGTTTCTTAAGAACAAACCATTCAGTTTATGTTTTGGCGCTGTGTTTTATGATGCACCAGTGCGGTTTCTTAATACCGCACCAACAGTTTCTGTTTTGGCATGGTGTTTTATGATGCACAGGCATGGAAGAGTTGTGAAGCACAGGTTCTCTATAGTAATACAGTGCACCGGGTGGGTGTGTACAGAGTGCACGATGTCCGGTGTGCCAATTTTTTGTGTGCATCGGTGCTTTCTCTTGTAGAGCGCACCGGTGCGATTTGGGATTAGAAGTGCACCGAGAGGAAAATATTCGCAAAACCCTCCGCCCGCCAACCTCCTCTAGTAAATTCCACTAGAAATGGATCTATGGTCTATTTTTATAAGCGGTTCCTCAAAAACATCTGCCAGAGGGTATTTTCCTTGTAGTGCCTCTTAGTGGTATGGTTATGTTATGAAACCAGCTCCAAAAATAGAAGAAAAGAGACATCAACGACTTAGAAATAAGCCACTTCAAGGGGGAAACCTCCTTTACATTACATAAGTGAACAATTCTTGGATGATACAAATGAAAAAACCAGCTTCTATATATAGGATTCCATGGGGTCCCAATATAATCCTAGCCGACCTAACAATAATAATGTAAGAGCACAATAATAACAATATTGGGGTTACACAGGTACAACAATAACAATAAGGGGGTTATACTAACAACAATAAGGGACTATACTAGTAATATAGGGATCTCACATGCCCCTCTCCTTCAAAAAAGTGTTGTGCTCAATGCTTGAGTAGCTCTGGATTATTCTGTATAAAATTCTCATCCTCCCATGTAGAATATTCAGTGGGTAAGTTCTTCCACTTGATGAGATACTCTGGAATTGATCGATTTTGTAGATGTTGAGTTCTTTTTAACATGACTACTTCAGGTTCCAATATGATTTTTCCTTCCTCATCAAATTCTACCAATATTTTTTGAACTAGGAGTTTGTCCCCTATAACCTTCTTTAAGCATGAAACATGGAAAACTGGATGTACTCGCAAAGAAGCAGGAAGCTCCAATTTGTATGCCATAGTACCAATCTTTTGCAACACCTTGTAAGGACTATAGTACTTTGGCGATAATTTATTATCCTTCTTAGATTGCTTGACGGAAATTTGTTTGTATGGTTGTAGCCATAAAAATACCCAATCTCCTACATCAGAACTTCTCTCACTACGATGTTGATCTGCCTGTTGTTTCATTCGATTTTGTGCCAAATTTATGCTATCCTCTAAGAGTTGGAGAACTTCTTGTTGATGCTCGATGTGATATTCCACTGCTTGAACCTTAGAATTTTCTCTTAAGGAATATGTGATGGATGGTGGATGATATCCATAAAGTGCCATAAATGGGGTTGTTTTTGCTGCAGTATGGAAGGAAGTGTTATGCCACCATTCAGTGAGATGTAACCACTTGACCCATTGTGTTTTCTTATCAGATACAAAACAATGAAGATATCCTTCCAAATATTTATTCACTATCTCAGTTTGACCATCAGATTTAGGATGATAAGATGAGCTATGAGCTAGTTGAGTACCCAAACAAGAAAATAATTTCGTCCAAAAAATTCCAGTAAAAATGGGATCTCTGTCACTTACAATAATCTTTGGGTTTCCATGTAGATTTTGAATTGTTTCCATAAATGAATTATCAATTGTACTTTCTTTAAATGGATGATATAATGCTCAAAAGTGTGCATACTTGGTAAGTCTATCAACTACCACCATGATGACAGTCTTTCCTTCGGACGTAGGTAAACATGTGATAAAATCCATTCAAATCGGCTCCCAAATTTGACTTGGAATTGATAAAGGTTGTAGAAGACCCGTTGTCTTAATTGTCTCAACTTTATTTTGCTGGGAAACCAAACATTCTGCCAAAAAATTTTGAATAGTAGATTTAAGGCCATCCCAAAAAAATTATTTCTTCACCCTGTGGTAAGTTTTTTAAAATCCCAAGTGTCCTCCTAAAGGAGAAGTGTGCAATTCCAAAAGAATCTTTTGTTTTAGTTGGGAATTCTTGCAAATATATAAGCGATCTTTGTAACATAAGGAATCATTTTTCCAACTAAATGTATTAGATGTAATAGGATTTTGCTGCAAATTTTGAATGAGTGTCCACACTTCTTCGTCTTTCTTCCACTCATCCCTTGCTTCAGTTATCCAATAGAGTTGGATAATAGAAATGGCACAAATAAATGCTTCCACCTCTTCATCCTTTCTTGAGAATGCATATGCAATAACATTTAGCTTCCCTTTTTTGTAGATGATTTCAAAGTCATAACCCAACATCTTTGTGACCCATTTTTGCTGCTCTTATGAAGATAGTCTTTGTTCCAAAAAGTGTTTAAGACTATCATGATCAATTCTTACCTTGAAGTGTCTTCCCATTAGGTAAGGTCATCAATTCTTTAGTGCATGTAGTATTGCCAACATTCCCTTCTCATAAATAGCTTTCTGTAAATACTTTCCTTTGATTGGACAGCTTTCAAAAGAAATGGGTCTTCCTTCTTGCATTAAAATAGCACCAATTCCATTTCCTGAGGCATCACCTTCCATAATAAAGGTTTTTGTGAAGCCTATCGTATCTAAGATTGGTGCTAGGAACATTGCCTCTTTAAGATGTTCAAAGGCCTTAGTTTCTTCAGGATTCCATGAAAATGCATCTTTCTTCAGTAATGTTGTTATATGTGTTGCTATTCTCCCATAATTCTTAACAAACTTGCGATAATACCATGTTAACCCGAGAAATCCTCGCAATTTCTTTATGGTTGTGGAGACTTTCCATTCCTAAATAGCTTTAATTTTGTTTAGGTCTACCTTAACACCCTTGGGAGATACAATATGACCCAGATATTCCACCTCTTGTACTCCAAAGAAACATTTAGATGTTTTTGCATATAATTGTTTCTCCTCCAATTGTTTGAGCACCCTGTCAACATGTTGAACATGATCCTTCCAAGACCTGTTGTAGATTAGTATTTCATCAAAAAATACTAGCACACATTTTCTAAGGGTTTGAAAATGGAATTCGTCAACCTTTTAAATGTAGAAGGTGCATTGGTAAGGCCATAAGGCATGAACAAAAATTCATAATGACCCTCATTAGTCTGAAATGTTGTTTTTGGAATATCTTCAGTCTTCATTCTAATTTGATGATATCCTGAACGAAGATCCAACTTGGTAAAATAAATTGCTCCATGTAATTCATCCAATAATTCATCAATCATAGGAATGGGAAATTTATCTTTAATAATGATCTTATTGAGCTCCATATAGTCCAAACACATGCGCCATGATCCATCCTTCTTGTGCACCAATACTACTGGAGAAGAGAAAGAACTTTGACAAGGTTGAATTATACCAGCCTCTAACATTTCTGCAATCATACGTTCAATTTCGCTCTTTTGGACTTAAGGATATCTGTAAGGCCTGATGTTTGGAGGAACACTTCCTGGAATCAAATGAATAGCATGATCATGATCATGAAAAGGTGGGAGCCCTTTTGGAGTTTCAAACACCTTGGAATGATTGTCCAAGACTTTTTGGAGATCTGGAGAAATAGATGATTTTGATGTTGGAACTTCTAGTGAGCATAATTCTGCAATTACACCTCATTCTTCTTTCTTCAAAATATTTTTCATGCCATTAGAGCTTATTATCTTTCCTGGCTTCCCTGTGATACCCCGTAATTCGATTTTCTTTCCTTCCGAAAAAAAATTCAATAATTTTTTTTGAAATTAAAAGTTGTCCCAAAAGATTGTAACCATTGTACTCCTAGTACAACATCAACACCTCCCATTGTAATGGAAAGCATTGGACTATTCAATACATATTCCCCCATGGTTAGCTTGATATTATGGCATTTTCTAGAGAAATTTATAGTTCCTCCATTTGCAACCATCACTTGACATTCTAGTGCTGGGTATAGGAAACAATTCAATTCCTTGACTACCTTACAATGAATAAAATTATGGGTACTACCTTAATCAATCAACACTATTTCCTTTTTCTTATTGATATGTCCTTCTATCTTGAGAGTTTGAGGAGTGGTAATTCCTACCAATGCATTACACGATATGGTCGGACTCATTTCTTCTTCTTCTATGGTTTCGTCCTAGTGTATATTCTCTTCTTTTGAAGTTTCTTGTTCATTTTCTTCCTCCTCTTCACAATCTATGTAAAATAATTTCTTCTCAGCACAGTTATGACCTTTAGTGTATCTGCTATCACAACTTTAGCAAAGCCCTTTTTCTATTTTTTCTTCCAATTTTTGTGGTGTCAACTTGTAGGTTGTGGAAGTCTAGGAGTAGAAACACTTCCATCTTTATAGATGTGAGTGGTAGGCTTCCTTGTCGCCATAATTATACATTCAATTTTTCTTTCCAACATAAATTCCTTCTCCAATGAATCAGGTTCCCAAATGTGAACTTCATGTTGCATGTTATCCTTTAAAGTCCCTATGAAGACATCAATCTTGTGTTACTATGGAATATCAGTTACCCTTATATTCAATTTTTGGAAGTCCTCAATGTGCCCCACCACTGAACCCTTTTGTTTGAGATTTATCAATTGGCTGAATAAGGTGTTTATCTTTGTATCCTCATAATGTGTTATAATTTCCTCCATAAAAATTGACCAAGTGACAATTTTTTTACGGGAGCAAAGCCATCGATACCATACACATGTATTTTTTTCTAAATGTAAATTTTCAATGCATACCTTTTGTGTGTTTTGCACATTATTGAGATCAAAATATTGCTCCATCTGTAGTATCCATGTTACGGAATCCTTGCCATCAAACTTCCTCATATCCATCTTTGGAATATGGTGGTTCTTCAATCCAACATTAGAGTTTATGAAATCATGATTAACATTTATTTTTTTCTCATCATGAGTTTCCTCTACCATCTTTCCACCATTAAGAATCATTTGTTGTATTAACCTTGTCATCAAACCCTCCATGTCTATTTCTATATCATTCTTCATGTCTTCCATGTTGTCTTTCATTTTTTCAACGATCTTAGCTTCCATGCCTTTCTTCAAAACTTCCATTTCATTTTTTTGCTCTTTGCGAGAGCGAAATCACAGTGCACTTTCTCTTGTAATTTTGATATGTGATGTCACGATTATTCCTCTTCATGAGTCATAGTAGAGCCTTCGAAGCAATAGATT
Organism: Pinus albicaulis; assembly: GCA_034641835.2. Lineage (NCBI taxonomy): Eukaryota > Viridiplantae > Streptophyta > Pinopsida > Pinales > Pinaceae > Pinus > Pinus albicaulis. The sequence goes on along the minus strand of CM076578.1, from coordinate 795,669,439 downwards.
GGTGAATTCTTTTAAGGTGGCATTTTAGAACCCAATGCGAAGTATATATGGGCGCCACTGTCCAGATCACTTCAAACTATTTTTTCACACAAGACTTATGCAATTCGAAAACAAAAAAATACACACCTTTTTCTTGCTTTTGAGGAGCTAGATATTGAAACTGAATTATCTATGTGATTTCAAATCTTCAATATCTGAAATTCGGCCTTGTAGTATCCCTCTGAATCTTATTTTGAATGTCATAGGTATGACCTAATTTGGATTCTTCAAGGAAAAGTTATGCCCAATCTCCCTCAATGACCTAATTATGGACTAGTTCAGTAGAACACATTTGTACGACATGCCAGGTGTCATTTTTTCCTCCTTCAGCTCTGAAATATATACATAGGAAACTACAATTTGTGTACTTGTATCCAATTTTTACATAATTCCAATCTGATGCTAAAAGAGAGCTATGATGATTTTCCGACGGTCACCTCCTTGAGATGAAATTCTGGAGCCTGAAAAAACATAACTTCCACAAATAATATCTCTCAAACTATTGCAAACCAAGATCTAAAATTTACACGGTCTTCATGATTTCGATTGGTCAGAAAAATTTCAAAGCTTCGAACCTTCGTAGAAACAAATTTATAGAAAAACTTCCATGATGACTCCGTTTAGGTAAACGAGAGCCCGAAATCACAACTTCCACAAATCATATATCCAAAAATACTGAACCAAGATCTGAAATTTTGATAAAGACGTTCAGATTTTGCCGCCCTATAAATATTTTAGCTTCTGAAACTTCACAGAAAAACGTTATAGTGAAAATTCCACGATGACATGTTTGGAGCAGCGAAACCCTAGAATCCATAGCTCTGATACCAAATGTTATGAAACCAGCTCCAAAAATAGAAGAAAAGAGAGATCAATGCCTTAAAAATAAGCCACTTCGACGGGGAAACCTCCTTTACATTACATAAATGAACAATTCTTTCATGATACAAATGAAAAAACCTCCTTCTATATATAGGAGTCCATGGGGTCACAATATAATCCTAAACGACCTGACAATAATAATGTAAGGGCACAATAATAACAATATTGGGGTTACACGGGTACAATAATAACAATAAGGGAGTTACGCGAACAAAAATAAGGGACTATACTAGTAATATAGGGACCTAACATGTTATAACACAACTCAATATCCAACCTTTTCCCACAATTATTGTGGGTTGACAAGGTATCCTTTCATTTTATGGTAGTAAATCACAATAGTTCAACTTCCGAGAAGCATAAATTTCTCATACAAGCTCTAATTCAGGAGATTATTGCATAGTTGGAAAGGCATTAGTGTGTAGATTATGAAATATAGGTCCATAGTTAGGTTGAGACCACTAAAAATAGTCATGTAAGGCATCAAAATAGCTCCTTATGTTTTTCACCCCTAATTCTCCAAACTGGGACCACTAGTAAAAATGACCATGCAAGATTATTCATCTAATTTTTCCACTGTAAAAGCATAGAGATGGATGAAAAATGATATAATGATACAATAATTATCATCGAATGATAATGAGAAATAAATAATTCCCAAAATAGCTTTTCTCTTCTTACAAAACCTTCTTCAAATGAGAATTCCGAGATACAATACCCAAGATAAAGCACTCCTTCAGGCACAAGTAAACCCTCCAATATTTCCCTCCAATAGTGTAAAATTCAAACCAAGTCAGGAAACCTCAATTTTCTTTAGATTACAATCTCAGCTTCTAGCTTGAACCTGCAATTCATTCCTGCAATTTCCAACCCTACTGTAAAAACCACAATTCACATGTGTGGGTGGATTATGGAAAAACAAAGTTTCATTTCCTTCACTCTAGATGTATTCCTTGATTATAGACCATGGACTTAAAAATGTGATTTTTCTTTGGAAAGAATTCAGATCTGTAATCTGATATAAAATTTCTATCTTCTAGTTGAAGCAATAAACCTACTCCTCTTAGCATGTATGATAGAAAGATAGAGCAAATGTTAGACTTCAGCTTCCTTCTATAGTTTCTATTCTACTTTTCTTGATATTCAGTCATCCTTTTTCTTCTTTCTCTCCTTTTTATCAAAACTCATATGTGTTTCTCTAAATGATGCAAATTCCTCTTATTTATATTCTTTTCATGAGGTTGAATTAGCCCTTTCTGGGCCAACTTGTGTTGGATAGGCTGACTTGGTCTTGGAGAGTTACTTTGATACTTTTGACTCAAAAATTAAATTTCCTTTTTTGATAAAAGAATCCCAATAATGGTTTGTTACTTGATGACAAGGACTATGACTCATGACTCAACCCTAGAATATCTCAATGGGTGCTTTGACCCATAAACATAATAATTTTAGCATGAAACCCATGCTTATACTTTTTATTTTATCTTTACAATAATTTTTATTTTCTTCCTTTTCAAAAATACATAAGAATTACATCATGTCATGAGCCAAACAACAATTATGAATATTGATACTATTTACAATTTCAACACTCACTCTTAACTCAGGATGTATTCATAATTGTTCAACCGGTACAAGGATGACCTCAATTTGAAGTGTTTCAATAAGAGTACAATGATAGATACCATCAAGGAAAAAAAATTCCAAGGTATCAATCCAGGTGTCATCAAGGCTACCTACCAAGACACAAACTTCAACAGGCACTAAGGTGTGATCAAGGAAACTTTCCACTATAAGTACCATTAGTCTACAACCTTTGGTATCAATCCAACTAGATATAGATACCATCTAGGCCTCCATGCCAAGACACCGACCCTCATAGGGATTTAGGTATCATCAAGGTCAAGATATTGATACTAAAAGATAGCTCCATATCATCATGACCAAGATACCCTCCCACACAGGGATATAGACAACATCAAGGCCAAACTATATTTGAGATCTCAATATCAACTAGACCAAAATGTCCTCCCAAGTACCATCATACAGACACACAACCTAAGGTACTCATATTTCCCTCTTAATCAAATCAAATGTATTCAATAATCCAAGCATGCTTATCAAACATTCAAACTTCTCAGGGACAGATCAACACATCATCTACTTGTTCATCCATTAGAACATTTTTTATCTCCACAACCCCAACTAGTATCAAACTTCCAATATATTGGTTCTTATTATCAATATGCTAGCATAAAATATGGGGTCCTCAATCACTCTAATGTTTCTTAGGTTATCATAATATCTAAGCAAATATCAACGAAAGCTTCCTTTTTTAACATTTTCAAGTAGCACCAAACTCAACCTCAGCACTTCTCAAAAAACCAAGTCTTGTTCACGATTCATGGATAACCATCAGTAGTGCTTTAGCCATTCTTCAATCTCATTCTTTCTTCATGAAATTTACTATATATATGACTATCAATCATGATACATGAAGTCAAGAATCATGTACTCCCTCTAAAATATGGAGGATATACACTTTCCTTCATAAAGAAATACATCCAAGCTCCCTACTCAACTTAGGGAGACAAGTTCATTATCAACAACTTTATTCTCCTAGCTACACAAACTCTTTCTTTTGAATCATCATATCATCGAAGAAATTTGACCTTCAGGAACATCATTAATTATCTTCATATGGTAAGAAGGTAATTTTCAATTATAAGTGTAAAATTTAATGTCATCAGGGTTCTTATAGCTCCCTCTTTCCATCATGCTTAATATCTTCAAAAGTTCATCTTTAAGTATGAGGCAAACATACAGTTTTACAAATTCTTGAAAACTATGTACCTTCAAATCTCATCAACAAGTACAACCAAGCACAGATTTATATATGTACATGAGCATGAGATTAAATTTATCAATATAGGGTTATTATGTTATCACAAACAAAGCATCTAGGGTTATCAAGAGAAATTAAACCTTAGATGTCCAAAACCTAAACCTAGTTAGGCTTTCAATCATACAGAAACATGTACACCTAGGTTTTAACTTTAATGCCCTAGGTTCTGTTGAAGGCTCTAAAATAGCTGCCTCAACATTGGGGTTAACCACCCTGTCGAAAACTTGAAAACCATTACTTTTATATTTGGAATAGTGGCTCCGACTCGGTATAATGGGAACAGTTTCCCTTTAAAATATAAGTGAATGAGTGTGAGTTGTAAAATAGTGAAATGGGTGTAATAAATGGAAATTAAATCAACTTAAATATGTATAGTTATATCTATCTATATCTCGGGACTTAACTTACTCTTATATGTGATTTCAAAGATTTCCTTAAGTGCAAGATAATATAGATCACCAAACACTTGAAGAAGTGAATACAAGTAAGATGATTAATTTGATTAAATATTTAATAAAATTAATGTTTAACACATATCACATGAAATATCTCTTTATTTCGCACATGCATTTAAATATGACCATATCACACGTTAAATAGTGAATAAATGCTTAGTTGTGTTTAAAGAATATACATAGAAAAACAATTTTAAAAAAATGACTATTGATCACGTTTAGACACAAAAATAATATAAAGATAAAAGTACCCGATATATCAAAGCTCTGCTCATGAGAAAATAGCCTTGGTCCATCCTTTCTATTAAGATGATTCAAAAAGTATAGTAGTGCAATTTTCCAAATCCTTCTTACAAAAATTCAGAACCTCTTTCTTAAAGACATGAAAGGGTATTTATAGTTGAGAATTAAATTGTAAAAATAGTAAATACATGAAATGATGAGGAGGTTTAAACAACCACCCTTAAAATAAAACTTAAAAGGAAAAAAATAGAGTTTGTTTGAACAATAACATCAAGAACGAGAAGTTGGTTTCTTTCACATTTGTTGTCTTAATTCGTAGATATCCAGCATGGGCTTCAATTCAAGAGGCTCAGTTGGCCTTATGCGCATCTGTCCCATATATACAATATCTGAGAGCATTGGAGGCATGTGTGAAGTGGTATTGGCAAGGCATCGTAACTTCAACCATTGGCTATGTGGCTTTACTAAATTTTTCCAATAATTCTCAAGATTCAACTTTGATAAATTTTTAATATTATCTTTCTTTTTCTTGGACCAATCCTTCCAATACTTTAGCAATATTTTAGCATCGAGAAAAGAATCAACTTGAAACACCTAGATTATATTAGCACCAAACAGGTTATCGCTGATAGTTTCAATAATATTTCTTGTCATGTCTCTCGCACTAAAAATGGCTCTTTCAGCTTGTTTCAATTTTATTTCCCAATCTCTAAAGAGGACTGCTTTGTGTGAATCCTCTATCTTTGGAGGATTTGTTTCTTTTCCTTTTGCATAGTCTTTCCATGTGAGATCATCAGAGGTTTTATCATCAATGGCATCAAAGTATGTGCTCATATCGGACAAGTTTTCATCAATGAATCGCTCGTTTGACATAGATCATTGATTATTGTCAACTTATGGACAATGAGCACCTGCTGTTAATAAAAGAGAGTATTAAGTTCTACTTCCTCTTTCTTGAAATCATCAATCTTAGGATTATCTTTCAATTGATCATTTCTAAGTTGGATTTCTTGTAACTGAGAATATTTACTCCTAATATTGGCTTCATGCTAGAGCTTCATTTCATCAAATCTATTTTGAAATTGGGATAGTTGTAATTTCCATTATTTATCAACGCTATTTTTTTCGTTCAATAATTCCTGCTCCAACTGATGGGTCCTGTCATACACCCCTGAAAACTACGATAACCTATTTAGATCATCATAGGGGTTTGTTTGTGGGTATTTCCACACAACATCTAGTGATACATCTCCAGGGACTAGTGCTTGGGATTCCTCAACTCGCTTATCTTCCTTTTCCTGCTCGTTATGGCCCTATGACTAGGATTGTAAAATGTATCGAGAGGAGTTATTTCTTCAATTTTAAGAACAATCTCTGAAGTGGGGTGTGTTGGAATGAATTCCACATCATCTGTGTTGAAAAATCTATCAGAAGCCCCAGTAGTAAGCAGTTTCTACTTATTAGTTTCCAGAATACTATTTTTTTCTTTTGGAGTTGAGGTCTGTATTGCCTGCAATCCTAAATTATTAATCTCCTGATTAAATTGATTCAAAATTTTATCTAACTCGCTGCCAAATAGTGGTTCTCCAGTTTGTTGCATTTTTTATGTAGTTTCCTTTGTTCACTATCACAAATCGCTATCTTTTGTAGATTGCGCTAAAGCCTGATATAATTGTAGAAGTGGTTGAAAAATCCTATATGTGTCAAGAGGGATATTTTCTAACCTTTTACTTATGCATTCTCTAAACCTATTTAATTTCTTTGCATTCAAATGAGCTTCTGCTAACCTTTCCACCTAAATGTATACTTGGGCGGACTCAAATAAATCATCAAAATCATTAGGATCATGTTTGAAATGTCACAACTTAACCTGAGCAGTGAAATATTTTGCCACGTTGTTTGGGTCATATTTCCTGCTCGAAATAGTGGGAAAGTTCAGCCATTGTATCTGATCAATTTCAAGCACATAATGCTTGAAATTTTCCAAATCATATACTCCATAGTGAATATGGAATTGTGGACATACGGATTTCTTTCTTCTTTGAGGCTTTAGTTATGACATTTCCCACAGTTTGATAGGAAACCTCTCAAGCCAAAATATTTTCAGGGACATAGAGCAGGAGAACATGTGGATTGGCTAAACTTCCAAAAACCATAACATAAGTAAATGAATATTCCCCGAACCATTTTCCTATGGCTATAAGATCATCCTTGGCCTCATTAGATATCCTGGGGGCTCTTTCGTCAAAGACATTTTGGTGTAAAAGAAACATAAATCCATGACATATTTTGGAGAAATGTGGTTGGAAATTAAACTCCTAGAGGATATTATGATAGATGTGGATAGGAGTAGAGTCTTCTAGGTTCCATTTATATCCCATGGATGGAAAATCAGAGGTAAAACAAACGACATCCCTAATATATGCACTCATATAAAAAGGGGGCACTATTTTAGTGGAGATATTTCGTTTTCTTCTGTAGGCTCGGATTTGTGAAGCTATGTTATTTGATAGGATAGTTTCCCAATCCATTATATAGTAGTCTGCTACAACATCAATGAAAGGGACCCATTCAGCTGTAACCTGATGTGTATTAGGATATCTAAAAAATCTACACATCATACCAGCAATATAGCAATGAGGACCAACAAGAGAAGCTATGGAGTACATACCCTTCTCTTCATGATTGTGTTTGTTTGGATATTTTCTTCACTACCTTATTGGATCTAATTGAACTTGTTTTCATCTACAAAATTCTAAAGGAATTTCTTATCATATAGCTTCTACGGGTCTCCCGGATGATACATCTTCAGCAAGTCCTCAACTCTTAAAGACCCAATTATTGTCTATCTTGAGGTTTTGAAGGTCCTTTCTAAAATATTCAGGTTGTCGATAATCCACTTAACCATATTATTGTAGGGTAGAATCTTAGGCTGAGCAGCATTTCGATGGAGGAATGAATTAGCGACGTCAGCGTATGTAGTTTCAAAAAACGACGAGGAGTCTTCAATTGTGTCTTTCCTTTCAATTACTCTGGGTTCTTCATCTTTGAATAATCAATACATGGCTTCCCAAGATGAGATTCCGAAATATATGGTGCAAATTGTATCGGAGAACAATGGGGGCATATCAATTGTCTCTGGAGTAGGTAGAGCCGGTTGTGGTTGGACCACAAGCCCTTTTTTTATTTTTGGTCGCTTTCGACATTTCACTCGGGCCTTTTTTATCAAGACTAGCCTACAAGAGAGAGAGTGTGGAGAATGAAGAACAAACACTTAGAATGCAAGAAAATTATGACAAAAACGACCAAGTGATATCAAATTTATGCTTAATGCAATAAACCTCGAAACAACAAATGAAAGTGATCAAATCGTTTGCATTCTTGAGAACATAAATACCATTACACTATATCATTAATGAAAAATGTGCATTCACATGGTATTTTATATAGGTTAGCGCCCCGTACGATGGCTCGCATCATAAGTTTCCTTAAGTGCATAACTTAAAAGTTTTGATATTTACCTTTTGTCGATATGCGATCGAGTTTTATAATAGCTAGAAGATAATAACAGAGAGGCATATATTGGAGTCTATCGCATCGAAGGATCATAAGATAAAGCTTCATTCAAGTTTCGTGATGTGATATAAGTATTGTGATCTCAAAGTTGTGAAATTTGCATATGCAATGGGAAACTGCAATGTAGTGATTGCAATATCGGAGAACAATCACATCAGAGGATTGGAGTGGTTAAAACAAAGGAAATTCCGATATCATTCTTGCGATAGTGGGAATGCGATGGGTGATGTGGCTGATTGTTGGGGCTGACTTTCGATTTTATATGCGTGGAGGATTTTTCCTTTTTTTAATGTATTTAAGACTTTTCATATGTTTCTTCTACTTCGGGCAGATCGCATCACATTTCCCATGATAGGGTGCTTTGATACGTTATTTCAATACACGATATGAGATGTGCGATATAGCCTTACTAGCCTTTGTTTTAAGTCCTTTGGCCAGTAGAACTAAGACTTAAGTTCATATAACAAAGCTTTTTTTTCCTTTGGAATAATATGACTTGTTTTATTACTTAAAAAGGTTCTAAACTAAAAATTAAGAGGGTCCCCATTATTGAGTAAGATTAACTATCTAATTACAATGGGGGGGGTTGTTTAGTAGCACAACAATTGGCGATTTACTGGAAGAACCAGATTATCTCTGAGAAAATATATAATGAAAATTTTTAAAACTTAATAAGTAAAAATAATTAGGAAATAAAACTATTTTGAAATTTTGGCTAAATAAAATTACTCTGGATAAAAAAAACCTCATTTCATTGTAATTCTCTTGAAGCCTCATATAGATGAAAATATTAATTTTGATGAACTCATTTTGTCATAGGTAGAGCCACTGCTGTCAACAGGCGTCCATAGCCTCGACAGGGTTACCTTTTAACCAACAATGAACCAGTATCCCATCCACTTATGATTGCAATATTTAGAGGTGAATTTTTAAATTTTAAATTTTATTTTTTGAAGATACTTAAAAGTCTTTGCCCTATTTTTGTGGCCAGATAGTGACAATTCCATTCACAAGTTGTAATAAACCTGAACAAGCTAGCTCGTGATGAGACTACTTGTCTTATGGTTAAGTAATCCTAAGCCATTATCCTGGTTTGGTGTCCAATAATGATAATGTCAACCTATTATTTTCCCATGAATGGTAAGCAGCTTCGTGATGAGACCTATTATCTTTTGAGTTTCTTATATTTTTGAATTACAATCTAAAAATGTATGATTAATGGATGGGGAGGGTCATTCAATCCTTACGAGTAACGGATGACAATTGGAGTTAAATCTGCTAAAGCATCATTATAGTATTTACTTTTTAAAGAAAATATTTCCTGACTGATAACAAGATCAAATATTTTATAAAGTTTTGAGGTTAGGAAGACTTACAACTTCAATGGATAAAAGATTTCATAGTTTTATAATAATTATCCAATTTTCAATTTTGTTATCATTTCCCCAAAATTTTATACTTTCAAAAGCCAAAAATCATAAAATTATTAGAGATATTGATAGAAACCCAAAAGTATGTTACCTAACATTATTTCTACTAAAATGACATGGGTATTTACATGTGAATATTTACATATTTGCAGAAGAACAAATTTTCTTTTATGAATTTTTTTTTTTTAGAATTAACTCATTAATAGGAAAATCATCCCTCTTTCCTTATAAATATTGGAGAATGACAGTTTCTAGGCCTTATTTTTCAACAATTTGAAATTTTCCAAGCCATAGATTCTAAAATTTGGTATGCTCTGCTTTTCCTTCATGTGCCTTGTCCCATTTCATGACTAGATCTCCAACTTGAAAAGGCTTTTTATTGGTAGAGCTTGCATCAAAGGAATATTTTACTAGTTGTTGATGATGATCATGTATTTGTTTGGATTTTTCCCCTTTCTTACTCTATTTTGAGTATTTTAGACATCCTTAATTTGAGTTTACATGTCTTCAAGCTTTACCATAGTCTTGGGTAGGGAATTTTCCCCAGTTGATTATTTCAATTGTCTATTATGCTCATCTTTGTCGATTATTTGATCAATATATGACCCTTCAGATGTTAAAAATCTTAAAATATCGTTTTCATCATTGAACACATGCCAATTAGTGACATTATCAGGAATAGATGGGAAAAAAATAAATTCGATTGAAAATTTATCTAGATTATAATCCTCAGATGCAATGAGATTAGATGCAACGTTAGCCAGCAGGTCAGCACTAGCATTTTGAAGTCTTGGGATAGGAGAAATATTAAATGCTAAAAAATGTGAAGTGAGTGTTTGAATGAGAGATTGATAATGCTTCAAATGACCAGAGACACAATGGATGGTGTTTCTCACATGTTTTATAACAATTTATGAGTCTCCAAACACTTGAAGGTATTTCACACCAAGGCTAATTGCTTTATACAAACCCTGGACTAGTGCTTCATACTCAACAATATTATTTGTTCATTCATACTCTAATATACATGCCAAAATTGTTTTTTCTCCTTCTGTAATTATTAAAATGCACCATGCTCCTATGCCATCATTGGATTTAGAGCCATTAAAATATAATGTCCAAAACAAAGATTTAACTACTGGTTTATCTACAATATTTACACATCTGGATGAGTCTGTCTTTAAAAAATTTCAATTTGAGAGGTGATAGAAGTGATTAAGAAAGGAGATTCTTGTGCATTAAATATACCCAAAAAGGATTTAGAATAATAGTTCCAAAGGATATTATTGGTAAACACCACTAGTTCACTCTCTTCATCAAAATCAGTTACTCAATGTTTCATATTATTTTCTCAGTCAATATGAATTTGATTGGGCTTACCATTGTAAGGAAGCCACATATGAGACCCGTATGTGGCAAAATAACCATGAATCTTCTCAAACCAATCTCTTCTTATAATCAAACTGTAGAATTCAGGAATATCAGCGACTAATATATCAATTATTTGACATACTTTGGAAATGGAAAGAAAGTCTTATGGGGAGACACTAATTCATTTAATACCTTGAATTTGGTTTTGTCAAGTTGAACAATATGAGAAACAGACTTTTGGGGCGAAATATTTAGTTTAAGGAAAACTAAATAAATAATTATATTTGAGGATGCCCTTGAATCCACTAAGAAATTGTGCACATTTTTATTGAAGATATCGAATGTCAAAAGGAAAGGAAGAGTATGGGAATTTGACATATCCCCAATTAAGATAGCATCGATGGGATCAATTTTTTCTGAATAATCATTGGGAGGGATTCTGTTTCCTTTATAATCTTTGCAAGTGACAATAGTGGGCAAAGGGGATGCAAGGACTACATTCAATTCTTTAGGTAAAAAATTATGTTGTCGCTTTAGTTTATACTTACTTCATACAAGGAAATATTAGCTTTAACCTTATTCATATCCTCTACTATATTATATTATATGGTGTCAGAAACAACCAAAGTCTTAGATGTACATAGAGAATTCAAAGAGGATGGAATTAAATCAGAAGATCTAGGAGGGGATTTTTTATTTGTACCTTTTTCTCTAGCAATAGGAATAGATGGTTTCTGCTTATGAATTGATTGTGATGACTCTGCAGGCCCCTTACTCCTTGTGCTAACGGGTAACGCTTCATGATCCTCTTCATTATCAGAAGTGGGAAGAATAAAATCCCATAATCCATGTACTTCAACTAATTCTTCTTCTTGGGAGTCATTGGAAGATAATGTTGTTTCTTCTTCATCTTCATCCTGATCAGATTCAACATCAGATATTATAATTGTAGGTTGAGAATTTGATATCTGATTTTTTTTAAAAGACCTAAAAGTATTCTTAGAATATTCAAATACCTGTTTCTTGGTTTCCACCATTTCATTTTGATGGATTTAAGGACATTTTGTAATCCTTATATATCAAAGGGATCTTTAGGAGTCTCCTTCTTTGGTTCTTCCTTCAAGGTGAATTTCTTAGTCTTTCTTTCTTCTTGAGCAGTTTTCTTTTCCAATGTAAGTATCACTTTCTCCATATATAGGGCTTCTTTCATGTTTTCCACAAAAGTGGCTTTATTAGCCTTGTATACAAAATCATGATATTGGAAGGAGGAGAGGAAATGTACCATTCGATTTGTACATTAACACCAAGTTTTGAGGTAGTTTGAATTTTGTTTAGAAATTTATTGAATCTGGAATCAAAATATTTTATCTTTTCAACTGAATTTTATTTTAGATTGGAAAGATCATTGATCAGAGTGGCAGTTGTGTGATCATCACCAAAATTAGTTAAGAATTATACTTCAACTATATCCCAACTAGTAATAGTTCTTGATGGTAATGAAAAATACCATGAACTTGCAGATCCTTCGAATGTATAAGGAAATAACCTAATTTTACAATCTTCTTCTACCACTCCATTGAGATTGATGTCTAACATGAAATTATGGAGGTGTTCCTTGGCAAGGATTCCATCATCAGGATTATACTTAGGCATCCATCTTCTAGGATGCTTAGGTAGATCGTGAAGAGGTCCTACCATTTGAACAACTACTGGGTTGGTCCATGGTCTAGATGCCTTACACGAGTTTTGGGAGTAGAAGATGTTGTAAGAATTCCAGAGGTTGATGCGGTGGTAGAATAAATAACCCATGAAATAGCAATGCTTGTAAACCCATTAGTTGACTGATTTTGAGAAATATGAATGGATGGAGTGATTGGTTGAGAGGAAGAAAGTGAAGGAGGAATGAATGAAGGAGTTTGTGGAGGTGAGGAAGAAGTAATATCTCTAGTGGATGTTTGAGCTTCTAGTGCAGGATTTTTTCTTCGATGAGAATGTAGTGGAAATTCAAAAGAGTACTTCCAAATTTTTCACTTTGGGACTGAGTTATTACACTAGAAACTTGTAAAGACGAAGTTACACTTCCTTCTGAGGGTTCAGATTGAACATGATTTTCTTTTGAAATAGAAATTTATTCTAATTTCTTAATCAAAGTCTGGACTTTGGGTGACTTTGGAGTATAATCTTGACGGATTAACTAAGGAAGTGTACTAGGAGATTTAGGAGGTGATTGGACAACTTCATATCTATAGGTTAGATTCTTTGAGTGAGATCTTGAAGTTGTTTGATATTTTGAGGGGGGTTGACTCTTTTGATGGACTTTGGATTTAGGATTAGACCTTTTTTCCATTCATATTCTTCAATCCCTCCTTTTAGCACCAGAAATGTTGAAGACTCAAAAATCACTGTGTCAAAATAGGGGATAACCACCTGATCATGAACTTGAAAACCGTTCCTTTTCCGTTTGGAATAGTGGCTTCGACTAGGGATAATGGGACTAGTTTCCCTTTAAAATATAAGTGAATAAGCATGAGGAGTAAAATAGTGAAATGGGTGTAATAAATGGGAATTAAAGAAACTTAAATATGTATCTGTCTGCTTATCTATATATTGGGACTTAACTTACTCGTATATGTGATTTCAAAGATTTCTTTAAGTGCAAGATAATATAGATCAACAAATATTGAAGAAGTGAATATAAGTAAGATGATTAATTTGATTAAATAGTTAATAAAATTAATTTTTAACATGAAAGATATCGTTATTTCACACATACATTTAAAGATGATAATCTCACATGTTCAATAGTGAATAAGTGCATAATTGTGTTTAAAGAACATGCATAGAAAAACAATTTAAAAAAAATGACTATGGATCACATACAGACACAACAATAATATAAAGATAAAAGTACATGATATATCAGAGCTCTTCTCATGAGAAAATAGGCTTGGCCCAACCTTTATATTAAGATGATTCAAAAACTGTAGTAGTGAAACTTTCTAAAGCCTTCTTACAAAAATTGAGAACCTCTTTCTTAAAGACATAAATGGGTATTTATAGTTGAGACTTAAATAGTAAAAATAGTTAATACATGAAATGATGAAGAGGTTTAAATAACCACCCTTAAAATAAAACTTAAAAGGAAAAAAATAGAGTATGTTTGAACAATAACATCAATAATGAGAAGTTGGTTTCTTTCCCATTTGTTGTCATAATTTGTAGATATCCAACATGGGCTTTAATTCAGGAGGCTCAATTGGCCTTATGCATATATTCCCATATATGCAACATATGAGAACGTTGGAAGAATGTATGAAGTGGTATTATCAAGAAATCGTAACATCAACAATTATATATGTGGCTTTACTAAATATTTCCAATACTTCTCAAGATTCAGCTTTGATAACTTTTCAATAGTATCTTCTTTTTTCTTGGACCAACCTTACCAAGACTTCATCAAAATTTTAACGTCAGGAAAAGAATCAACTTGACACTCCTGAATTAGATTAGTGACAAAAAATTTCTCACTAATATTTTTAATAATGTTTCTTGCGATGTCTATCGCACTGAAAATGGCTCTTTTATCCTGTTTCAATTTTGTATCCCAGTGTCTAAAGAGGATTTCTTTGTGTGAACCCTCTATCCTTGGAGGATTTTATGCACTTCCTTCTGCATTGTCTTTCCATGTGAGATAATCATAGATTTTATCATCAATGCCATCAACGTATGTCCTCGGATCGGAAAACTGACACATCATTGAATCACTTTTTTGACATAGATCATTGATTGTTTCCAACTTATGGAAAAATACCACTTGTTGTTGATCAAGGAGAGTATTAAGTTCTATTGCATCTTTCTTGAAATCCTCAATATTAGGATTATCTTTCAATTGATCAATTCTAAGTTGGAGTTCTTGTAACTGAGCATATTTACTCCTTATATCGGCTTCATGCTGGAACTTCATTTCATCAAAGATCTTTTGCAATTTGGATAGATGTAATTTCCATTGGTGATCAATGCTCTATTTTTATTTCAATAATTCTTGCTCCAACTATTGGATCCTATCATCTTTGTCTCTGATTAACCATTGCACCTTTTAAGGCTTCTCAATAGTAGTGTTGAAATTCAATAAGAAAATTCACACACACTAGTGTGGGATCACAGGTCACACAGTGATGGATCCTAGTGACACATTAGTGCGCAACCAATTTTTAAATAAATTGGAATTTTAATCTTATCTCATAAAAATTGTAATAGTTAACTGAGTGTGATAGACTTAGTTAGCTCAATAATTTCAAAGGATAGGCATGTAGATTGATTATACTATTAACAGGGTCCAGTTGCATTTGTAGTACTAGTGTAGTGTGAGTGGGATCAGTTAACTCACATTAATTGGGTTAAAATCAATTTAACTAGTTCTAACTATTTGATGAGCTACTGTAAGATCAAGTGAATTAAAATAGATTTAATTCACCAGTAGTGATCTACCAAGTAACTGGTGATTCACTATTTATAGTTGCATGCATGTCAATTCTGGTGGAGACCCAATTGAGACAAAGGTTCAAGGCAAGTAAACTATCAGTTGTATTTTTAGCAAACATCCTAAATGCAATTATATAACCACTGGAAGCCCATGATGAATTGCACAATCAAGGAAGGTTGAATTTCCTATTTAATAGGGGTTTATTTCTCTATGGATTGTGTAAGAAGGGTAGGTTGAGGGTAGGTTGATAATTGGCTATGTGTTTGTCCAATTTTTCCTAGATCAGTGTGAAGCAATTGGTAGAGTGTATGAGGTTGTGGTGAGCACAAATACATTGTATTGTTTCATGATTCCTTGGTTGAGTATACAATAAATATGGAGGGATTTTGATAAGTTTCTTTCCCCGGGAAAATCTTTTGTTGTGCGATTGATTTACTTCTTTCTCTTACTTGCATGTGATTGAGCAATCATGTTTTATATTTAGCAAATATGGCATAAGGATTTAGTATCTTGTTTTAGTACATTTCATGATCGGATTGAATCCATTGATGTAATTTCCATATGCTATTGAGTGCTAGGAATCACAATGGTGGAGAAGAAATCGATTTTGTGTTGAGCAGTATTCAAATTTGCAGGTACTTTCTTTGGAGCTATAAGCGAATCAAGATGTCTTTCAATGACTTGAGACTCGAATATGAACTCGAGGGCAGTTCTAACTGTATTGCATGGAAGGATAGGATGGAGCCATTTTTGGAGGACAAAGGGTTGAAGGAATTCATAGATAATGATATTCCCAAGCCCGCAACAGCATATGCCCAACTTCTTGATGCATGGTAGAAGAAGGTAGCAAAGGCGAAGAAGATCTTGGTAGAGGGAGTTCGAGATCATATTATCTCTAGTATCCATGGAAAGGAAACTCCATATGCTATGTGGAATACCTTGACAGATCTCTTTCAAAGTAGCAGTGACCACGGAAAATTGGCACTCAATGACAAGCTCAGGAAAATCAAAATGGAGAAGGGTAACAATGACAAGCTTGGAAGTGTTTGTATTATTGTAGTTGATGATAACTTGGTGAGCCTGGCACTTCTAGGCCTTCCCAAGAGCTGGAATAGTTACCAGGAATATATGAATGGGAGGGAGAAGTTACCAAATTAGGAGCGACTATGGTTAGATTTGGTACAAGAATAGTTTCGGCGGAATATCAGGGATGGATCCTCATCCAAGACTGATGATGAGGAAAATTGTGTCTTGGCTGGTAAGGCAAAGAAGGGGAAGGGGAAGAATTCCTATTTCAACTCTGAGATCGGAAAAGAAAGCAAGAAGTGTGACATTTCAAAGGTGAAAATTTTTCACTGTCATGATCATGGACACTATGCCACAAATTGTCCACAAAAGAAGAAAAACAACAAGAAGGCTCCAACAGTTGAAGGGGGTGAAGCTTTGGCCTCATAGTTTGAGTTGGAATTCTCTCTCATCACATGCATGGCATCAACTATGATTGGATTTGTGTGGTACTTGGATAGTGGAGCATCTTTCCACATGACAAGAAACAAAGAAATCTTTAGTAGGTTGGAGGAGAAGGATCTTCAGATGCACATTGAGATGGGTGATGAAGGGAGGTATAGTGCTGCCGATATAGGTACATTTACTTTCTAGAGATAGTCAGGTAAACCTTTCAAATTAAAATATGACATGCATGTACCAAGTTTGAAAAATAATTTAGTCTTAGTTTCTATGTTGGAGGATCTTGGATATGATGTGGTTTTCAATGAAGGAAAGGCATTCCTGCGTCACAAAGCCACAACACAGGTAAAGAAGATTGGGGTTCATGTGAAGAACCTCTACAAACTTGATGTAGATGGTTGCGTAGCAAAGTATGGAAAGTGGTGAGCCTCGATATAGGTGAGTTATGGCATAGGATATTGGTCCATCTACAGCACAGTTATTTGAGGATCATGCAGTAGATTTCTACAGGTCTTCCATAGGCTACTCTTGCACAGATAAACACATGCAAGGGATGTACCATGGGGAAGTCTACTAAAGCCACTTTTCATGAGAAGGAGAACCAAGCAGCGGAAATCGTTGAGAGATTTCAGTCAGACATGTGTGAACCATTCTCTACACCTTCCACGGAAAAGCATAGGTATTATGTCATTTTTTTTTATGATTTTTCTAGAAAGTGTTGGATCTTCTTTTTGCAGAAAAAAAACCAAGTGTTCTCCAATTTTTGTGAGTTTAAAGCACTGGTAGAGAAATATACAGGGAAGAAGGTGAAGGTTCTAAGGAGCGACAATGGTGGCAAGTATATCTCTAATGAATTCAAGAACTTTTGTGCCAAAGAAGGAATTTGGAGAGAATTGATTTCAACTCATAACCCACAACAGAATGGGGTTGCAGAAAGAAATAACATAACAATTGTGGGAGAAGAACGATCTATGTTACATGATTAGGGCCTAGCATTGCATCTGTGGGCATAGGCATGAAACATAGTAGTATTTGTGTAGAATTGTAGTCCTCGTCAGATAATTGGCATGATTACACCGAAGGAGGCTTTTTCAGGTAAGAAACTAGATGTTTCATATTTTAAAATTTTTGGCTCATCTGTCTATTTCCATGTGCCCAAAGGAGCCAAGAATAAGCTAGAACCAACAGTAAAGGTTGGGATATTTTTGGGGCACACTGATACTCCCCACAACTATCAGGTGTATTTTTCGGCTAAAAAGGTGACAGTTGTCATGAGAGATGTTAAATTTGATGAAGAGAAATCCATGTGATTGTCCCTTGAGAAGGATATTGACTTGCATGCAGATAAGAAACTCTTAGTTCCAAAGGATGAACCTCGGGATGTGGAGTAGCCACAAGAAGAGGATCATGGAGTGGCAAAAACCACTCATGTATATCCATCCACCAGAAATGGTAGGAAGCACACCAGAGAAGCTGAAAAATTGACGCTAAATGCGACAAAGCATGTAGGTGCACCTACATCATAGCTCAGGTAGAGAAGGTCCCTAGATAGATACATTGGATACATGGCTCTTATTAGTGAGTGTATTGTGACAGAACCAACCTCTTTTGAGGAAGCAGTGTAACAACCAACATGGGTTGATGCCATGGTTGAGTATGACTCTATTATCAGAAACAATGCATGGTAAGTGGTCCCAAGACCAGTGGGGAAGTCAGTGGTAGGATCCAGGTGTATCTACAAGGTGAATCAAGTAGCAGATG
Source organism: Pinus albicaulis (assembly GCA_034641835.2). Lineage (NCBI taxonomy): Eukaryota > Viridiplantae > Streptophyta > Pinopsida > Pinales > Pinaceae > Pinus > Pinus albicaulis. The sequence goes on along the minus strand of CM076578.1, from coordinate 795,650,827 downwards.
GGAGTGTGGATAAGTACAAGGCTAGATTTGTGGCCCAAGGATTCTCACAGGTAGAGGGGATTGACTATGAGGATACTTTTGCACCAATTACAAGGAACTCATCGATTAGATCTATCCTTGTGCTCTCAGTGCAGATGGGGTGGAAGATAGATCAGATGGATGTAAACACAACCTTTGTCAATGGATTTATTGAGGAAGTAGTGTGCATTGAGCAACCAAAAGGTTTTGAGACCTTTGACAGGGAGTCGCATGTGTGCAAACTCAAGAGAGCATTGTATGGGTTGAAGCAAGCACCTCGTGCTTGGTACACCAGGATCGAAAGCTATTTCAATGATTTGGGATTCACAAAGAGTGAAGAGGATGCAAACCTATATCATATTGTGGTTGATGGTAAGATTTTTATTATTTTACTTTGTGTTGATGATCTTATACTGACAGGTGATGAGTAGTTCATAACTTCTTGCAAATAGGATCTTGCAAGAGAGTTTGAGATGAAGGACATGGGGCTATTGTATTATTTCCTTGGCTTGGAAATATAGAAAAGAGATGGGGAGATATTTTTATCTCAGGGAAATTATGCCAAGGAGATTCTGAGGAATTTCCACATGGAGGGAAAAAAATCCATGGAGAGTCCTCTTAGAGGAAAATAGAGGAAGGAGGATGTTAATTCAAGTGAGGTAGTGGATGCTACTATTTGCAGGCATCTTGTCGGTTCACTTATGTATTTGGTGAACACACGACTAGACATATGCTATGCAAATAACCAGCTTAGTCAAGCTATTTTTAAGCCTACCAAGCTCTTTTGGAAGATGGGGAAGCATGTTTTGAGATATCTCAGGGGCACTACATAGTATAGATTATGGTAAAAACAGACAAAGGGAGTGAATATTCAAGGCTTCACCGATGCATATTGGGTAGGTATTCCATCAGACAGGAAGAGCACATCAGGGGGCATCTTCAACATAGGATCAACATCAATTTCTTGGTACATCAGAAAGCAGAGATCAGTTGTACTCAGTTCAGTCGAGGCAGAGTACATGGA